>CAIGQV010017386.1:35798083-35813710 GCA_903798115.1 Danio jaintianensis
TTTTTGGAGAGAAGTGGCTTCTTTGCTGCCCTTCTTGACACCAGGTCATCTTCCAAAAGTCTTCGCCTCACTGTGCGTGCAGATGCGCTCACACCTGCCTGCTGCCATTCCTGAGCAAGCTCTGCACTGGTGGCACTCCGATCCCGCAGCTGAATCCTCTTTAGGAGACGATCCTGTCGCTTGCTGGACTTTCTTGGACGCCCTGAAACCTTCTTAACAAGAATTGAACCTCTTTCCTTGAAGTTCTTGATGATCCTATAAATTGTTGATTTAGGTGCAATCTTACTAGCCACAATATCCTTGCCTGTGAAGCCATTTTTATGCAACGCAATGATGGCTGCACGTTTCTTTGCAGGTCACCATGGTTAACAATGGAAGAACAATGATTTCAAGCATCACCCTCCTTTTAACATGTCAAGTCTGCCATTCTAACCCAATCAGCCTGACATAATGATCTCCAGTCTTGTGCTCGTCAACATTCTCACCCGAGTTAACAAGACGATCACTGAAATGATCTCAGCAGGTCCTTTAATGACAGCAATGAAATGCAATGGGAAGTTTTTTTCAGGATTAAGTTAATTTTCATGGCAAAGAAGGACTAAGCAATTCATCTGATCACTCTTCATAACATTCTGGAGTATATGCAAATTGCTATTATAAAAACTTAAGCAGCAACTTTTCCAATTTCCGATATTTATGTAATTCTCAAAACTTTTGGCCACGACTGTATCTCATTTGCTCTCATAAACTTTAATCAAACAAAATAACCTTCCTTCACCCTTAAAACTACTTTTCTTCACATCCTGGTAACATGGAATTCCTTTAGAGCGAGGCTATTAGTCCTGTAGGGCGGGGCTATTGGCCATTTAGGGCGGGACTGTCAGTCTTTTGGGGCGGGACTATCGGCCATTTAGTGCCAGGCTATCGGTCCTTTGCGGCGGGACTATTGGCCATTTAGGGCTGGACTATTGGTCCTTTAGGGGCAGGACTATTGGCAATTTAGGGCCGGGCTATCGGTCCTCTGGGGTGGGACTATCAGCTATTTAGGGCGGTGCTATCAGTCCTTTGTAAGACCTGCCAGTTTCAGTCAGTTGAATGAGCACAATCATGCATTGATAATATGAACCATTATGGGGTCAAATTCATACTTATATTAGCTTTATCATTATTATTTTTAATATTAATAAATTTATTAATTTTAAGATACAGATCAGAGCAAACTATACTGTAAAAAATGCTGGGTTCCACACAAGTGCTTTATGTTGTCACAACACAAAAATTTATTAGGTTAACTTAATTATTTTTACATATTTAAGTGGATTGAACATAAAACAATTAAGTTGTCCCCCAAAAAGCTTTGTGAATTGTGTTGATTCAGCTCATTTTAAATAAGTAGTTTTAACAAGTAGCAAATTCTTTTTATGAGTGTATTTTCCACTATTTAAAGGGACTCTGCTTATTGTACGTGAAGTTTATGTTCGTTCTGCATCGATACGAAGTTATTCATGAAAAGAGTATTCACTGAAACTGGATTTAAATATTCAGCACTTGAGGCCATGGGAAGGACAGACGTGTGTTCTCAATAAAGCTATAGGTGAAACTTGTCAAAGTCAGATGTGATGTGTTTCTGAGCGTACAAGAGACCTTTCACTTGCGTAGGTCTTTGTATCAGATTACAGTATGCATTTGAAAAGCATAATATATAAGTTATTTTACGTAAGTCTGCATTGGCACCATTCTGCTAAATCAAGCTCAAAATTTTGTGCATGCAGAGTTTTTATGTAATAAAAATAAAACTGAAAAATGTATTAATTAATTAGGCTTTTTTTTTATATGCACATATTTGTAGTTCAACCACTGGATCGGAAATTTTTGCAATATTTTTAAATATTTGTTACATATATAATACATTATATATGTGTGAAATCTTGTATGTGTATGCACATATTCACATATGGGTTGAAGATACTAAAAATTAAGATAAAACAATACTTTTCTATTCTTATATACAGTATATAGATAAGATACAGCTTGCACTGCAGATTTTTTGTCTTGTTTATGGTTGAAATATAAGCAATTATTAAATCAAAAAGCATTTTCTAGCCAAGAACATGTTAATAATTAAGAAACATGTTGATAAATAAGGAAAAAAGGTCTTAGAATAAGTAACACTTATAAAAAAGAAGTGTAATTAGTGTAATGATCTTAAAACTAACTAATTGTTTTGAAACTGTTTGCTTTTCTTATTTTGTATGAAAATGTCATAATAAAGTATAACTTAATTGAAAAATTCCCATCATATTTTCTGTCTTAAATCGAGCCAAAGCATTGAAACTTAAAACAAGGTTGTTTGAATTAAACCAGGATCACACATACATGCCCCGGTGCATGGGATTCTGGGATATGCATGGGTGTTTAGATGGACGCCCCCCCCATTCACCTCCATTATGCAGTAAATATTTGTGTATTTTATGTATGGCTGGATGGCGGAGGGCTAAACAAACCCAGCATTTACTGGAAGGGCTTTCCCTCCAGACGATTAGATAAAATCGAAACATGTTTGTGCGGGCGGTTTGCTGACCGCTGAAATGTTGACAGACCTCATGGGATGGCACCTGCTGGAAGACATGAAAGCGTCTGCCTGCCTTCTGCGCTCAGATTGCATTTACTGTCTATTATGTAGACTATTTAGTAGAGTTTTGAAACATCTTTAAGACAAAAAAGGCTAATTGGTTGACTGTATAAAATAAAATGTGACTTTGGACCCCATAACATAATGCAAATGTTCAGTAATTAAAACATTATTGGAATGCTGTATAAATATGCATATATAAATATTCTGTATAAATATTCTGTTGTTTTTTTCTCATCTACTCCAAGCAAATGTGACAGGATGCCTACTAAACGGGTAAAAATACTGCTGTATATCATTATAGCTAAGTTACTGTACAAATTAAACCTGCTCTAACATCCACAAACCGGAAAGTCCTGTTGTGTGATTGAAGCGTCCTCGTTTATAGTTGTGGACACTATGCAGATGTGCTGATTCCAGATGTGCTACTGCTTCTTGAGGTGCGGTTTGATCCCAGAGAGTTGGAACAGATATTTTAATCCCAGTTTCTTTGCAAATCCTGTCATGTGGATATGAGTTAATACTGAGACATGGTAATATGCGCCTGTCATTCAATATCAGTGGGTGGGGAAAACCGCACGATTCACAATACGAGCGACAAGCAGCAACAAAAGCGGCAAGTTACGTTTCATTTCAATGGAGACCAAGCAAATTCTGCTGAAATCCGACTACACGAGCGACATCGTCCATTGGCGACAGATGTGGGCGTGTCTAGTAACGCGACAAAGTTGAGAATCCTTCAACTTTATGCAAATGAAGAGCGACTTTTGTGAGTGACTGC
Organism: Danio jaintianensis; assembly: GCA_903798115.1. Lineage (NCBI taxonomy): Eukaryota > Metazoa > Chordata > Actinopteri > Cypriniformes > Danionidae > Danio > Danio jaintianensis. Next base: position 35,801,497 of record CAIGQV010017386.1, read on the forward strand.
CAATGGACCCTTTTCACATTTCCAGGTTTATCAGCAGTGAAGTTGTCATAGTTGGAGAGCACAACAGCTAATTTTTTACAATCCTCTTTGCTGAAATAAAGAGAAAAACTCCATGTTATCAAGACTTTGAGAAAAAGGAAAAACTGTTTGAGACTGATAACAGCAGTTAGAAGAGAGAACAACGTCAAATTTACTGTCCCGGCCCCATAGACACTGCATTAGAAACACCTCACACAAGACCTAATTCGTTTTTTTGTAATTTGATGCAAAGATGATATAATACATGCGTAATTACATAAATAAACATTTGTTTTTTACCAATTAAAATATTAAAAACTTTCAAGGATTTAAGATTATGATGATATGTCTTGTGAAAAGGGTCCATACGAGCATCAGTAGAGCAAACGTGATCCAGCTTCTGCAGCAGTCAGTTGTATCTCCATGCTGTAGATCTACACAGACCGGCGTTTGCAGCAGATAAATAGCGACATTGACAGAGAACACACTTTTTTCTTGTTCATCATTGTAATTAAGCATGTTATGTACGGAATCCATTTATTTTTAGTGTTTTACCTCCACAAGGCTTATTTTCAGTGGCAAGAAAGCTCATTCGCTGTTAGTTAATAGCACCATAAACGAGACCTCAAGATGGGAACTAATGTTAGTTTCAGTCTGTTAGTTTTAAGGATATCTATAATCTAGTGTGCTACAAAATTGACGTTTACAAAATATAAACTGATACAAACATCTGAAGCTTGCAGTTTGTCACTTCCACCTAAATTGATCAACGTTTTTTTGACGTCACCTCATACTTCAGTTTCCAATCAAATCTTCTGACCAAACAAATGCTGTCTAGTGCCTGATATGCCCCACCCCCTTCTTCTCATTTGCTTTTCATTTGATGCGCTTGAGTTCAACCACTCTCACTGGCAGAGCTGTGATAAAATGAAACACTATTGGCTGTTTTTTTAAAAGAGGAGGAGCTACTCTATGTCCCGCCCTCTTTTCATTTTTCATTTGAGATTATGTCAAACATTGTATAAAAAAATTCACATTTCAAAGCGCTTCACAGGACCTTTACCGTCAGGAAATTTAAAAAAAGAGAGACTTTTTGTGTTTATATCACTCTAATATGACTGTGGACACACTATACACACATTTCTGTCCAAACTTTGCACGATAGGTGCCTTTTAAATCCTTTAAGATGGTTACTTTTTGCAGTGTAATACACCATGGTGAAAGTGCATGAAATAACTAGTGTTCAGGCTGGAACAACAGGCACCGGAGGGTGAACTGATATTGGGGGCTCATACATCATGGCTCTGGATGACCTAAGTCCACTGAGCTGAGGTGTGGGGGGGTTTAGAAGAAGGCACACCGAGGCTGTGTGTCCTGCCACACAGTAAAGCCTTTTGCTGGCTGCCATGGCGAGGGCGACCGCAGAATTGCCGTGTTTACTTAAAAGCTAGTGCATAAGAGAAGAGCAGACCACCGGCAGCTGCCACCCGCCGCCGCTGGGCACCGGCTTCGGCTCATCTTTGTTGAAAATGGCTCAGGAACCTGCTGCCTGCATATGGGCCAAGCTAAATTTAGCAACACACTGAAAAAGCCTCCTCATTTTTAAAAAGCTGTTTAAGTTTCCAGAGTGCGAGGGTTCAGTGAGGGACAGGAATGGTCTGAGAGTCGCGCTCTGTCCCGGTGCAGGTGGCCAATGCTTTGGTTTAGTCCGTAGACTTGTGATTGTGCTTCCTGTGATGTAATGCGACATAAAACATGTCAACGCCAGGTTAAACACGCAGCATGTACTGAATTAGTCTGGCCCGCATGGTTGCATGTAAATGGAATGTGTTTTACTATTATCTTTTGATGTACAGTGCTTTAGTGGCCATACACTTTTTAAAACATCCTATTTAAAGGCATAGTTCACACAAAAATGACAATTTACTCACTGTTTACTCTCCTTCAAGTGGTTCCAAACCTTTATGAGTGTCTTCTGTTGAACACAAAAAATGATATTATGAAAAAAAGCTGAAAACCTGTAACCATTGACTTGCATTGGGAAAACAAATACTATGGAAGTAAATGGTTACAGGTTTTTCAAAATTTCTTCTTTTGTGTTCAACAGAAGAAAGAAGCTCATAATGATTTGAATCAAGTAAATGGTAAGTAAATCATGACATCATTTTGAGTTGAACTACTCCTTTAATTTTATCTTAGGGATCAAATTTAATTTGATTATTTTTTTATGATTATTATTATTAGGTATTCGAAAATGTTTGCAGTTAAATGTGTATTTATGTATATATAAATGTACAGTAAGTACAATAAATGTACAATTTATTGAAACCTGAATCATTTATTAAAATAAGTATACCCAGCAGGCACACAACGTCATAAGATGTTAATATTAGGTTAGATTTAGGTCGTGATGTCAGGTGACCAAAATTCAATGTCTAGCCAGCGTCTAAGGAAAATGTTATTTTGACGTCCAATAACAACATCAAATGATGTTGATATTTGGTTGATTTTAGGTTGTGTTGGAAAGTGACCAAAATCCAACTTCGAGCCATCATCTTAAACCAACGTCAAATTGACATCAAATACTGACATTTATTTGTCAGGTATGGCAACCAAAAACATCTGATTGCGTCATAGTGGTAACGTCCACACAACGTCAAGCTGTAAAATCATTAGACGTTGATATTTGGTTGATTTTATGTTGGATGTTGGGTTCTGACGTCAACCCGTTGGGGATACAATGTCAATCTGACGCCATCTTGACGTCCTGTGCCTGTATATTCTACAGAAAAGGTTCTAAATGTTTTTTTGAGATTTGGATGAAAGATTATCAGACATTAAATGTATTGAAATATTGAGCAACTTGATTTGGTAATTTGCAGTGGTTCCATGGAGTGGGCGGAGCTAAAAAATCACTTGCTCACTGCATCTTTGATTTGTGGAATTTTCTGCAGCATCATGAAGATTTAGCTTAAATTACTCTAATAATCAGTTGTTTTAAAAACAAAAATTACATTGAATTAATGCAAACAAATTGGTTCATTAAAAGCACAACTGATTATACACCTCAGTTCTCATAACAGGTCAGTACTTTAGATGATTATCAGTTATTGTTAAAAATCTATAATGGAGAATTCTGGAGCCTGACTACTTTACTCTATACTGATCCTAAAACACAAACCACACAAACATTTGATAACCATTTAGCAATGTTCCTCTTTTTGGTAAAATACCTGCTCTATTTTGAAATCTAACAAATTCATTCATTGACTTTCCTTCGGCTTAGTCCCCACAGCGGAATGAACCACCAACTATTCCAGCATATGTTTTACACAGCGGATGCCCTTCCTGCCACAACCCAGTACTGAGAAACACCCATACATACTCATTCACACACACACACACACACACACACACACACATACACTACGGCCAATTTAGTTAATCAAATTCACCTATAGCTCATGTGTTTGGACTGTGGAGGAAACCGGAGCACCCGGAGGAAACCCACGCCAACACGGGGAGAACATGCAAACACATAGAAATGCCAACTGACCCAGCCAGGACTCGAACCAGCGACCTTCTTGCTGTGAGGTGACAGTGCTAACCACTGAGCCACCGTGCCGCCAAATCTAACAAATACTGTGTTTAAATCATGTTCTGGATGTGATATTTAGATTTTAAATGTACGCTTCAGACACAAAGCCCATTTGATTTCCTAGTTTGGAAGCACTCCAATGTGGAGTCCTCAAGGTGTAGACAGAAAATACGGTCATACAAAGTAGCAGTAATGCTGAGGATTATTCCTGTAATAATGGAGTATCGAATCTCCCGGCCAAACTCAATTCACATTGACTTCCCTGTGTGGGCCAGACCTGTGCATTGGGACAGTAGCTGGATTTCTCTTCAGGTGCCTGGGTAATTGTGCTTGGCATAAACCAGCGGCTCTTCGTGTAAATGGGATCCTCAAGGTGGAATTCCTGCACTAACATGGGGAAGTCACAATATAGACGGTCATGTGACCAGACGGCCCCGTGGATTGTTCGATGGAAACAGTCCAGCATGCACTCAGTAGGTGGGCGTTGGTGGCGACTTGGTGCCCACTCAAGGACTCATAAAAACACCTGACAGTTCATATTGCCTTTGAGCAGAGCCCAGTATTGACACGAGCTGACCTCCGTCAACACCGGCCAAACACAACAGCCGAAATTCACATAATAATTAAACAAATAAATGGAGAACTTGTTTGGCACGCCGTTCCTGAAAGGCTTTGGGAAAAGGAGTCTCACTTTCTCTGTAGTGAGAGTTGACATCGAGGTGTGTGTCCTATAAGCGCAAGTTTGGACTGTCAACAGGGGAAATATACTGTACTAGGTTTTTCCAAGCCAGGATAGATCCATTCAGCGACGGCTGTGAAAAGCTTAATCTAGCAGCACGCCAAGGGTTTCGATGCGAATTAGCCATGAATACAAACCTTTGAGAAACTGCCTGTTGTACTGTACGCTTGTTAACGTGTTTTACATTTTGGGACGACAGCCATTGTTACTTACACAGTTGAAAATCTTGCATTTTTTTGGACATAAAAAGACAAACATGACTACAGGTCAAATGTTTGAAAAGAGATCAATTCTGCTTGTCAATATTATTATGTTATTACAATTTCAACTAACTGTTTTCTTATTTAATGTATAGTTCAAATTTAATTGTGAATTAATGTTGAATTTTTATCATCATTACTCTTCAGTGTCACATGATCCATCATAATGGTTTGCTGTTCCATTATGATCAGTTGTTATTGGTACAAAATCACGAATGATTCTGACCATTATCAGTGCTATGTTGTCTTGCTTTATAGTATCATGGAAACTGATACATCATACTTTTATGATTCTTTGATAAAAAAAATAGCTCAAAATAATAGCTTTTGTTTGCAATCTTTTTTTACATGTTAAATGTATTTACTTTCACTCTTGAACAATTTATAGTGATGAATAAAAGTAAATATACTCAGGTAGGCTGTGGCGTTGACATGATGCTCAGTTGGTACTAATGGGCCCAAAGTGTGCCATGAAAATATCCCCCACACATTACACCACCACCACCAGCCTGAACCGCTGATACAAGACAGGAAGGATCCATGCTTTCATGTTGTTGACGGCAAATTCTGACCCTACCATCCGAATGTGGCAGCAGAAATCGAGACTCATCAGACCAGGCAACGTTTTTCCAAACTTCTATTGTCCAATTTTGGTGAGCCCGTGCCAATTGTTGCCTCAGTTTCCTGTTCTTAGCTGACAGGAGTGGCACTCGGTGTGGTCTTCTGCTGCTGTAGCCCATCGGCCTCAAAGTTGGACGTGTTGTGCGTTCAGAGATGCTCTTCTGCAGACCTCGGTTGTAACGAGGGGTTATTTGAGTTACTGTTGCCTTTGACCTCTGACCTCTGGCATCAGCAAGGCATTTGCGCCCACAGAACTGCCGCTCACTGGATATTTTCTCTTTTTCTGATCATTCTCTGTAAACCCTAGAGATGGTTGTGTGTGAAAATCCCAGTAGATCAGCAGTTTCTGAAATACTCAGACCAGCCCGTCTGGCACCAACAACCATGCCACGTTTAAAGTCACTAAAATCACCTTTCTTCCCCGTTCTGATGCTCGGTTTGAACTGCAGCAAATCGTCTTGACCATGTCTACATGCCTGAATGCATTGAGTTGCTGCCATGTGATTGGCTGATTAGAAATTTGCGTTAACGAGCAGTTGGACAGGTGTACCTAATAAAGTGGCCAGTGAGTGTATGTATATATGAAATGATATTGTATCAGTTTCCAAAACTGACATCAACACAACAATAATAATAATAGTTTCTTTCTTTAGCAGATCATATTATATATCTAATATTTAAAGGATTAAGTGACACTTATGACTATAACTGTGCTTAAAATTGAGCTTTAAACCACAAGAATTAATACAAATTTGAACTACATTCAATATAATAACACAAGCCCGTAGCCAGGGGGGTTCGGGTGGTTCAAAGGTCCAGAACTTGTCCCATTCATGAGCTCATTTGACCTATTTTAAATGCTATGCCATAATAAATTGTGAAAATAACCCATCGAAGAATGCTTTAACACCAAGCGGAATCCCGTGTTGGCTGTCGCTTCGGTGTGACTGAGGAAAGTTGAATGTGCTGGCCAGTGTTATTTGCCTAATAAATGACAATAGGCTACAGTTTTTAATTTAAAACTTTAACAGATTCCTTTTTTTTCTAATGATATATGATGTAATAAATTTGTATCTAAAACTAAGTATTATTCTCATATTTCTTTATTCTAAATGTTTAGGAAATGTTTTTGATACAGCAAAAAGTGTGGTTTTGCTGACCATCCGACAAGCTAATCCAGCAAAAAATAGTGCTTAAAATGTCACTAAAATGCAGTTTTTAAACCTCATAATTAAATAGAAAATGAGGCGAATAACTGCACAAAGGTCCACTTTTTAAGAAAAAAGAACCACCCCTTTCACCAGGCTGTAACAGTTTAATATTGCAATAATATTACACAGTTTCACTGTATTTTCTATTAAATACATGCAGCCTTTGTGAGTAGAATAAGATTATTATAAAATATAAAAAATGCCGTTTCCAAACTTTGGACTGGTAGTGTAGTCCTGTTGAGTGTGTCGGGCTGTTCGAGATGCTCAAACAAACAGAGCAATGTTTTGAAAGCACCACAGAGCCACAGTGTTTATACTTTTTTGGCAAAACCAACCTACAAGTGGCTTACTTATAGTTGTCTCTGCATATTAATATAGAAAAATCACATGCGTCGCCTTTAATAGGGCTATAAGTAATAATTTTAATGTATTAAGCACTTTTTATTGCCAGAGTTTGTAGTGAAACTTCAAAAAATAAGATACACTGAAAGAAAACAATTAGTTGACTGCTTTAAGTGAGTAAACCTGTTTCCTTAAAAATTAATTAAATAAACTAATGCGTAATAAAAAATTAAGTCAACTTAACAGTTCCAAAATACAGCAAGTTTACTCCCTTTTTTAAGTGACGCAACTAATCGCTTTTTACAGTATAGGTTGTCTATAGACGTTTTTAGACTGATTTTTATGTAACCGGCTGGAAAAATCTAAAACTTCAATGAAATGAAATTTAAAGTGGGCCTATTATGCAAAAATCTCTTTTATAAGGGGTTTAAACACAGTTGTGTGGCAACAGTCTGTGAATATAACCAGCTTCTAATGGTAAAAATGTATTAATTGAATTTTTTATAGTCACACTTGATAAAAACAGTCTGCAGAAACACTTTGACTGACATTCTCCCTTTGTACGTGTCATCAGAGGGGGAAAGTCTCTCCCTCATTAGCATAGGACATTAGTCCTGTTTTTGAATCTGCCACTATGCTGACACACAGGCATTTGTAGCTCCGCCCTCTTTTGAAAAGAGCACAATCTCATTTGAATTTAAAGCGACAGTCACCAAAATGACACAATTAGGATCAAAGCCTAAAAGGGTCAGTTTCAGAGAGTTATAAAATATTATTTGTGTGGTATTTTGAGCTGAAACTTCACATACACACTCATCAGAGGCTTATTGTACATCTTGTAAAGAGGGGCATAATAGTTTCCCTTTAAGGCTTATTGTGTTAATGCAGAAAGGACCATTGTGCTGTAATCTTAATATGTTCTGTAAAAAATAAATAAATAAATTGAAACTATATTACATTGCCAAATCTACATATCTATGTAGCATACTTTATAATCAAATATAATTTCTATTATTTTAATGACCTCATCTGCTGCCATCATCTGATGGTTTCTGGACTGCTGTTTTCTCATTTTTCATTATTTTGTAATTGAGAGGAAATTGGGCAGCACATATTTACATCTAAACGTCAGTCTTAGCAGTGTGGATGGCCTCTGGCTGTTCACATCTTTATACTTATCACAAAGATAAAAGATCTTTGTAATTCATTGAATCAAATTTAATCTCTTGTATGTTATGTGTGCACAAGTGTGAGTGTGAGGAATAAATTGCTAATAACAAGGATTTATTATTTGTCTATGTAGCGCTTCTAAGAAACGTTCGCCAGATTTAAAAATCAAAAATACCTAAATACTGCATAGAGAAGACATTATATGTTAAAAGATGGTTATAAGCCACAAACCATATAAACATTTTCTTTCTTTTTTCATATGCTGACAGTGGTTGCATTATGGACAGGTTAAACTGCATGTTTAAAAGGCTGAGTTAAAAATCATTCAACGTTATCTACATGCACATTACATTTCAAGATAATCTCATTTCCATCACTGAAACTGAATAGAATTGTTGGATATTAAAACACAAACCTCTTCAGTTTTCACAATGCCTAAGCATTCTCAAGTTCCATCATTAAACAAAAAGGTACAGTAAATATAATTTTAAAGATTGTTGAAGTTGGAGAAAGCGCACGCTTGGACAGTTTATACGTTTGAACATGTCATCACCCTGCTACAGTTTACACTGCATTCCTTTTTCAAAACCACTTTTATACACCCGAATGTTGATAATTGCCTCGCTTCTCTCAGATCCCTTTCCTGAGGGCACCACTGTTATGCTTTAAAAGACACTTTTATGTAGTGCTTGGCCCGAGCACTGTTTTCTATATAAATGAAATACAATAAAGACAGAAAGGGTGTTTCTTAAGAGCTCAACGTTTTCAAAGTTTCCCTCTCTGCTTTTTACTGGCAGACCTCTCTTGGAACGCTTGAACTAAAGATTAAGCGTTAAAATCTGTGTGGTTTTGGGCACCGTTGCTATAATTCAGCTATATCCCAGAAACATAAGCGCGGGGCGAAATCACCAGCTCTCGCGACCGAGATCCAGGGTGCCCTAAACCGCACCGAGCTGGAATCCAGGAAGACCAGACAGCGGTCAAAACCAACACCTACATCCACACCCGCACACAAGCTCAGGTTCAGCACGCATGTGGAGACCGTGAATCTGAGATGAGTGGAGCAGAGCCCAGATCAGTCCAAGAGATATTTGGACAAAGAAGAGAAAAAAAGAATTGATCGGAAAATCCTGAAGGGGCCACTTTAAGCCACATTCCTTCAATCACTCATTTAATGTCATTTAAAAGGGTGCTATTGCGCTTTTTACACTTTTAACGTCATTTAGTGGTGGCATGGTGGCTCAGTGGTTAGCACTGTCGCCTCACAGCAAGAAGGTCGCTGGTTCAAGTCCCGGCTGGGCCAGTTGGCATTTCTGTGTGGAGTTTGCATGTTCTGCCCGTAGTGGCGTGGGTTTCCTCCGGGTGCTCCGGTTTCCCCCACTGTCCAAACACATGCGCTATAGGTGAATTGAAGAAACTAAATTGGCTGTAGTGTATGAGTGTGTGAATGTGAGTGTGTATGGGTGTTTCCCAGTACTGGGTTGCAGCTGGAAGGGCATCCGCTGTGTAAAACATATGCTGGAATGGTTAGCGGTTCGTTCCGCTGTGGCGACCTCTGAAATAGAGACTAAGCCGAAGGAAAATGAATGAATCATCAAATTAGATTCAATGTTGATTTAAAGGCTTTTCCTGATCTAAAAATCAATACGCACATGCTCACCAATGTTATATTAGTGGCTTCCCATGTGCATTTCATGTGTTCACTTTACAGCACTTCGTATACCGCGTGTCATACCACAGGAGCAGATTTATACCGGATTTGCTGCTAAATACAGTCCATTTGACCTTACCCGTCTTGCCCTGCTATACAGTAGAGTCTAATAAGGCTTATGCTGCCATCTTTAGGATGTTGTGCTGTACTTCTATTTAGAAAACCTCTATTAATAGAATGATTTAGTCATGTATTACACATTTTAGTCTTATCTTTGGATGTTTTACAGGAATATATATTAATGGACTTACAGCAGTAATTCAAACATAGAGTTAACTCTTTAAAGCCTGACTTATAAAATATTAAATCAGAAAAATTTAATTCTTTGCAATCTTTTGTTGCATGATATAGAGAGAACCTGGAAATCATGCAAAAATAAAAAAATATATTTTTTTGAGTTTTACTTTTAAAGACAAGCCCAAACCGAACTAGTTTTGCAGCTCTGATATTTTCCTCTTTGTAAATAGCAAAATCAAAGAGATTATATATATATATATATATATATATGGCGTCACAGTGGCGGAGTGGGTAGCACGTTTGCCTTACAGCAAGAAGGTCGCTGGTTCGAGCCTCGGCTGGGTCAGTTGGCATTTCTGTGTGGAGTTTGCATGTTCTCCCCACCGTGATCGCGTGGGTTTCCTCCGGGTGCTCTGGTTTCCCCCAACTGGTCTTTGGACCGTTCGTATAGGTGAATTGGGTAAGCTAAATTGTCCGTAGTGTGTGAGAGTGTATGGGTGTTTCCCAGTGGTGCGTAAAACATGCTGGATAAGTTGGCGGTTCATTCTGCTGTGGCGACCCCAGATTAATAAAGGGACTAAGCTGAAAAGAAAATTAATGAATGAAAAAAAAAAAAATATATATATATATATATTTATATAAATAAATGCTTTATAGTTTCATGATTAAAGCTCTAGTTTCAAAACAATGTAATGCAATACAATTATAAATCAGAGAACCAATAAAGATTGAAAGATTAAGCAAATTCAGTCCAGTTAAGGTTTCATTTTAAAATATTAATACAGAAATGTAACATTAATTCTTAGGTTTAACTGCTAAAATGTTTGAAGGATTAAATTTCACAGCAAAAGAACCATGACCTGAAGATTTTTACAGTTATGCTAAGCTATTTTTACTTGCATGCTGATGGAATGTAAAATCAACATTATATATAGAAAATATATATCTATATATAGAAAATGTTTGATTATATTAATATAATTAAATTCTTCTTTATTTCTGTAGTGCTTTTACAATGTAGATTGCATAAAAGCAGCTTAACGTAGATTGAGAAAAGACAATCAAATTTAGAAAATTATTTAGAAGCCTTAGATAGTATTAAACTTCCTTGCTGTTTAAAAAGTAGAGTAATATGTTTAAGTATAATAATGAATAATACTCATTTATGTACCTTGGAGTTATCCTCATACTTTTAAGACGCCCCTCCCCCACTTTGCATTGTAGTCTTTTATTATGAAATGCAGCCATGTCAAGAGACCCCTTACTTTTACTTTAGTTTTTTGTTTCACCTTTTTGTTTCATATTTTCAACCTTCAGCAATAAATGTAAAATGTATTTGTAAATAAATATGCTGTAAATTAAACCGTGTCGCAGACGGCCACCATATGCCGCAGCTGTCGCTCCGTCTCGGCCTCTTTGTTTTGGGAAAACGTCTGTCACTCTCCCATTTTGACCAATAGGAGAACGCCTTACTCGGCAGCTTCAACCAATGAGCGTTCAGCTTTGTTCCACTGTGGCCGTTCCGAGGCGCGCGCGCACCGAGCCGTCGAGCTATTTCTACTTTTATCCGCCTTCGTAAACCCGTTTAACCACGCATTTTAGCGTCGTTGTTTTTATCCACACACAAGCTTCGATGTACAATCTCCTAAAAAGTCATTTTGTGGCTGAAACGCATCGCTGTGTTGATCGTAAAATCCTGCGAGGACATTCAAACGGAAGGCGCGAGCCGGTCTGACGGGTGTCAACAGTCGCGCGCTTTTATTTTCATAAAAACAAGGCTTAACCAAAAGACTGCGGTTCATTTCTAAAGACCCACAAGGAAGTAATCGCACTTAATTTTATAAAGTAAACCCCTGATTTTAATAGCACTTTGGTGAAGATCAAGCATGGCGCAATTTCACGAGGATCCGTCGCTGCTCACTAAAGAGAAACTGAAAAGCGAGTTAATGGCGAATAATGTTCCCCTGCCGAGCGCCGACAGCAAGAAAGATGTGTATGTTCAGCTGTATCTGAAAAACCTGACTGTGCTTAACAAGAAGAACACAATCTCAGCTCCAGACACTTTCTCCAGCGATGAGGAGATCAGCACAGCGCCACTGGTGACCAACAGGAGCCGCTCGGGGAAGGTGAGATTATCAGCTGCTAGTCATTAACACTGATTAGCAGAGCTTGTGCATAATTATGGTCAATGTAGGAAGAGATATCGGCTCATTTATTGTTCATTTGGACCTTTGGATTTGTGTATTGCTATATATAATAATGGTTAGGATTATAAAAATAGTTTTATCGTCTTTTTGGTTAATATTT
>CAIGQV010017386.1:35814976-35827261 GCA_903798115.1 Danio jaintianensis
CCGATATTTATTTCTAGTTGTCAATGTGGAAGAAGATATCGGCTGATTTATTAAAAAGGGTGTAAGACCACCGGAGTGTAAAGGCAATCTGTATATCAGCAATAGAATGAAAAAGGCTGTTTTGACAAACTGAAAGTGGATTAAATAACTGCCTGAAAGCACTGACTTGTACAATGTAATCATCTCAGTAAGTCAATTATACACTTAACCCATTGAATGTTAAATAGATTCAATTCTTGTTCATTAAAAATTATTTCATTGTACAGCAATACTTTAACTTGCATAACTTAATTGATATGTTTTTGAACCAAACTTGCCCAATGTTAAAATGGCATCTTATCAAATGGTATCAACTCCTAACTGTGTATTTGTACATAAAATAAATGAAAGCTTTTTAAAAAAGCTAATAATAGTATCTTAATGATACTAAAATAACACTGGTGCAGAAACAACATTTGACAGTTTTTTTCATTTTTACTTTTCTGTTGTATTTGTCATGTCATGGCTATATCTTTTACAAGTATAAATTGAGAGATAAAATAATTTACATGTGTTTTCTTTCTGATTTTGCATGAATCTTCAGAAAGCCACAAGGAAGACAGACCGAGTTCGGGCTGAGGAAAACGATGTCTCTGGTTTGACTGATGAAGAGTTGAAGGTTCAGCTCCAGAAGTTTGGAATCCACTCAGGACCGATTGTTGGTGAGTTTTACAGTCTTCCAAAGTCTGATTGCGTGTAAAAAGTTTTGCGCTCGATTCTCATCTACCCATTTCTGTATGTATTACAGCATCTACACGTAAAGTCTATGAGAAGAAACTTCAGCAGGTCCTGGATCAGCCGCCGGTGGAGACCAGCCTGCCTGAAACAGAGACCACCATCCCAGAGGCCGTCACTATTAAAGCAGATGGAAACCAGAACGGCAACACACATTCAGCTGAAGATCAATACAGCGACAAAGAAGAAGGTAAAGGAGGAGCGATCAATACTGAGACAACTTTTTGCATTTGCATCTTCAAATACAAATATGTCAGCTACTGCAGTTGTAGTGTTAATGTTTAGACTTGCTCACCAAGAGCACTTTAACCTTTATTAAAGGGATAGCTCAACGCAAAATTTAAGTTTGCTGATAAATTACGCTGTACATTATCCAAGATGTAGATTTTTTCTTTAGTATAAGATTAAAGGAGATTTTTAGTTGAAACTCTGGTCCTGGGTGATTCATAAAATGCAAGTCAAAGACTACTGGCACTTTGACAGTCAGAAAAAGCATATATATATATATATCAATCATTCATTCATTCATTCATTTTCTTTTTGGCTTAGTCCCTTTATTAATCCGGGGTCGCCACAGCGGGATGAGCCGCCAACTTATCCAGCATATGTTTTACGCAGCGGATGCCCTTCCAGCTGCAACCCATCACTGGGAAACATTCATACAGACTCATTCACACACATACACTACGGACAATTTTAGCCTACCCAATTCACCTATACCGCATGTCTTTGGACTTGTGGGGGAAACCGGAGCACCTGGAGGAAACCCACGCGAACACGGGGAGAACATGCAAACTCCACACCGAAATGCCAACTGACCCAGCCGAGGCTCGAACCAGCGACCTTCTTGCTGTGAGGCGAACGTGCTACCCACTGCGCCACCGCGTCGCCCCATATATATATATAAAAATGAAATTAATAACTGTGGTTTTATTACAGTTTTTATAACTAGATTTCAGCATTTTGTCTTCGTTTTCTGCATTGCTGAAATTAAAAAGCCCTACATGCCATTCAAACCTATTAAATCTTTGGAAATCTTTAAAACATAATATGATTTTAATGGGATATTGTCTTATCCCTCTATTGAATGTCTATGTAACCAATGCTTACCATCATTACCGTCATAAAAAATAAATTTATTTTAATTTCCATAAAAAATATTCTCATTACTGTAATTAAAAAATTACCTAAATGAAAAATATATTACCGCATTGAAAAATAAACTTATTGAAATCTTTGCTAATCTTTTAAGCCTAAAATATTTTTAATGGGATCTCGAAGTTTCTTATCCCTCCATTGAATGTCTAGGTAACCAAAAGTATGTCTAGGTAACTAAAATCTTTATAAAACAAATCATTATGAGTCAAACTGTTTAGTCGTGTTCTTCATCAAAAAGTTTGCTCTCCTTTTCACCCATTTTGCTTTGCATTTGATTGGCAGAAGTACCTGAAGCAGTTCCCGTTGTGACTAAGCCGGTCCGGAGCCGAGGAAAGTCCCCCGTCACCACCAGGACCAGCAGCAGGCAGCGCACTAAAGTAAAGACTGCACACGCTTAGAAAACAAAATAACATCAGCAATAGACTCTGATTGAAAACAACAGTAGACTCTGATTGAAGGCCAATATATGTGTAATGTTTGCGTTTTCTCTCTTCAGCAGCAGGTGGAGGAAATGGCCATTGAAGAGGCATCTGTGGACAGAGCAGATATTTTAAAGGAAATCTTCCCCAATGAACAGGCCACGCCAACTGGAATCATGTGAGTCTGAACATGTGTAGTCCTAAATGTTTAATGTTAAATGTATCTGGATAGAAGTGCATTCACACCACTGACAATTAAGATATAGTTTTGCATATGGTTTCATGTATAAAAAAATTGGTGGAGCCACATTATATCTATATTAATAACAGGATGTAAAAATGAAGTTTTTGGAAAAAGAGGATTTGTTGGAGTAATGACTAATGAATGAAAGAAACATTGACAGCCAATCAAAATCCACTTAACTTTAAAGAGCTTACCTTCAGTAATAATATTTTTTGTTCCTACTATTGATGTCAATGACTGCCGCAATATGAAAGTGAATAATGAGAAATCTTTTGAGTGAACTATCCCTTTAATGAGCGATTCATTAAACGGTTAATTAATGTCATTTATTAAAAATGGATTCATTTAGAATTGAAGCAGATGAATTTCTCAATTAATCTTTTTTTGAACTAATCATTTGTGTCTAAATAAATGATCAAATTTTAAATATATTGTTTTCAGTTAATCTCTCATTAAAACAGGGACTTGTTGCCGCCTACTGTCAATATACATACATTTATCCATGACAGGATAAAACCAACCAAGATAGTGGCATATAATTGAATGAATATATATATATATATATACTGAAAAAATGTAAAACGTTTAAAGTATCAATAAACGATAAATATGTAAATTTTATATAATAAATATTTAAATAAATAGTAAATTAATATGTATAAATATTAGGGGTGTCAAAATTAATTGTTTCTTCGGTGCATCGCGATGCAGACGTGGACAATTTGGCATTGGTTCAGTAATAGACCATAACCGGTTATTACGTACTGATGTCATTTATCTCATATGGGCTATGTCGCGGTAGAATACTATGGCGAGGGAGGAGATCGCAAGTAATTAAAACACTCCAAACTACTTAAAAACGCAGAAATTCTGCACAATTCACTGCGTGTGTTTGCTGGAGAGTCTTTCACTGACACTGAAGTTACAGCAGAAACCCCTATTTCACTGCGATTTGAGAAAATGAACGTAAGCTCCATTTCTCTCTCTCACTGTGGCCCTTTGAACCGCTGGCGTGACTTTTCCTCTCCTCTCGGCTGTTACAGTGATACTTCTGGATACAGACACGAGCGCGTGTCTACAGAGCGAGTTTATCAGTGTCACTCATTGGTGAACAGCACCAGAGCGTTAAAGCCAATCGCAGCCCTTTCTGTTGAGCGTGTGACCAATCATAGGGGTGTAAGAACTCGCTCGACAGGGCTTTACATTTGTTTATTTGCTATAAATGCTCATGCTGTTCTGTGCATGTACTTGAGTTTTTAAAGGTACAGTTCTGACTGTTTGTATTAAAGGACAAAATTGTATTACAAATAATATAAAAATGTAAATATATTTATACATTTTAATACAAGAATTCTTGTGCTGTGAAGTAAAATATAAAATTGTGTATGGAAAGCATCGTCAATGCACCGTGATGCACCGAGATATCGAATTGAACCGAATCGATGGCATGATAATCGTAACCGAACCGTGAGACCAGTGTAGGTTCACACCTCTAATAAATATATGTTAAAAGAACATCCATACAAAATAAGGATAGATATGTTTGGTTATTTAAAGTCTTGTTTGTGTTCCATAATTGAGTCTCGATATAAAACAATTCATGAAGAAACTGCAAAAACTAAATATGTATGTTTGTCAGTGATGAATAATTAATTAATTAAAACCTTACCCTGATGTTTCTGTACAGGGCCACATGTCGAAGGCCGATCCATGGCGCGGCCGGTCGTCCAGTGAAGCCTCTGAATCTCTGGTCTGAAGAGTCGCTTTTGGAGCAGAGCCTTTACACAGCGACCAAATCCTCGGTCACAGACATCCACAGCGCAGCGCCCGCCGCCCGTCCCAGACCTCGCCGCCGCTGGCTCGCTTTCCTGCTGAAGCTTCTGCTGTTGATCGCATTGGTCGCGTCACTTTATTACGCCTACCAGACCGTCACCACTGATCAGATCAAAGCCTGCCAGATCTATATGCAGGACAATGTGATCACACCCATCGTCAATTACATTAGTTGGGATAGCCCAGCTGAGGTCGGAGATGGTGGCAAATGAGCGTCCCGTTCTGCTAACCAGCTTCAGCATGCATCTACTGTCAGACTGATTTTTCTAGTCCTTTAAGGAGCGACGCATCGGCAGGGTTTGTTTGTTTGGGGTGGGAGGGATTCTGGGTATTGCAGTTTGACCTTAGCAGTCAACTCTGAATAGACTCGTGTTTCAAGTAGTCTTTAAACTCTGTGTGTTGTGTTTTTGATCTTGCTTTGTGATTTTACGGTTTTGTAGCATTCGAGACGATATAGAGAAGTGTAGTTTTTGCTAATAGCGAGACATTTGCCGCAGTCATCGGTTTAGCATCACACAACGAGAGGTCGACATTTACCGGAGGGATTTTTCAAGTGCCAAGACATGGCCAACATGAGCACAATTTGGTTTTACACACACACACACACACACTTACACACATACTCATGGCTGGAAGAAAAAGCCTGGAGCTGAATGTTTGCAGAAATGGTTTATTTCATATATTTGAAACGTTTTCCTGTAATAATCATGGTGAAGTTTGTTTTAGCACAGCTGAATCCTGACATTATGAAGTGTTGCTAATGAGGCTAGACTGAGAAAATGTTGTTCTAATGGGTGAGTCTCACAAACAAAACAAAAAAATCATAAATTTTTGAAAAAATATTGCGTAATGAAAGAAGGACCAATACGACTTTTACGTTTATTGTTTTGGAAAAAAAAATCATTGACATTACCTTAATGTAAAAAAATTAAGGTTACCGTAATGCAGTATCTCATTACCGTACATTTGCATGTACTGATTACTTTTATATTAAAGTGAATCTTATTACCATCATGAAAGATAAATTGATTTTCATTTCCATAAAAATGATTCATTAAAAAAATAATTAAAACAATAATTAAAAATTTGCGTTACTAAAATAAAAAAATTACTACCGCAATGAAAAAAATCATTACCGTTATGAAAAATAACTTAATTTCCATAAAATTATTCTCATTACTGTAATTTTAAAAACATCATTCTCATTGCCAACCTTTTAAACATTTATATTTTCATTACCAAAATTAAACAAATCATTACCGCAATGAAAAATAATCTTATTGAAAAAACACGTTCTCATTACCGTAATGCAAAAATAGCATATACTGATCACTGTTATACTAAAATAAATATCTCATTACCGTCATAAAAAATAACTTAGTTTTCATTTCCATAAAATTATTCTCATTACCGTAATAAAAAAAAAAATCATTCTCATTCCCAACCTTTTAAACATTAAAATTTTCATTAGCAAAATGAAAACAAATTATTACCGCAATGAAAAATAATCCTATTGGAAAAGAAAACATTCTCTCATTACCGTAATGCTAAGAATTGCATGTACTGATTACTTTTATATTAAAGTAAATCTCATTGCCATCATGAAAGATTAATTGATTCTCATTTCTATAAAAATAATTAATAATCAAATAATTCTCATTGCCGTCATTACAAATTTTCATTGCCAAATTTTTTACAAATTACTACTGCAATTAAAAAAATCATTAATGTCATGAAAAATAGCTTAATTTTCATTTCCATAAAATTATTCTCGTTACTGTAATTTAAAAAAATAAATCATTCTCATTCCCAACCTTTTAAACTTTTATATTTTCATTACTAAAATGAAAAAAAATATATCATTACTGTAATAAAAAACATCAATACCGTCATGAAAAATAACTTTAATTTCCATAAAATTTTTCTCATTACTGTAATTTTAAAAACATCATTCTCATTGCCAACCTTTTAAACATTTATATTTTCATTACCAAAATTAAACAAATCATTACCGCAATGAAAAATAATCTTATTGAAAAAACACGTTCTCATTACCGTAATGCAGAGCAAATTGTATTATTATCATGATGAGAAAAATCTTTTCTGTAAAGACAAATATCTTATTCACATTACGATAATAAAATTAAAAAAAATAATCGGTAAAGATAGAAACTTAAATTCAGATTTTATAAAATAGTTTTTAATGTCTGTGCTAAATAATCATTTTGCTAGTATTTGCATTGTGTCTAAGATACATCATCTAGATGCACTGGGACGCCTCGTCAGTGATGTATCCTGGGGTCAAATGTAATTAAATTTGAATTAAATTACAGTAAAGTCACAGTTTGTACTTAATGTTTACACTTTAATCATGTAAAAAATAACTTTTGCATTACAGCAATCTGAACACAACAGAAATTGCTTAATTCAAAATATATAATGTGATTTTTGTGGTGAAATATGTCTTTAAACGGTTTCCCTGAGATTCACTCCTGTAGCATTTTTCTTTTTTAATGGTTTGTAGCATTGAACTACTTCAGAACTACTGAACTACCAGCTCAGATGATCTTTGGTTTTATTGCTATACTTAACAATGGACATTTATTTATTTTTTTTATCCTCCGCTTCAAGGACAATGTGATCTTAAAGTCTCGTAGGGAAAACAAAAACGCTTCACTTCTCTTGAGAGGCCCTCTGTTGTATTTTCTTTTCATTTCTAATAGATTACGGCGACTTGTTCGATGTGTTTGTGACGTTTTCATAATGTGATGTGGCATTATAGCCCTTTTAAACCCATAAGTCGCAGATAATGCCTCTTATTGACTGCAATCAGACCCTCTGTGATTGCACAAAACACCGGCATTCACCTGACTCAAACTATGAATTCATTTCTTTGCTGTGATTTTTAAAGACACAACCGTCGTCCTCTTGATGTATGTGCTGATTCAGTATATCAGAGAAATACATTCGTGACAGATATCTTCATCTTCAGGGGTTTGTTTTTTATATTTTGCTACTCTCCGTTTATTTTTAACTGCAATATTTTTCTAACGTCTTCTCTAAGATTAAAACTTTTTAAAAACACAGTGGGTTACTTTTAAAATGTACGTACACCAAATCCACTAACCATTAACTAACATTTTAGTTTGTTTTTTCTCCTGCTGTGTCAAATACAGTGAATGGTATAAAAAGTCCAATTTGCACTTTGTATTTAGGCAGCTAATTGTGGATTAAATTGGTCATATGGAATTAATTATCCTTGATTCAGTACAAATCTGGTGTGAAATAAAAGAAAACCATTGAGATCCCAGAGGTGACCCTTTCTTGCAGTTTATTTACAGCAAGGTCAGTTCAATCACACACACACACACACACACACACACACACACATTCCAGATATTTTATTTAACGAGGAACCTTTCCTGTCATTTTTACACTGAGATTTGACCTTCACACACACCTTTGCACATATAAACATCTGCATTAAGGATAAACATTTAAATATATCCCCATATAAATGTATAACCCATAAATTAGCTGCTGTAGTGTTTATGCACATGAATGTGTCTCAATCATACTGTAAAGAAACAGGCGGTGACTTTGAGTTCGGTGGAATCTTACGTAATGCGTTCCTATCTGACTATTCTACTATGGCGAAGGATTGGCTTATGAATATTAATGACGCAATATGACGTCCAGTTAGCCGCGCTCATTGACGCATATTCAGAAGCAACGTCGCCAAGTGATCAGTAAAATATAAACGATTAAATATCTGGAAGACTTTATTTTTTGTATTTAGTCGTGTATTGAGCGAGGTTATCTTTGTGTAAAAATAAATAATATGTCTATAATAAATTCATGTGGTAATCTAAACGAACATCAAACAAAAGGATAACTGGATTTAGAAATTGATAAATAAAAGATAAACTAATACAAATATAAGTTTAGGATTAAATAAAAATTATATTTGTTTTTTCTAGTAATTTTTTTATTATTTCATGCTACATTTTCTGACAAAAAATAATTGAAATAAAAATATTTTAATTATGAGCATTCAGACATTTATACAATCTATGATTCTGACTAACTATATATATATATATATATAAATGTCAATATGTTAATTTGATTAAAAATGTTCTCAGTCCTCTACAGATTAAAACAAATATTAACATTTTACTCAAACCAATATCTAATAAATCCAGTAAATAATTTTGGAAGTGGCCTCTTGCTATATATAATAATAATAAATGTAAGAGGAATTGATGAAGTTGAGGGAACGAGTTCTTAACGGAAAATTTCCCCCCCAAAAATAATGTAATTAGTACCTTATTAATAAATAAACAAATAATTAAAACAATTCGAATAAACGTGAAATCTAGTTGATAAAAAAAATATACCTCACCCTCAATATGAATATTCATGAACCACCCAGACGTCACCATAGTAGGATTCCATAGGATTCTACTACAGTGGGCGGAGTATATCGTGACGTACCCGCTTCCTTTATCCTGTTCAGCCTTGTGGCGCGCGTGCACACCGCTCGGTCTCTATGCGCAGCCGGTAGAGGAGAGGACGGAGGCGCCATTTTGCGATAACTTCTCTAAAGTAAGAGTTTCTTTCACTCTACACCACCTACATCTCAATATTAACACATAGAGTAAACCAAAACATCCCTGTTTATTCATATAAAGGCATTTAAAGTTATTATTCACCTGAAAGTATCTCCTAAGAGCGCCAGGCCGCTGACCTCCGTACTATAAAAGAGACACAGAGGACAAATGGGGAGACATGCGGCTTATAAATGTGTTTAGCGGTTAATTAGTGTTTGTTTATTCACTCAGGTCGACCAACAGACATGTATCCGAACGCTTTGACCCAGTTGGCCCGGGCGAACCCGTTCAGCGCCCCGCTTTTCACCCTTCAGAAAGTGGAGGAGCCCGAAACACAAACCCCCGTACAGAAGCGGCGGCTCGCGGCAGCAGCAGTCGCCGGTAAGAGCTAAAAACACTTAATTTGTGCTTAAATAATAGTTTTAGACATTCTAGCTTGTTCATAACGCAGAATTATGTATAACAGTCTTCATTGAGTCCTCCGAACTAACCGTTTATTATTGCGTTAATGCTTGAAATGGATTTCCCGGGCCTCAGGACGGATATTAAGTCCTTGAATAATCAGGTTGGAATGTTAGTTAATTAGTTGGTTAGTTGTAAATATTAGGACTTTAATTTTAGAAATGCTTTTAGTGTTTATAGATGAATAGCGGTTCAGTGTGCTGAGTGTTCGGCCTTCATGGAGGGCAATGAAGGACAAATTTGATATACGCGTTATAAACCTTACTGTATATTCTTTTACTTGTTAATGTTTAAAGTTTGTGTTTATATATATATCGACTGTTATTGAGTAGATCAGGGGACATGATGTTCTTTATTTAAAGCGTCCTATTCCTTCACATGACCTGCGTACTGCTGTGTGCGCCAATGAGGCGCATTCTGATTTGCTCGCTGAAGCAGGAGCACTTCCAGATTTCAGCAAGGAGCTTTCTGATTGGCTGTCATTCTGAAGAACGCGTCCGTGTCTCTGGTATCGTGTATCTTTGTCAATTACACTATGGCATTCGTATTCCAGATCAAAGCTCAATTTTTACAGCTGAAGCAAAGGCTCTATGTTTAGCTCTGGAACACATTGAAAATGCTGAAATGCACAATTTTATAATTTTTTCTGACTCAAAATCTTGTCTACAAACATTGAATTCTTTTAAACTGGAGCATCCCATTATTATTGACATTTTTATCAAAGAGAACGAACTACAGAGAAAGTTTTATAATATAGTTTTCTGCTGGATCCCAGGACATGCTGGACTATTTGGAAATGAACAAGCCGCCAAAACAGCCCTAACAGGAAAGCTAAAGGAGTGCAAAATCCCACCTTCAGATTTAAAGCCACTAATAAAAAGCTATATTCTAAACAAATGGCAAACAGAGTGGGAGAAGTGCTCAGAAAATAAACTTTTTGAAATTCAGCCAGGCGACGCGGTGGCGCAGTGGGTAGCACATTCGCCTCACAGCAAGAAGGTCGCTGGTTCGAGCCTCGGCTGGGTCAGTTGGCATTTCTGTGTGGAGTTTGCATGTTCTCCCCGTGTTGGCGTGGGTTTCCTCCGGGTGCTCCGGTTTCCCCCACAAGTCCAAAGACATGCGGTATAGGTCAATTGGGTAAGCTAAAATTGTCCATAGTGTATGTGTGTTTGTGAATGAGTGTGTATGGATGTTTCCCAGTGATGGGTTGCAGCTGGAAGGGCATCCGCTGCGTAGAACATATGCTGGATAAGTTGGCGGTTCATCCCGCTGTGGCGACCCCAGATTAATAAAGGGACTAAGCAGAAAAGAAAATGAATGAATGAAATTCAGCCAGAAATAGGAAGAAAATCCAATTTATTTTTTAACTCAAGACATGATGAGATTGTTTACAGAAGATGCCGCATTGGACACACGAGACTCACACATGAACATTTAGTTAAAAGAGAAGAGCCCCCAAAATGCCAATATTGCAGCAGAAACCAAACTGTTAAACATATTCTTGTGGAATGCTGTATTTTTAATGTTATCAGACAACAATTTTTATCTGGAGAGACTTTAAATGAAATATTTTTAAATGTGAATCCTTCCAAAATCGTACAATTTTTATCAAAAGTAAACCTTAAAAAACTGTTTTGGATTTTTATCTTATATCTTACCATTATTCTTATTATTATTATTTATGTATTTTACCTTGTGTATTTATTGCTGTTGCTGACTTTTAATTGTTATAATATTTTTATAATTATAGAAAAGTGATATTTATAAAATGTGGTAAACTTGATCTGTTTTTTTTGCCATGACATAGCCATAGAAGCTGAAATGGCAATGAAATCAAAAATCTCTCTCTCTCTCTCGTGTATCTTTGCTCTAGATCTAATCGTAAATTTTAATACAGCTTTAAGAGTGTTATCAGAGCCGCTCCTTGATGGTTTTATTTAGCTGTTTTATATAGGTTTAGTCAGTTGAAACGCCTTAATTGTTTTATGTCGTTACAAAAATGCATAGGAAGCTTAAGCAAAAGATAAAAGATGACTTGCGTTTGGGTTTGCTAGAATAAAAATGCTCAATATGTGAAAAATAAACGAAATATATTAGATTTATAATATCGATATAATAAATTCCGTTGATTATCATAACGTGATTAAATGCACAAACTAATATGTAAAATGTAATTCGGTAAACTAAAAACTTCCAAATCATTTACACAATTATAAACCTTTCAGAATCTATTAAGTGTTTAATCAAATGAATATAAAATGTAACAATGAAAAACATTTTCTGACAACCCATTTATTATTTTTGGTTTCATTTGAATCACTAATAAATATTTTATCAATAATAATTAATGATTAAATTGGTTTCAGAGTATTGTCAGATTATTTCTCATACTTGTCGAGTGTGTATAGCTAAAGTTTTGAAATTGTATGTATAAATATAACATAAGTGAATATAAAATGAGATAAAGAATATAATTAAAATTAAAAATGAATAAATTATAATATATAAAGCAAAGTTTGGAATAAAATGTAGTATGTTTTTAATATTATATGTGGTGGGCAAAGTCTAACGATCAGCAATAAACAAATAATATTTAAATAAGAATTAGTCAATTTTCTTTATCAAATTGCAATCTTTTTGTGGTTTGAATCTTGCAGGAAATAAATAAATTATAATAACTTGTTTAAATATTTGCTAAATAATTTATATAATAATCAATATTATTAAAAATGAATAATCTAATTTCTAAAGGAAAGTTTAGAATAAAATGGAGTATATGTTT
>CAIGQV010017386.1:35849224-35861706 GCA_903798115.1 Danio jaintianensis
CACACACACATCATCCCGCAGATCGTCAAATACAGCCCAAACTGCATTCTCATCCTCGTCTCTAACCCCGGTACACACACACACACACACACACACATCATCCCGCAGATCGTCAAATACAGCCCAAACTGCATTCTCATCGTCGTCTCTAACCCCGGTATACACACACACACACATACACACACACACACACACGCGTAACATGGAAGCAATAATTGAATACAAGCTGTTGAATTATTAGAAGACGTTGCACAATTTGAGATAATAATGCTAATAATAGTGCACTATTTTCTAATAATTCAACAGCCAATTATTCCGCTTGTACCACAGCTGTTCAACACTGATCAGATGTTGTATTTGAGACTTTATTTGTCATGTTTTTGTCCTCAAACTGCTCCTGTGTGTAGCACTAGTTTCTTCCACATCTCATCCAAAGCCTTCTGTTGTGTCTTGATGTGATCGTAGCTGTGAAATAACTGAAATCATTCAGCGTAGTGATATGGAGCTGTAATGCTCTCAAAACCTGTCGGAACTACTTTAGCTGTGCCTTTATCTGAAAATAACAGCACGCCTTGGAATGCTCATCAGCCAGTCAGAATCAAGCATTGAGCAGACCTGCAGTATAAGTTTTTCTAACGCAGTCTTCTGTGTGTGCAGTGGACGTGTTGACATATGTGACCTGGAAGCTAAGTGGTTTGCCGAAGCACCGCGTCATCGGCAGCGGGACAAACCTGGACTCGGCCCGCTTCAGATTCCTGATGGCGGAGAGACTGGGGGTCCATCCCAGCAGCTTCAACGGCTGGATACTGGGAGAACACGGAGACTCCAGCGGTGACAACACACACACTTTTTTTTTACTTTAAAATACTATTAAAATACTGTTTACTGTAATAAATGTGTGCAGTGCAGGTATAAATATTAAAATTCAACATTATTTAAATATGATTAATAGAAATGATAAATAATGAATCTAAAAATATATTAAATGAAATAAATGGGAATGAGTATTACTAAAATAATCATTCATTCATTCATTCATTTTCTTTTCGGCTTATTCCCTTTATTAATCTGGGGTCGCCACAGTGGAATGAACCGCCAACTTATCCAGCATATGTTTTACGCAACGGATGCCCTTCCAGCTGCAACCTATTACTGGGAAACACCCATACACTCTCATTTACACTCATACACTACAGACAATTTAGCCTACCCAATTCACCTATAGCGCATGTGTTTGGACTGTGGGGGAAACCGGAGCACTCGGAGGAAACCCACGCCAACACGGGGAGAACATGCAAACTCCACACAGAAATGCCAACTGACCCAGTCGGGACTCGAACCAGCGACCTTCTTGCTCTGAGGCAACAGCAAGAAAACAGCAAGAAAAGAAAATGAATGAATGAACAATAAAATATAAAAGTTATATTTAATTTTATATTTATATTTTAAAATAATTTAAAAATTATACAATATACTTTAAAAGATTATATTGGAATTAAATGTTGTTGAAACACTCACGGTGCGTGTGTTTGTGTGTGTGTTGTAGTTCCTGTGTGGAGCGGAGCGAATGTAGCAGGAGTGAGTCTGCAGAAACTCAACCCAGACATCGGCAAAGACACGGACAGAGAAAACTGGAAGGAAACGCACAAAAAAGTTGTGGACAGGTACATCAGCGGGTCACTGATCTTAGCTTTTAACCCAAAATCTATATATCTATATATCCAAAATATTACATATCTAATATATAATGTGGATATGCATGAGTAGAGTGTGAGTGACGATTTGAGCGTGTGTGTTAACCGCAGTGCATATGAAGTGATCCGACTGAAGGGCTACACAAACTGGGCCATCGGTCTGAGTGTGGCCGACCTGACGGAGAGCATCATGAAGAACCTGAACAGAGTCCATCCCGTCTCCACCATGGTGAAGGTCAGCAGTGCTGCATCAGCATCATTATCTTTATTCATTCATTCATTTCCCTCGGCTTAGTCCCTTATTTATCAGAGATCGCCACAGCGGAATGAACTGCCAACTATTCCAGCATATGTTTTACACAGCGGATGCCCTTCCAGCTGCAACCCAATACTGGAAAACATCCATACACACTCATTCATACTCATACACTACGGCCAATTTAGTTTATTTAATTCACCTATAGCGCATGTGTTTGGACTGTGGGGGAAACTGGAGCACCCGGAGGAAACCCACGCCAACACAGGGAGAACATGCAAACTCCACACAGAAAAGCCAACTTACCCAGCCGGGACTCGAACCAGCGACCTTCTTGCTGTGAGGTGACAGTCCTAACCACTGAGCCGTGCAACCATTATCTTTATTATTAATATAATTAGTAGTAGTACACTAGTAGTATCATCATCATTATTATTATTATTATCATCATCATACTGTATTGGTCTAAAATGAAGAGTGATAATTTAGTACATTTATTCTGCAAGCATGCATTACATTCATCCAATGACCAAAAAAATACGCACACACATACAGTTGCAATCAGAATTATTAAACCCCCTTTGAATTTTTTTTTCTTTTTCAAATATTTCCCAAATGATGTTGAACAGATTCAGGAATTTTTCACAGTATTTCTTATAATATTTTTTCTTCTGGTGAAAGTCTTATTTGTTTTATTTCGACTAGAATAAAAGCAGTTTTTAAGTTTTTAAACACCATTTTAAGGTCAATATTATTAGCTCCCTTAAGCAATATTTTTTTCGATTGTCTACAGAACAAACCATCATTATACAATGACTTATACAGGACCCCTTTCCTGCCTAGTTAACCTAATTATCCTAGTTAAGCCTTTAAATGTCACTTTAAGCTGAACACTAGTATCTTGAAGAATATCTAGTCAAATATTATGTGCTGTCATCATGGCAAAGAGAAAAGAAATCAGTTATTAGAAATGAGTTATTAAAACTATTATGATTAGAAATGTGCTGAAAAAAAATCTTCTTTCTGTTAAACAGAAATTGGGGGAAAAAATAAACAGGAGGACTAATAATTCAGGGGGTTTAATAATTCTGACTTCAACTGTATAATATACATATATATATATTCACACAGTTGTGAAGTCAGAATGATTCGCCCTCCTGTGAATAATTTTTTTTCCTTTTTCAAATATTTCCCAAATGATGTTGAACAGATTCAGGAATTTTTCACAGTATTTCCTATAATATTTTTTCTTCTGGAGAAAGTCTTTGATTTATTTTGACTAGAATAAAAGCAGTTTTTAATCTTTTTTAAAGCATTTTAAGGTCAATATTATTACCCCTTTAAGCAATATTAGTTTTGGATTGTCTCCAGAACAAACCACTGTTATACAATGTCTTGCCTAATTACCCTAACTTGCCTAATTAACCTAGTTAAGCCTTTAAATGTCACTGGCAAAGACAAAAGTAATCCGTTATTAGAAATGAGTTAATAAAACTATTTAGTTTAGAAATGTGTTGAAAAAAATCTTTCTGTTTAACAGAAATTGGGGGAAAAATATACAGGGGGGCGAATAATTCTGACTTAAACTGTATATACTATAATTAATAGCATCTGCTATAATGTGAAGTATGCATAAATATGTAAATATATAATTTGCCACACTTGTAAAGTGCTGGAAAAGTTTGACAATGCACCAAGAAAGTGCTTGAATTTGACTTTGGAAAAGGTGTAAGAACCCTGAATGTGTGTGTGTTTCAGGGAATGCATGGCATCAGCGACGAGGTGTACCTGAGTCTGCCGTGTGTGTTGAACAGCGCCGGCGTGGGCAGTGTGGTCAACATGACCCTGACCGGCGACGAGGTCTCGCAGCTCAAGAAGAGCGCAGACATGCTGTGGCACATCCAGAAAGACCTCCGAGACCTGTAACGTGTTTATGCATGAAAACAGCATCACAATCACAGCCTCATGTGATTAAGAGGTCCGTATTACGCATTTAAAGCCATCACGATTGTCAGAGTAGCACTTTAATGTGAAAATGTTTCATCTTTATTGTGGATTATAGCAAATGTAGTGCATAAGTTCACTTAATTGAAGAATTGACGGATTTCTGCTCAAATGTTTTGCATCAGGTTGGTAGGTGGATAATAATTGTACCTACATTTGATTGCATGCATTGGAGTGGATGGTGAAGCGAAGTCATCGTTAATCTTTACATATCATTAATACATTTACACAACGCTGTACTAAAAACTGAATGTTGTTGTCTGTGCATCTTTTGGAGTTTTAAATGATCCTCATTCATACAGATCAGCATAAATGAGTGCTGTATTCTGTATATGCCTGGCCAGCAGGTGGCGATGTCACTTTGAAACAATTAAACCAATCGATTCGCAAAATGATTCACCGTTTCGAATGGTTTGAAACGACACATGCTACACACACCGGCTGTTGTTAATGCAATAAAATAACTCAAACATACTGCAAATGTTAAATTAAATGTATAACCTATTAAATGCCCTTAGCTTATCATCAATTAAATATTAAAGTGATATTTCAGCCAAAAATGAAATTTGTCATAATTTTCTCACCCTTTCAAACCTTTAAGTTTCTTTCATCTGTTGAACCCTAAAGAAGATATTTTGAAGAATGCTGAAAACTTGTAACCATTGACTTGAATAGTATTTGTTTTTCCTACTGTGCAACTCAATGGTTACAAGTTTTCAGCATTCTTCAAAGTATCTTTTTTAGTGTTCAACAGAAGAAAGAAACTCAGAAGAAAGCTCTGGAACCACTTGTGGGAGAGTAAATAGTCTTTTTTTAATCATTTTTTGGGTGAACTATCCCTTTAAATGTAATTTCTAATAGACAAAAAAAATTATTTAATTAATTTTTATTTTATTTTGGGTGAACTGTCCCTTTAAGTGTGTGGATAATGTGTCCTTTTATACATCTTTAAGTCTCTGTTTCATGGTGGCCTCTGGTAAACAGGACAACAAGAGTCTATTAACTAATATTATTTCATTTCATTCTCCTTCGGCTTATTCTCCTTATTCATCAGGGGCCGCCACAGTGGAATGAACCGCCAACTTATCCAGCATATGTTTTACACAGCGGATGCCCTTCCAGCTGCAACCCAGTACTGGGAAACATCCATACACATTCATTCACACACTCATACACTATGGCCAATTTAGTTTATTCAATTCACCTATACCGCATGTGTTTGGACTGTCAGGCTAAAACTTTGAAACCTGTTCAGTGATTCTCCACTGGGGGTCGATCTGAGTGAATCAGCACCTCTGATGTGGATTTTATGATATTACACAGACCTTGCCCGTTTAATCTTGCTATAAGCCACTGATTAAAAACACGAGATTTGTAAAAACATATTAAACATATAAAACATATCCATTTCATGGTGATTTAATGGAAATTGTCCAAAGATAATTGTCCAAAAACCAAACTCTCACAAAATGTAAAAATATAGTCATATAAAATAAGTACAGTATGTGTGTCCAAACCTGACATTTCTGAAGCCATCTGGAATTTTACTCAATATATGTTAATGCTAAAGGAAAGTGCAAAATGTAAACCATATGCTAGTCTGGTGCTGTTTTAAACCAAATTAGGCTGAAATGAAAGAAAATTGGAATTTGTTGAGGGAGTTTTAAGCACTCCAAGGTGCACCAAGCAATATTTAAGTCCCAAAACCCACTTGCAGCCAATCAGCAGTGTCTGGTAACTATGGCAGAGCCTGCTGGGTTATGAGTGTGTTTATTTTGGTGCTTTCAAATATTAACATCACTTGGCAAAATTCTCTTAGTGAACCTTTCAGGTTAACTCTTAATGTAAATGCAATTGAACTCCCATTGGTTCTTGGTGATGATGTAATGGGTGGGTGTGGCTCTGAGGTCCCACCTTCTTAGGAAATGAGTGTCATCCACATGTTAAAACAAACACTAAAGATCTGCTTTATTGTAGAAAG
This sequence comes from Danio jaintianensis, assembly GCA_903798115.1. Taxonomy (NCBI): domain Eukaryota; kingdom Metazoa; phylum Chordata; class Actinopteri; order Cypriniformes; family Danionidae; genus Danio; species Danio jaintianensis. Next base: position 35,855,160 of record CAIGQV010017386.1, read on the forward strand.
TGAAGTGTAATTGTGAGCAACTCTCATGTTTAATACTCTAATGCTTCAAGCAATACACTATAAAGTGCTGTATGAATAAACATGATGTGACTTTACTTGAGAAAACTAGAGTAAATCTGGGCTTTTCATCCACAATAATGGAAATGTACTCCTCTTTCACTTGTTTTTTTTCTCCTGTCGAACAGCAAAGAAGATATTTTGAAGAATGCTAGAAACCTGTCACCATTGACTTCCATACTAGGAAAAACAAATACTATGGAAGTCAATGGTTGTCAGCTTTCTTCAAAATACCTTTTTTTTTTAGTGTTAAACATAAGAAAGAAGCTCATAAAGGTTTGTAACCACTTCAGGAAGAATAAACAGTAGGTAAACATTCATTTTTTGTGTAAACTACCCCTTTAAAGTGACGTCTACAGAAAGCTGGACCATCAAGGATATAATCCATTTATTAAACAGGATCTTTGTCTGTAAAAATGTACATTAATCTCACATCTGAAGTATTTACAAATACTTGAACAAGTCAGTCATGTATTATAACAGCACGTCACGCAGGCTGCTGAGTTTCCTCGTGAACGCAATGAAACAGTCTCCGCTCCACTAGGTGGCGCTTATGTAGGGGGAAAAAAATCCAGATTATCTTGAAGATTCTGTCGATTTATAAAAGCAAAAACCAAACCATTGGCATATAAAAGCGCAATAAAAAAACAGTAACGACTTTATTCAGAACCCTGCGATTCCTTCAGTGGAGCATTATTTAGGGGTGCAGTTGTCCCTGTCGCCCCCTAGAGGATGCAGTAACAATAACAGCAGCTGACTTGGTTTGGTAATCAGTCCCAGAAGAAAAAAACAAACACTTTTTTCACAGGAGAAGTATCAAAAAATCTCATGTCATTCAGCAAGACGCCGAACCAAAAACACAATTTTGACAAATATAAATATGAGCCACTCATAGAAAACTAAAAGACTAAACCGTTATACCATGGCGTTGCTCTCGCCAACTTTATCCACTAACTGAAAGAGAAACAAAAAACATTGTGTTAGATATGCAACACTTAACAAGACTTAACATCTGTTATTGATGCAAGCACTAAATAAAGACTGTAGACTTACTCCACTGATACCGGGAAGGTTCAGTAAAGATCCTAGAATAGGCACCCGCCTGATGAAGCCCACCGCAACTGGGAAAAACCCCCTGAAAACAAATAAGAATGAAGTGTCATTACTGATACAGTGTGTAACTACTCGTAAATCTCAGCGTTTGGCTCTCTGTAAGCAAATAGACAAAATTATTAACTGCTTTATAGATTGGTGTTGTTACTTAAAGGGCACCTATGATGAAAATCATCTTTTGTAAGCTGTTTGGACAGAAGTGTGTGTAGGTATAGTGTGTCCACAGTCATATTAGAGTGATAGAAACACAATAAGTCTCTTTTTTTTTTTTTTTTTTTTTTTTCCTGACGTTAAATATAGGATCCAAATCCCTCCCGTTTTGAGGCCTACCGCAACTTGACGTAGGAGTGCGGTTTCCCCGCCCACCGAATTGATTGACAGCTGCGTATTAACATGTCTCTGTAGTAACGGGTATAATCATATCCACAAGACAAGACGTGCGCAAAGCAACCGGGATTAAACGATCTCTTCAGCTCTCTGTGTTCAGCAGCACCTCAAGAATGAGTTTTACAAGTTTAAAATGTTTCTAAAACAGTGCATGTTTGTAATAAACACAGTAAAATCGCTTCGTAATTCTTCACCACAACCGTGTGTCAGTACAATTATAAAAGAAGACTCTTCAATCCCGGTTCATGGACTTAAATCAGGTTTATTTTGTACATTAACATAACGGATATCCATACAGCAGTGGATATTAACGTCTATCCTGTCACATTTGCCATGCAAAAACGTGAACGCGAGTGTGTGTGAGCGAGTGAGCGCGTGCACACACACAAACTTTATAACGACATTGTGTGACTCGTTGTTGTAGAAAGGCTTGAATTAACTCCACAACAAATACATCAAATAACCGCTGGTAAAGTTCTTACTGTAGTAGGGAGATCTGCTTCATTCTTGTCTGATACTGTGCTGCTTATGCGTGAGACACAGCAGGAGAAGCTACACCCATCATAGCAATAGTGAGTGATCGCTTTGGCTCTGACACGCACGTGGTGGGCGGGGAGAAGCAGCTCATTTGCATTAAAGGCACAGGCACCAAAACAGCTACAAAGTGAAAACAGCTTAGATTTCTAATATACACAAAGGTATAATAAATAATCTGATGGGTGTTTTGAGCTGAAATTTTACAGACACATTCTGGAGACACAAAAGAATAATCTTAAATCTTGCAAAAAGGGGTAAAATAGGTGCCCTTTAAACAACGTTTTATGAACCTAGTCAGTGCATTTCAAATATGATGCTAAGCAATGTTTATACTCAGGGTGCGAATTATACATTGATGATCGGTGGGGGGGGGTGGAGTCATATTTTTCGATTATGTTCGGTAATATGCCTCAGTGAACCAAAGTTATATATTTAATTCAATTACATCTAATTTATTAATCAAACTTGTTATTGTTTTCAGTGTTTTGAGGGATATTGAGTGGTTCTCAATGACATTTGTGATATTAAATAAACCGATTAAGGGATGACCATGAAAGACTGCACGTATTTATTATCTTATTAAGTGTATAATAAAAAACAAACTATGCATCTAGTTTTACGGACACCTACAGTACAAATGCCTATTTTACAAGAAACATGTTTTGTGAACACTTACGCTGTCTGTTGGTGCTCTAGATTTGCCGGTTTTTGGTGCAAAGATGCATTCACAATGGTACGGACCATTACAGGGGTGGTCAAATGTATATTGAAGTTATCTATTATTTTAATTATTCATATTATTTAAGATACAGATCAGAGCAAACTATTTCTTAACTATTAAAGGGCACTATCTATTAAAGGGCAACGATTAACTATCTGACCCCCCCAAACCCCCCTGTAATTCGCACCCTATATATACTAACACTTTCACTTTTTATTTTACTTGGAAATCCTTCAGTTTGTAATTCAGCTCATGTGTTTAAGCATCTTTAAGTGCACATTTAGCCTGAATTTCTTGCCTTAAAGCATGGGTCTCAAACTCAATTCCTCTGCAGTTGTGCTCCAACCCTGATCAAACACAGCTGATCTAACTAATGAAGGTGTTCATGACTGTCTTGAACACCTCGATTATTTGTATCAGCTGTGTTTGATCAGGGTTGAAGGAAAACTGTGCAGAGCTGCAGCCCTCCAGGAATTGAGTTTGAGACCCATGCCATAAAGGGATAGTTCACCCCCCCCCCCCCCCTGACGATTTCTTCATTATTTACTCACTTCAATTGGTTCTAAACTTTTATGGGTTTCTTTCTTCTGTTGAACACAAAAGAAGATATTTTGAAGAATGCTAAAAACCATTGACTTCCATAGTGTTTGTTTTTCCTACTATGGAAGTCAATGGTTTTCAGCATTCTTCAAAATATCTTCTTTTGTTTTTAATAGAAGAGGGCTTTGAAACAAGTAAAGGGTGAGTAAATGAGGACATAATTTAAATCCTGGGGTGAACTAGCCCTTTAATTTAGAAATATGATGCAGACACACATGGACGAATGAGAAAATGCAGGTATGAGTGTTTATTATTACTCTTTGCCATTTTGCATTGGTGAATCTAATGGATCGGTGCAAATACAACTAACAACATCACTAATCTCTCTCTAGAACAAAAGACAGATCATTAAATAAGCAGGTAAGTTACATTTATTTGACTTAAATTGGTATATTTAGCAACTTGGACATTAGTCAGCCATTGCTATGCATGTTAAAAAATGGTGGAAAGTTAAAACTATAATCTGGCTTGGCTAGTCATATGCAAAAGAGACTTTAAATATTTGTGTGAACTTAGTAAAATACTGAGAACCACATTTTTTTTGCTGATGTATTTGGGGGGAAATCTTAATTAAAACCAAGATGTATTGAAGATATCGAATGAAATCCAATTTACTGGCACCAATATAAACATTATTTGTACTAGTTAGTTAATTTCATCCAAATACATGTTAATTTCACTGTTTATGATGCATAAAATATGCTTCAAAAATGTAAATATACACAATTGTTTAAAAAAACAACGGCAATCTTTCCATTCGCTATGTTTTAAGTTGACAAGTTGGAAAGTCTGATATCAAAATGAGTTTCCTAGTAGTATACGACCTTATAGGACAATCATAGTCAACATTTTGACTATGGAAACAACTACGGATCACTCTAATAGCATGTAAATCTAACATATTAATCTACATGATGTAAACAAACACGGACCAATGGCATGCACGCATCCGACAACTTTCAAACACAACTTAAACAAGTTCGCCATAATCATTTAAGATATATTTGTGATTTGTGACTCACTCAATATTATTTACATTGTTCATTTCATAAGTGTATTATTATTAATAAATCGCCCTCCAACACTGTCATCTCGTGATAAAAGCTAAAAACATACCTGAAAAGGAGGAAAAACCCATAGACTTCCAGGACGACCCCTACGATCGGCCATCCTATGAGCACCACAAAAACACCTCCCAAAAAGAAACCAGTGGCTTTCATTTTATGCCGCTGGAAAAAGAACCGGAATGTTCTTTCCAATCCGATAACAAATGAAAGACCTGTGACAAACAATATCTACAAAAAAAAACATCTGCGTTAAGTTCATTACACAAATTTGAGCATACTACTCCATCCCATCTACTGATCTACACTGCCTGATAAAAGTCTTGTCGCCTATCCAAGTTTTAGGAACAGCAAATAATTTGACTTCTAGTTGATCATTTGGTATCAGAAGTGGCTTATATGAAAGGCAAAGGCCTCTAGATTACACTTATTTTACCAAAATAAAATATGATCATGCCTTGATGTTTAATGATTTAATGAGGACAGTAAGGTCTGACTTTGCTTAGACAAAAGTCTTGTCACTGAACAGAAATAATGTCCAGTATAGAATATAAAGTCATGGTGCAGTGGAAGAATGAATATTGTGTATGACTCCCATGAGCTTGGAGGACTGCATCCATACATCTCTGCAATGACTCAAATCACTTATTAATAAAGTCATCTGGAATGGCAAAGAAAGCGTTCTTGCAGGACTTTGGATTCATCTTCAATGCCTCCTCCTTCATCTTACCCCAAACATGCTTAATAATGTTCATGTCTGATGACTGGGCTGGCCAATCCTGGAGCACCTTGACCTTCTTTGCCCCCATACTGAACGTAACCCCAAACCATGATTTTTCTGTGAGAATCTTGGGTCCATGCGGGTTCCAGTAGGTCTTCTGCAGTATTAGTGATGATTGGGATGCAGTTCAACAGATGATTCATGGGGAAAATCGACCTTCTGCCACTTTTTCAAATGATCAACTAGAAGTCAAGCTATTATTTGTTGCTCTTACAACTGGGATCCACCACAAGACTTTTGTCAAGTAGTGTAGATTGTATTATATATATATATTAGTATGAATTCAGGTCAGTTGGGACACTTGTTGACCAAGGAAAAGTGTCCAAATTGACCTGAATTCTCCCTATAAATATATAGATCAGTGATTAAATTGCATACTCACATTTCCTATGGCCAGAAGTGCTTTATCAAAGAACAGAATCATTCCGAAAAAGAGGAAAAAGACACCGAAGCCCGTCAGGCCCATCCCGATCTCTGATCACACACAATAACAGACTTGATTACAGATACTGCGTGCGAATCAGACATTATTTACTAGTTGAACAAACATGAAAACAGGAACTTTGGTATTCTAGTAATGATAGAAGTACTGATGCACAACTCTGCAAATATATTGTTTATAGTTTTTTTTTTTATATTCGAAAAATATTAAGTGATTCACAAACTGTTATGTAGTCCGATAGATAGATAGATAGATAGATAGATAGATAGATAGATAGATAGATAGATGAATGGATGAATAAACAGACAGAAAAAGAAACATAAAAACAGATAAACAGATAGATAGACACAGAAAAACTGGCAGAAAAAGATAGATATAGATAGACAGACAGACAGAAAAAGAGAAACAAAAGAAACAAGAAAAAGAGACATAAAATGGATAAACGGATAGATAAAAAGATAGAAAAACAGATAGACAGATAAACAGAAAAAGAGGCAAAAATAGAAATAGATAGAGAGATAGATAAAGAGAGAAATAGACACAGAAAAACAAACAGAAAAGGACAGATATAGATAGACAGACAGATAAGAGATATATAGATGGATATATAGATAGACAGATAGATAGAAAAATAGAGAAAACGAAACAAAAAGAGATATAAAATAGATAAACAGAAAAAGAGAGACAGTAAAATAGATACAGACAGAAAAAGATAGATGGATGGATGGACAAAAAGAGACAAAAATAGATAGACAGTAAAGGATAGATAGATAGATAGATACGATAGATGGATAGATAGATAGATAGATAGATAGATAGATAGATAGATAGATAGAACAACAGAC
>CAIGQV010017386.1:35868837-35889594 GCA_903798115.1 Danio jaintianensis
TTTATAACACTAACTAGTAGCTAAAACATGCTAGCAAATGGTTATAACTCTAACTACTTGTGAACAAAATGCTAGCAAGTGGATCATAATGCTCTAACTACTTGCTAAAACATAGTAGTAACATGTTAGAAATGTGATAAACAGAGCCATAGTTGTTAAAACATGCTAGCAGAGGGTTATAACACTCTAACTACTTGCTAAAACATCAGCAGCACGTTAGCAAAATATTAGTAAATATATTAGAACTACTACAGCTGCAGTTATTTATGTGAATATGATTAATCATTGTCCAGCACTAATACAACATGCTAGGAATGTGTAACAACTTTGTAGAAATTTGTTAGCAATGCAATAAAATATGTCAACAAGATCATGAAGAATCAACTCTCACACGGTCGCCCACTGAAGCTAAGCAGGGCTGCGCCCGGTCAGTACCTGGATGGGATACCACATGGGAAAGCTAAGTTGCTGCCAGAAGTGGTGTTAGTGAGGCCAACAGGGGGCGCTCAACCTGCGGTCTGTGTGGGTCCTAACGCCCCAGTATAGTGAAGGGGACTCTATACTGCTCAGTGAGCGCCGTCTTTCGGATGAGACGTTAAACCGAGGTCCTGACTCTCTGTGGTCGTTAAAAATCCCAGGATGTCCTTCGAAAAAGAGTAGGAGTTTAACCCCGGCATCCTGGCCAAATCTGCCCACTGGCCTCTGTCCATCATGGCCTCCTAACCATCCCCATACGACAATTGGCTTCATCACTCTGTCTCCTCTCCACCAATTAGCTGGTGTGTGGTGTGTGGTCTGGCGCAATATGGCTGCCGTCGCGTCATCCAGGTGGATGCTGCACACTGGTGGTGGATGAGGAGATCCCCCCCCCATTGTGTAAAGCGCTTTGAGTGTCTAGAAAAGCGCTATATAAATGTAAGGAATTATTATTATTAAAGCATGCTAACAGTTATGAAATATGTGAATTTATTGTATGTTTTTTTTTTGAGGACTCATTTGACTACATTAGTGCTGTTGTGTTTCAGGTATCGCCATGTTGACGTTCGCTCTGCTAATGTCTGCAAGAATGGGCATTTTCCAAGAAACCCTGTACAAGAAGTATGGCAAACACTCCAAGGAGGCTCTGTTTTACAATGTGAGTTTCTGAAAGTACACATAATGCTGCATGTACCTTACAGATATGAGTCTGTGGGATTAAGGGGTATTTGTTTTGCTTTTTTCAGCACTGTCTGCCATTACCAGGGTTTCTCCTGCTGTCCACAAACATTTACAAACATGCAGTTCTCTTCAGCCAGAGCTGTAAGTACTGATTCTGCTCAAATTTGAACTAAATTATCACTAATATTTAATATCACTAATGTCTCTAATGCAAACCAAGGCTGCATTCAGATGTTTGATCAGAAATACAGGAGCACTTGTGAAATATTGCTATTTAAAGGGACAGTTCACCCAAACATATACATTTCCGCATCATTTCCTCACACTCAAGTGGTTCTAAATTTGTATTAATTTCTTTCTTCTGTTGAACACTAAACATTTTATTCTGAAGAATGTTGAATAATGTGGCACGGTGGCTCAGTGGTTAGCACTGTGGCCTCACAGCAAGAAGGTCGCTGGTTCGAGTCCCGGCTGGGCCAGTTGGCATTTCTGTGTGGAGTTTGCATGTTCTCCCCGTGTTGGTGCGTGGGTTTCCTCCGGGTGCTCCGGTTTCCTCCACAGTCCAAACACATGCGCTATAGGTGAACTAAATTGGTCGTAGTGTATGAATGTGTGTGTGAATGAGAGGTTGTTTGGGTGTTGCCCAGTACTGGGTTGCAGCTGGAAGGGTAGCTCTACTGAGTTAAATTCTCACATAATAATAATAATAATAATAATAATAATCTAAAACATAGTGTGACCCTTTTTTTTTGCTTCTTTTGTTAATGAATGAGAGTGTGTTTGGGTGTTGCCCAGTTCTGGGTTGCAGCTGGGAGGGCATCCGCTGTGTAAAACATATGCTGGAATAGTTGGCAGTTCATTCCGCTGTGGCGACCCCTGATAAATAAAGCGACTAAGCCGAATGAATGAATAAATGAATGAATGTTGGATAATAGCTGCCTTTGACATCAGTAGTAGAAACAAAAAGATATGGAAGTCAATGGTTGGAAGAATTAGATTTTTTTTTCGTGAACTGTCCCTTTAAAGTTACTGTTTTCTGTTTAAATATAATATAATTGTAATTTATACCTATGCGAAATGCTGAATCATTGTAGTTTGCTAATTTGTGGAATCCCGAATAAACAGAAATGGCATTTATTTGTAATAATTTCTTATTTGAATGTCTTTACGCACCTCTACTGAGTTAAATTCCCACATAATAATAATAATAATAATTTTCTCTCAAAGCTCCAATGGAGGTTCCTGTGATTGGTCTGTCTATGCCGGTCATGTGGTTTTACCTGCTGATGAACGTCATCACCCAGTATCCTTTCACATTCATCTATATAGGATAAGACTGTAGAACACAGGTGTCCAAGCCAGTTCCTGGAGGGCAGCAGCTCTGCACAGTTTAGTTTCAACCCTAATTAAACACACCAGATCGAAGTAATTGAGTGGTTTAGGCTTGTTTGAAACCTACAGGTAAGTGTGTTGAAGCAGGGTTGGAACTAAACTGTGCAGAGTTGCGGCCCTCCAGGAACTGGCTTTGACACCTGTGCTGTAGAATCATAATACCCTGCCAAACAACTGAATTAAATGTTATAAGTCAAGTGTTTAATTCATCTTTATAGCATTTAATACAAATAGCAAAATCAATTAGATAGTAATGTTTGTAGAAATACTTTGATTGGCTTGAGAAAGAACTTTAAAAAGGATGTTTACATTAAGCATGCATTTAGCTTGCTAGCATGGCTTAGCACATGGCTGGTATGATATTGCAAACCGTTAATGTTTCAGCAGGTTTTTGGCATGTTTTAGCATGTAATGTTGCCATGTTTTATAATTGTATCATGCTGATGATAGCATGTAGTCAACATGTTTTATAACATTGCTAACATGTTTTTACCTTGTTTTAGCATCCTGCTAACATGTTAAGATATTGATAACTTATTACTAGCCTCTTTTAGCATGTTATTAATTCAGAACATTGTTAGCATGGCCGCCAACATTATAGAGTGTTATGTTTTAACCTGATGGAGTAGCGTGTTGCTAGGTAACATGTTAACCTTCTAACGAGTTAAAATGTTTCTAGCATGGTTTCTGATGGCTAATGTTGTTTCAGACTGTTAGAGTGAATTAGCATGTTTTTAGCATGATTTTAACATATGCCAGCTTGAATTATAAGGTTGCTACCATATTTATAATAATAATTAGCAATAGTTAGCATGCTTTAACAACTTGCTGGGATATTAATTTAGTATGAATTAGCTGAAGCATTGATAACATACATTAGCACATTGGTAAGATGAATTAGCAAGTTCAACATCGTGATAGCACGATTTAACCTGTTAGCTAGTTTCTGTGCTTTTAAAGATTGTTATAATTTCTAGCATGTTTACCATATTGTTAACATGTTTTAACATACTTGTATTGTTACCATAATTCAGCATGTTTCTATCATGCTTAACATGATGTTAGCTTGTATTAGCATGTTGTTAACATGAATTATCATACATGTTACTAGCTAGGATAACAATAGCATGTTGCTATTTCTGTCACAGCTAATATTGTTACTATTTCGCATGTAACAAGCTGTTATGGTTAACTTATTGTTAGCATGAATTAGCCTAGCATTGTTAGCATGAATTAGCATTTCAATTATGCTAATACGATAATGCACTTTTGACCAAATGAAACAAATTTGTCATCCTTAGCCAGATTTCTCAGATACGTGTGTATTCGCGGCGTGTTCATCCTGACCACTGAATGTGCGTCGCTAACAGTCACTCTGGTTGTAACGTTGCGCAAATTCCTGAGTCTCATTATTTCAATCCTGTACTTCCAAAATCCCTTCACGGCCTGGCATTGGGTGGGAACGGCCGTGGTCTTTCTGGGAACGCTGCTCTACACGGAGGTTTTGTCCAGCGTTCCTGCAGCTTTTAAAGGATATAAAGTCGACAAGAAGGCAGAGTAAACTCTACACGAACTTTAGCTCTGTGCAATTGGGTTTCATTGTTGTGTCTCATATCATTTTTCATTTCTAAGTTATTCATTGTGAATGTATGAGCACTTGAAGTACAATTTTATAGCTGTTTTTGAGCCAGGTGTGCTTGTTAAAAGCGTTCGTATGTTTACTCGCACAGTCCTTGACCTGTTTTCAACTCATTTTATGTTAAAATTAACATGATGTATTTTTATTTCTGGAAGATTCAAGACTTGCATCTGCTTTGTATTAATGTTCACTACAAGTTAGTGGTATTTATATATTTTCCATTTTTAAACACAGCCAATTTTAGGGATTGAGAAAATATGTTGGCCCCACTTACATGTTTGTGTATTCAGGTGGAATAATACAGTATGTTTGTCATATTGTAGATTATTTCATAGTTGCTTTTAGCACTTCAGTCAGGTGAGTTTCAGGGTTAAAGCAATACTGTAGAAAACCAGACTGCCAATATTGTAGAAATATCTACAGATGTTATGTTCATATTAGTAATTTTGCATAAATTTGGGTGAGAAATATTATTATTATTATTATTTTTATCAGTTAACACCAGCCGAGACCTTATAGACTGAAGGAACTCATTGATTTGTAACTCTTCTCAATCTCATCTGCAATTTTTTATTGGTCTATTGAGCTACAGTTTATAATAACTTATTATAATCAATTTCTTTTCATGTTCTAGGAATATTTTTAGGCTTTAAAAGTGATCTTGTACCTCAATGTGACTGAGTGATTGTTAATAATAACCAGGGTTTTCTGGGAGTAATGTATTGTTTATTGTTTATATTGAATTTAGGAGCTCACACAGAGTAATTTTTATGAAAACTGATCATGGTTGTCATATTTTTTGTCCAAAATATAAGATTAAATGCAGTTATTGTTAACACTGTATATATTATATTAATAATGAGCTTGTATGATTGTATGATGTATGCTTTTAATATTCCGAAATATTTGTTTTTAACATATTGAATAATAATAATAATAATAATCTCAATATGTACTATTATATGTATCCCAATGCAAATTAATATATAGCCTACTATATGAGTACCAAATATCCTCTTTTAATTACTCATAAACAGATATATTAACAAATACAAAATTTATTGCAATCATTAAAGCTAACAATAGTTAGAGAACGGAGGATATTTTTAACACAATCGGTAATGCAGTTATTTTAATGTAAAATGTTTAGTGACAACTTTAAACATTATGAATATTAATCACATCATGCATTATTAATAAACTATATCATATTAGCCACGCCCTCAAATATTTAATATCGGAAAAAAAAGCTCAATTTTTCCCCTTAATTTTTTATTAGGCTTTATGATCGTATGTATATTAACAAACAAAAAAGCTACAATCGATAATAAAGTTTAGTGTTACATTTAGTAGCAGACCTTTTTTAAAAACAAATAATAATGTCATCATGCATTATTAATAGGCTATATCATATTAGCCACGCCCCTTAAACATTTAATATCGCGAAAAGGCGGCTTTAATTCATTATTAGGCGTTACCATCACATGTATATTAACAAAAAACAACATTTATTGTAATTTATGATCGTTCATTATGTGACAGAAATGAATGTTTGTCCCTGAGGAGGTTTAAATAAACGCGGGGCTGTGGAGGAATTTCTCCTCAGGCGCTGAAAAAGTGGGAAGGGCTGAACTGAACACGCGCTTTTCGGCTTTGGATGTTGATGCCTTTATTGAAGGTCCCAGTTCTATTTATAAATCCCTTTATTTGTCTGCTTTCAATCATAATCATCACATTAAACTGTAGTGATAATTCGTCGCGGTTATGGGTGGAAACAGCAGCTCGCGCCAAGTTTCGCTCGACGATGAGGAGGGTGTTACATTCGTCAAGGGCATTCGGGTAAGGGCACTAGACAAATATAAACGTATCACATTCATTATTATGTATTTTAAAGCTATATATTTTTTTCCAACAAAGCCTTTTGATTCAAACTTAAGAACGATAACACGTTGTTTGCGCTGCAAGAGTTTCACAGTCAAAAGTTTTGATAATATATAACTGGGAGATTAAGTACACTTCAATAAATACATTATTTGTGGAGGTTTAATGGGCGCAGAACAAAATGTCCTGCAGAACATATAGCCTTTAGTGAGTGTGTGTGTGTATATATATATATATATAGCTTACAGGTCATATACTTTGACCTGCTGCATACTAAACATACGTTACACCTAAACATAACTATTCCTTTACATTACAGATATACTTTTCAGACTCGTGTACTTGAAAGTACGTACTATTCACCATACATTGTTTCAAAGTACTAAAATTTACCCTGGTAAAATGACTTTTTAACAAATAATCACAGATTTTGCTGAATTTATAATATGGTAAAATGATTTGGGGTATGCCATGAATTAGGTAACCGTTTATGTAAGATTTTGCAATGGTATTATGATTACCAGGATAATTAGTGCCAAACTTAACACACTTCACATACTATTATTATAGCTAGATGAAAATAAATCATGGTTTTGTTATTGTAAAAGTGTAGTAATCATGTTTTTTGGCACACTGACTACCATTTGTACGAACACACATTTACTACAAATACTATGGTTAGGTTAAGGTTAGTGTAGCAAATCTATTATTGATTTGTGATTATCATGCTTTAAAAATAACCATTAATTTGCATAAGCACTTGCAATTAGATTTACACCAAAAAAAGTAATATCATCCAATCTACAAATTCCAGGTAAGTCCAGTTATATCACATATTTCATTAATTTTGGTTAATAATAGTCGGTTCAAATAGTTCTTGATCCTGATGGGAATCAAACACAAACTTCTAGGTGACACAAAAAATTGTTTTCAAATGCAATAACACTCTGTTTTATTATTATTGATGAACAATTGTGAATGTTTATCAATGCTATTTCTGATCTAATGGCAAACAGCTTTCAGAGCGAGTGATTGATCGTATGAAGGAGTCTCCAGATGTGCAAACTTCAACCAAATCCTCCACGCGGTCAGAAAAAACTGAGCGTTCGGTTCCAGATGAACGCCAAGTACCCATAATGCCTCATCCTCCCTCACACGCTTTGGTCCCTTCAGAGCCGCTAACACCTTCAGTAACTGTGAAAGAAGAAACATCCACACCAGCTTCACCTGTGGGTCCTCCGACAGGTGATGAGCATGTAGTTTTGCCTGCTGAACCTATACACATTGACCCAATAACACCTCCTCAACTACCTAGTGTACCGGTTGAACCCTTCACTCCAGTTTTAACCTCTACGACTGATCCTGAAGCTAATACAACTCCTCCGATCACAGACTCACTTGCATCTTTTGTTGAACCTGTAGTTGTGCAGAATGAGCTTCTCGTTACTGAATCTACTACTCCATCGTCCCCTGATTTACCTGTCGAGGCTTCACCTTTCCCAGCCTCCATTCCTGATTCCTCAAGTTCTGCTGTGGTTTTGCTTGATGAAATGTCTTCCAATGCAATGGATGCGTCTGGAGAATCTCCTGTTTCTTGTCTTACTCCAGTTAAGGAACCTGTTGTGCCTTCAATCAGTGACCAAGTCTTTCCATCACAAACGCACGGTAATTAATAATCTTATAATCTGGCTCATTAGTACATTTTTGGGTAATTTTTTAACAAGTCTTCACTGCAATTCAATCTTGAGCTCAACTCTAAATTCACAATGAAATTGGAGACCTTGTTAACTTAAAGTAATGTTATTTTAATTATGGTTGTGCTTTCCATTCTTTTTTTTTGTTTGTTTTGTTTGTTAACCTTTTTTTAACCCTTGCGTACTGTTCAAATTGACTGCCCTTTCGTTATGTTGGGGGCTGTTTTTGCCCCATTGACTTCCATTATAATGACATTTTTATTGCAAAGCCTTGACACCAAATAATCATACATTCTTGATTGATGGTTTTCCCTGTTGGGAAGAGGTAAAATTTGTACTTTTTTTTGTTGAACATCAGTTGGCAGCATTAAATCTTTAGACAGGCCTGTGCAAAATGGTTTCTGGCTTTTAAGTGTAGTTCTATGGAGTAAAACAGCAGATTATAGTGTGTGTGCATTAATACAATTACTATGTTTGCTATGTTCTGAGAGCTGAGGTACTTATTTTGACTTTCTCAGACACATTAAGGTAAGTGCGCAAAGGTCTCTCTCACACACACACTATACTCCATATAACTCCAAATCCAGAAACTAAGCTTTTTTTGCACTGCAACTGATGATCAACAGCAAAAAGTACAAATTTGACCTCTTCCTAACAGGAACCACCAACAATAAAGAATAAATAATAATTTGGTGTCAAGGCTTTGCAATCAAAAAATGTCATTATAATGGAAGTCAATGGGGTAAAAACAGCCCCCAACATAACGAAAGGGTAGTCAATTCACCCAGAGTGTATTGTTGAATTTCTGAAAAATTTCAAAGCATTTTCCCAAAATATGTGTCAAAATAAGATTCGTCACCAAAAATCTTTCCATTTGCTGAAACGCAGAGACAGCTGTGGCCAAATTAAGACTCAAAATCACCTCAGAGTGGATGAAAACATCCCCAACAGCACACAAGGGTTAAAAAAGCTTTTCAGTTTGGTTTAATTATGTTAATGAGTTTCAGAATTAATTTACATTTACATTTTTTAAATCAGATTTGTTTTATATTAAATTTTAATTTCCTAATTTCCTTTTATTTGAGTTACTAAAATAACTAAAATAAAATATTGAAACAAAAATGTCTAAAAACAAATATAGACATATTTCAGAACAATCAAATGTGCCAAAAACACAAAAAAAATGCAAAAAAACCCAACGAAAATTAAATCTGTAGGTTTTTAAAAATCTCATTAACTTGGTTGTGCTCCTTATAATCAAGATAGATCTCCATTCATACTCTAATATGACTTGATTTCTTCTGTTTAGTTGATGAGGGAAAACTCAGGAAGGAAATCAGAGAAGATCTTCTGAAGCAGATGAGTGAGGAGATGAAGATGGCAGAGCTCAAAATCCGACAACAGTACAAATCTTTTCAATGAAGCTCCATCAAAAACAGTAGCTATGTTTCCATCCGAGTTAGAGTTATGTGCAAAACTGGAATATTGCATTAAATATTTTTGAAGAAAGTAGCGTTTACATCCAATGAGTCAAAGAGAAGAAAATCACCACTTCCTGTTAAACTGGCACCAAATATCGGACAGAGAAATGTAGTTTAGTGCGTTGGGATTTGCCACTGTGGTGTTTTTTCTTCTCTAATAAATGAGTTTGCCTCAGAAGACGAAATGCAATGAACGCAATGCGGTGTCTTTTGGAGGCGTGAGACGCTCTTTGGGAGCGCAGACAGATGCTCAAGACAGTTCTGGAGGGAATAATAATAGAATAATAATAATACTGAAGCACTGTGATGTCAGACTTTGGCTGAGGCGTTTTAGAAATTAGCAAAACAACATTTCAGATGTTTTACAATGTGCTGGAAACGCTGCAATGCACATTTTTAACATCGCATCATCTGTTCAAACTAAACCACATGACTTTACTGATGTGAATTTATTCAGTAAATGTGTTTCTATCATCATTTTTGCTAATTGTTTCCTTATCGAATGAAAAAAATAGACTCAAATAAAAAAAAAACAAGTGCATCTTGCCGTTTTCAAGTATTTTTTATATTCCAAAATGCACATAAAAATAGGTGGATGGAAACATAGCTAGTGAGTTTTACCTCCGAAACTGTATTAACTGTGTGTTTTCTTCAGGCTGCAGGAAGAGAAAGTTCAGGCTCAAGCCGAAGCACGACGGCAGATTGACGAGGAAGTGAAGAAGCTTCTGGACGAGGAGAAAACGTCTCAACAACAGACTCTAGCGGACGCCATCAGGAGAGAACAGCTGAGCGTTCAGGATGAGTGTCTCATTACACAGTATTATGTAAGGGAGTGTGTCGTATTGTGTGTTACTGTGTATAGTCGAAGACAATTATTCATCCTCCAGTGAAATTTGAATTCTTTTTCAAATATTTCCCAAGTGCTGGTTAACAGAGGGGCGGCACGGTGGCTCAGTGGTTGCACTGTCGCCTCACAGCAAGAAGGTCGCTGGTTCGAGTCCTGGCTGGGCCAGTTAGCATTTCCGTGTGGAGTTTGCATGTTCTCCCCGTGTTGTCGTGGGTTTCCCCCACAGTCCAAACACATGCGCTATAGGGGAATTGAATAAACTAAATTGGCCGTAGTGTATGTGTGTGAATGAGTGTGTATGGATGTCTCCCAGTACTGGGTTGCAGCTGGAATATTTTACTAGTTATTTTGCAAGGTACTAGTTTTTAGCTTAAAGTGCAATTTAAAGGCTTAACTAGGTTAATTAATCAAGTCATTGGTCAACAGTTGTTTGTTCTGTAGACAATTGAAAAATATATATTTTTAAAGGGGGCTAATAATAATGGCTGTAGCATTTTTTTTTATTACAGCCAAACAAACAAAAAAAAAAAAGACTTTCTCCTGATGAAAAATATATTAGGAAGTACTGTGGAAAAACTTTGTTAAACAGCAGTTTTTAAGAATTAAAACTTGACAGGAGGGCGAATAAATGTTTCTCACAGATTAAACACGTTGCTCTGTTTCTGTTCCCACATGGTATTAATGCTTGTTTTCAGTGAGCTGATCACAAGAGAAACATTACATTTCTGCTTGGTATTAACAAGTTATTAAAGCGACCACTTGTGTTTGGTAGATAAAATAATTTTTTAAACATATATTCTATTTAAGTTACAACTTTTTTTTCAGTTTGGTATAATTATGTTAATTTAATATACAGTGGGGGAAATAAGTATTGAACATCACAATTTTTCTCTGAAAACATATTTCTAAAGGTGCCGTTGACTTGAAATTTTCCCCGGATGTTGGTAACAACCAAAGAAATCCATATCTGCAAAGAAAACAAATCTAATTAGTTTACAAATTAAGTTCTGTGTAACGCAGGGAAAAAGTATTGAACACATGAAGAAAGGGAGGTGTAGTTTGGCAGTGAAAGCCCAGACAGCAGCTGAAATCTCTCAGTAGTTCTTCAGCAACCCTCTGCCCTTCCTCAGTGTAAATGAATATCAGCTGCTTCAGTCCATCATCTACATTAGCAGGAGGATGAAGATGAAACCATGGTGGACATTTCAGCAAGACAATGATCCAGAACACAGCCAAGGAGACTCTCAAATGCTTTCAGAGAAAGAAAATCAAGCTGTAGAATGGCCCAGCCAATCACCTGATCCGAATCCAATAGAAAATACAAAATAAAGCTCAGATTTGATAGACGAGACCCACAGAACCATCAAGATTTTGGCACTCTGTTGAAGTCTGTGAGAAACTCACACCTGAGCAACGCATGCGACTTCATTCTCCACAAGAGAGGCGTCTTTAAGCTGCCAGCACCAAAAAATAATTTTATATAAAGTGTTAAATACGTTTCAGTAGTTCAGCACTTTCTCCTTGTGTCATTCCAGTGTTATTACACACCACTCATTTTTCAGATTTTTTTTGTTTTGTTTTATTTTTATGTTTGTATTGTTTGGGTTTTACCAAAATCTGCTTCAATTCCATGTCAACAGCTCCTTTAGAAAGATTATTCCCAGGAAAAAACATCACGTGTTCAATACTTATTCTCCCCGCTGTTACAGAATTTATTTCTATTTAATTTTTTTGTACATTTTAAAAACGGAAATAAAAAATGTGCAAAAAAATATATATAAACATATTTCAGAACAATTAAAAGTGACAAAAACACACACAAAAAAGGGAAATAGAAAAATAAAATGGCATTAAAAACATTAATAAATATTATAGTAGTATCTGAGTGATGCTAAAACAACATTTTCCCTGCACACGTCTGAACTTCTCTGCATGTGTTGGCTTTGCATATGCTTACATGTTAAAAATGCATGAGGTCATGTAAATGCTGGTGCTTTACTGTCGCTTACTTGCTTTTCTGCTTTCTCTTGATCTGCTTGTGTTCTTCAGTGGATGGAGAGGAAGGTAAGACGCTTAATCTTCCTTTCATTCTTCATTTGCTTGTTCAAGTGATTTGTAATCATCTGTATTTCAGTCAGATGTGAGTGAGCTGATGCCTAAATGCAATTAAATTAAATGAGTTCAGTTCATTCTGCTTTAATCTGTCATACACATGCTATAAATGTTATTTTTCAGGCAAAGAAATGCATCTTTTCTACATTGATTTACAGGCTAATCAAGTACATTTTTATATTTCCCCATAAGGCTCAGAAGCTGGAAGAAAAGGAGAAAGATCTGAAAAATCAGGATGATTTGTTTCGGCAGCAGATCGCAAAGATGGAAGAAAAGGCAATCTTTTTATAAACATCTTCAGTTATATCACCTCTTCATACGCAGTATATTATATGTATATTATATTATGTTACATGCATCTCTTATTTGTTGTCATACAGATGTCTCAATTCACTAAAGTCACTGCTGAAAATTACAAGAAAGGTTTAGAGGACGCACAAAACCGCTTCAGGTAAGGGTTCAGGGTTTTTCATTCATTCATTTTCCTTCGGCTTAGTCCCTTATTCATTAGGGGTCGCCACAGTGGAATGAACCACCAACTATTCCAGCATATGTTTTACGCAGCCGCAACCCAGTACTGGGAAACACCCATACACACTCATTAACACACACACTCATACACTACGGCCAATTTAGTTCATCCAATTCTCCTATAGCGCATGTGTTTGGACTGTGGGGGAAACCGGAGCACCCGGAGGAAACCCACGTCAACACTGGGAGAACATGCAAACTCCACACAGAAACCCCAACTCGAACCAGCGTCCTTGCTGTGAGGCGACAGTGCTAACCACTGAGACACCGTGCTGCAGGTTTTTCATAGTACTTATAAGGAATAATTGAATATTTCAATTTTAATATATCAATTTCCCATTGAATTATTAGAAATTAATGCACACCTGAGATGATGATGCGAAGCGGAGTGCATTATTTTCTAATAACACAACAGACTAGTGTCAATAATATGTACTTATACTACAGTTCAGTTATATACACGGTAGATATTAGCGTTGTTTAAAATACCGATAAATATCGAAACTGTTTTGATGTGATTATTGACTGTTGTATTTGTGAAATAACTGAAATCATTCAGTGTAGTGATATGGAGCTGTAATGCACTCAAAACCTGCCGGAACTACTTTAGCTGTGTTTATCTGAAAATAACGGCACACCTTAGAATGCTCATCAGCCAATCAAATTCAAGCATTCAACAGAGACTTTTTTTTTTTTCACTCTCTGTAGGCGATATCGAATCAAGCCCGTGTGTTCAGATCTCCAGAGTCAGATCTTGAAGTGTTACACTGAGCATAAAGGACAAACTATGAGCTGCTCCAACATCGCGTCGCTGTACATCCAGTGTGTGGACCGCGCCAAACAGGTGAACCACACTTTTCATTTATGTACTGGTTTAAAACGAGTTTTGTCTTGTAGCTTATTACAGAATTTGCATTTTACAATAAAAATTAGTAATAAAACTTTAAATGATATCACAGTGATAGCACTCTAAAATAAGATGCTGGGTTGTTGTGACCCAACGTTAGGTCAGATATGGACAAAACCAACCATTGGGTTAAAAAGTGTTATTTAAATTTAATTGAAAAAAATTAACCCAACTCAAAACCTGCCGGAACTACTTTAGTTTGTCCATTTTTGACCCAATGTTGGGTTTATTTTTTTTTAATTTAACTTAAATGACACTTTTTAACCCAGTGGTTGGGTCACAACAACCCAACATGTTTTAGAGCGAATGTGCAATAGAGATTTTTGCTGAATTATTTACAGATTTTTTTTACTTGAATTTTTTTTAGGATAAAAAGTTGAGCACTGGAGGTTGAGTTACTGGCCTGAACAAGAAATGGGTCATCACATGGAAAACACACATCTAAATCAGTACCAAAACTTTGCTTTTACTGTTTAAAGCATACTGTACCAAACATCATAAGGGAATTTTACCTCAGTGGGAAAAAATATATTTTTACATATTTATGCATTTTTAGGAATGAGAGCCATGATTGTTACCTCATGAATTAATACCTCAAATAATTTCAGACTCTTTCAACTGTGAAGCGCAATATCCTTTGTTTTAGAAAAATAGTGCAGATTTGTTTTCTTTCTTTTTGCATGACTAAAGATTCAACGCGATGCACAATCTGAAAGCTGCAGTCTGATGTTGGTTTTGCATAGATCAAATTTAGTGCCTTTTCCTTTTAAATCTATTTTTTAGATACGTTTAATTGACTTTTTAATAGCAGAGCTGGCATTGGATTCAAATTTGACAAAGGAAAAATGCTATTTAAATTGTAGCATGCATATTATAGTCATTTATGTGCCACTTGCAGATCTGTGTTCATTTGTTTTAGCATCTTTACATAAAAAGCATTTTGATTTTGAGGCTGGCTTCGTGTTTGTATAAATAATGACATTAGGAGGTATTCTTGAAACTGTATGTGTAATTATATTCCTGTCACTCGTTAAAGTATTAACCCTTGTGTGCTGTTGAGTATGTTTTCATCCACTCTGGGGTGATTTTGAGCCTTAATTTGGCCACAACCTTCTCTGTGTTTCAGCAAATGGAAAGATTTTGGGAGACAAATCTTATTTTGACGCATATATTTTGGAAACATGCTTTGAAAAAAATTCAACAATACACTCTGGGCAAATTGACTACCCTTTCGTTATGTTGGGGGCTGTTTTTGCCCCATTGACTTCCATTATAATCACATTTTTGGATTGCAATGGCATGACAGCATATAATCATGCATTCTTGATTGTTGCTGGTTTTCCCTGTTAGGAAGAGGGACAATTTTTTATTTTTACTGTTGATCATCAGTTGCAGTGCAAAAAAAGCTTAGTTTCTGCCTTCTATATAAGAGAGAGATCTTTGTGCGCTTACCTTTATGTGTCTTGAGAAAATCTAAATAATCACCTCAGCTCTCAGAAAACAGTAAACATAGTAATTGTTTTAATGCACACAAACTATAATCTGCTGTTATACTCCATAGAACTCCATATAAAAGGCAGAAACTGTTTTGCACAGGCCTGTCTAAAGGGTTAATGCTGCCAAGCTGTTCATTAGGGCTGCACGATATTGGAATAATCTGATATTGCGATATTTTATTTTTCTGCGATAAATTTAGCTATATGAATACAGTTTTAGAAGATAGTTTGAATGGCACTATTTGATGGCTTTCTGTGAAGTCTTAACAGTATTCAGGTACAGAAATGGAATAATCACAATGCGAAAAATATGCTTTTCTTACTTTGCTTTGTCTCGTTTCTAGTCCAAATATATAAAAATTCTTAGATCAAGTGAAAATATTGTTTTGTTTTCAACTTGAAAAGTAATATACACTCACCGGCCACTTTATTAGGTACACCTGTCCAACTGCTTATTAATGCAAATTTCTAATCAGCCAATCACATGGCAACAACTCAATGCATTTAGGCATGTAGACATGGTCAAGACGATATGCTGCAGTTCAAACTGAGCATCAGAATGGGGAAGAAAGGGGATTTAAGTGACTTTGAACGTGGCATGGTTGTTGGTGCCAGACGGGCTGGTCTGAGTATTTCAGAAACTGCGGATCTACTGGGATTTTCACGCACAAAACAAAACAGCCACAGGCTACCTGAGTATTGTTGTACCATGTCCATCCCTTTATGCCCACAGTGTACCCATCTTCTGATGGCTACTTCCAGCAGGATAACGCGCCATGTCATAAACCACGAATCATCTCAGACTGGTTTCTTGAACATGACAATGAGTTCACTGTACTCAAATGGCCTTCACAGTCACCAGTTCTCAATCCAATAGAGCACCTTTGGGATGTGGTGGAACAGGAGATTCGCATCATGGATGTGCAGCCGACAAATCTGCAGCAACTGCGTGATGCTATCATGTCAATATGGACCAAAATCTCTGAGGAATATTTCCAGTACCTTGTTGAATCTATGCCATGAGGGATTAAGGCAGTTCTGAGGGCAAAAGAGGGTCCAACCCGGTACGAGTAAGGTGTACCTAATAAAGTGGCCGGTCAAAAATAAGAGTTTTTTTCTTAAAACAAGCTAAATTATAGGCCAGAGGGATAAGTAAATGATCTTGTTTTTGCTTTGAAATGTAGATATTTGAAGATAACTGGAAACGAAAAAAATTTGAAGTAAAAATCGCATAAATTCCTTATAATTACAGTAATTAAATACAATTCTATAGCTTCTGGTCAACTATAATTCAGACTGAACATTGCATATCTTGCGATGTGCTTACATTGCGATATTAATGCTGAAACAATATATTGTGCAGCCTGTGCATACTTCTAAATTGTTTCTTAATGTTAAAATCTTAACATTTATAAGTTGACCAGTACAAAAAAAGAAAGAATGAGGTAGAAGCAGATGATTTTCAGGTATTCTCTTTAGTCACTTGTAGATTTCTTTCGCTGTGCATCTTCAAACTAACATGTTTCCACTAGATGTCACTGCCATCCACAGTCTGTGTCCTGAAACTCTATTCCCATATTCCTGATGTATTTTGGAGCCACGCTGGTCTAGAAGGTTAAAAGGACGACCAGCTCGACTCTGTAATCCCATTTTCAAAGCCTGTGATCGGCAGAATATCAATAAGGTTAGTATGAAATGAGTATGACCAGTAAAATAATCACAGATGCACTTCTATCCATGGCTTGTTTTTTTATCTGATTGATTCCCAATGCATTATGAAGGGGTCTGCAGGTTTGTCAGTGCAGTATGAGAGTGTGTGATGAATAAAAAATCATGTTCTGGCCTGGTCTGATAAACGTGTGCTAGCAGCATGAACACATAGCCTAGATACAGCACAGCGGCTCATGCTAATTTCACATTTCCCTCTCGCTCTGCTTCAGCCCTCGATTTCACACATTATGAAAGCATGTTTGATGCAATATTTGTGCATTAAAAAAACAATCCTCAGCTCGTTATTAAAAGCAAAATTAATTGGCTCCTTGCCTAACGTTTTATTCAAATGTTGTGTAATGGTAAAGGAATAAATTAGCATGTCATAATTTACTCGACCTAATGTTGTTTCAGATATTTGTGTAGGATTTTTTTAGTTTTGTGTGTCCAGTTTAATTTATGAGCCATAAAAATACTGTCATACATTTTTCTAGTGATTTATAGTGGTAAAATTTCATTCAGTGTCCCAATCATAAAAAAACGAGGTACCAATAGTTTATTTATTACAACAATAAATTATCAGGCATATTTGAACAAGAATGATTTGATTATCTATTTAAAAAATACATTTAAAGGTCTAATATAATTAAATATTTTCAGTGAATCGATTGATTCAGTTAACAGATGATGATAAAAAATAATCATGAAGGATATTTCATTTTGTTTTTATTCCGTCATATAAAAAATAGCTGAATGTTAGTCCATATATATATATATATATATATATATATTAGGGCTGCACAATATTTTTTGTTCTGCTATTATATATTATGATATGAATACAATTTCACTAGATAAGTTGAATAAATGTTTGTAAAGAATCTATCATTTTAGATTGATTGGGAAGATTCTGTAGGGGAGTGCATAAAATATAATAATCTACAAGCATAGATAAATTCAATAAAGTAAAATATGCTAAATAAATCAACAGCGTTTTATTGTTTTCTGAAGAGTCGAACTGTATTCAGGTATACAGTAATTGAATCAAATGTAAAATAATACCGCATAGTCTTTGTTTTGTAAACAATTCAATAAAATGAATTTTTAAAAGTTACAAACGGTACATTTTCTTATGTCTGCGTGCTTTTAAAAGCCTCACACAGTCACAGGCCTCAAAAAACACTTGCAAAATGATAAATTATAATCCAGACTCAACATTGCATATCCTGCGGTGTCGCTATTGCGAATGATCACATTGCGATGTCGATGCTGAAACGATATATTGTGCAGCCCCAAGAAATATATATATATATATAATAATAATAATTTAAATAATTTTTTTAATATATATTTGCGTTTTTTTTTTCATTCTGCTGTGGCAACCCCAGATTAATAAAGGGACTAAGCCGAAAAGAGAATGAATGAATATATATATATATATATATGAGTACACATACAGTATATATTATGTGAATAAAAGTGGTAAATATTTAATAACGAGTAACACTATAACACTTGAGAGCAGCAGTAATATTCTCTATAGTATTTATGTAATTCTCCATGTATTTAAAGCAAATCAAAGCATTCAATTTGATTGGTCAGAAGATTTAATGAGAAACAAGTATGCGGTGACGTCAAAAAGAAATCATTAATCCATTTAGGTGGAAGTGACAAACTGCAAACTTTGGATGTTTATATGTTCTAAATGCAAATTTTGTCACTGTTTTGGTGCGCACTAGATTATAGATATCCCTAAAACTAACATACTGAAACTAACATCTAAAATTTTTTATTTTAATTTCACGGGACTTTTAAATCTGAGCTTTTTGTTTATAATATCCATCGAGTTGCTTTGTAAAGCATATAAAATAAGCTACCCTGAATGCAATAGAAAGTTCAGATATTCACCTAAGCTTGTTGGCGAGCCTTAAACCACAACATCCTACTTGACACGAGCAAACAGATCTTTATATCTGACGAAAAATTCAACACGGGTGACATTTACTAAACCCTTGCGGTACACCGACTGTTTACAGAGGGCTTGATGATTCTCAATTACACTTTTATAGGAAGATCTGAGAGCTGCGGATCTTATGAGAGCGAAAGGTCAGCGCGGCATATTGGGTTGTTTGCAGTGCTGGAGGAGTATTGTGGGTCAGTGTGTGCCCTGCATTTTACAGCACCACGAGACCGGCTTCAGATGTCTGCAGAGGGCTTTTCAAATCAAACACATGATTTTATCCTAGCAAATAACAGCACTGTGTTGGCACGACCTGTTTGATATTGCTTTTATAGAGGTCACTGGCAAAACCAGGCAGATTTGACTCTGAAAGCTGTTCTCAAGTGGCTTATTGGCTATTTTGAATTGTATAATTAAGAGTGTGACACAATGTCTTTGAGTCAATTCAATTAAGAATTTAACACAGTTAGATTTAATATGGTGGCTCAGTGGTTAGCACTGTCACCTCACAGCAAGAAGGTCGCTGGTTCGAGTCCCGGCTGGGCCAGTTGGCATTTCTCTGTGGAGTTTGCATGTTCCCCCCCGTGTTGGTGTGGGTTTCCTCCGGGTGCTCCGGTTTCCCCCACAGTCCAAACACATGCGCTATAGGTGAATTGGATGAACTAAATTGGCCGTAGTGTATGAGTGTATGTAAATGAGTGTGTATGGGTGTTTCCCAGTACTGGGTTGCGGCTGGAAGGGCATCCGCTATGTAAAACATATGCAAGAATAGTTGGCGGTTCATTCCGCTGTGGCGGCCTCTGATAAATAAGGGACTTCCATCCATACATCTCAGCAATGACTCAAATCACTTATTAATAAAGTCATCTGGAATGGCAAAGAAAGCATTCTTGCAGGACTCCCAGAGTTCATCAAGATTCTTTGGATTCATCTTTAATGCCTCCTCCATATTACCTCAGACATGCTCAATAATGTTCATGTCTGGTGACTGGGCTGGCCAATCCTGGAGCACCTTGACCTTCTTTGCTTTCAGGAACTTTGATATGGAGGCTGAAGTATGAGAAGGAGCGCTATCCTGCTGAAGAATTTGCCCTCTCCTGTGGTTTGTAATGTAATGGGCAGCACAAATGGCTTGATCCCTCAGGCTGTTGATGTTGCCATCCACTCTGCAGATCTCTCGCTCGCCCCCATACTGAATGTAACCCCAAACCATGATTTTTCCTTCACCAAACTTGACTGATTTCTGTGAGAATCTTGGGTCCATGCGGGCTCCAGTAGGTCTTCTGCAGTATTTGTGATGAACAGATGATTCATCAGAAAAATCTACCTTCTGCCACTTTTCCAAATAATCAACTAGAAATCAAGTTATTATTTGTTGCTCTTACAACTGGGATCCACAACAAGACTTTTGTCAGGTAGTGTATGTGAAATCTAAATTTAAACCTGTATGTCATTTGCATATATATTTCCATGTATCAGATTTCTATATGGGTAATTGAACGGTTGTTAGTAATTCTGTTGTAAGACTGAACTGGTGTATGATTTCCATGTGAATCACTGCGATATTGATCTAAATCGGTGTCGTCATTCGTACATTTCTTTTTTGATAATACCAAACAATTCCTGCTGAAAACGCAAGGACGAATGCTCTCGTAATGGTGCACAATAGACCAGCTCTGACCTGGGAATATATTCATTAATATGCATGCAGATTTGGTGAATGGGAGCTTAACTTCTGTGTTTCGCTGAATGCAAAATGAGGGACGTTTTGTCCTTGACAGCAGCGCCAGACGCTTCCTCAGATTTGACTGCTCTGAAACAGACCCAATTTTTTTTTGTGATTATTGGTGATATTTGATGCAGGAATTGTCTTTTCTTTGTGATTATTGGTAATTATTAATGCAGGAATTGTCTTTTCTTTGCGATTATTGGTGATATTTGATGCAGGA
>CAIGQV010017386.1:35889806-35906874 GCA_903798115.1 Danio jaintianensis
GTGATATTTGATGCATGAGTTGTGTTTTCTTTGTGATTATTGGTAATTTTTGATACAGGAATTGTCTTTTCTTTGTGATTATTGGTGATATTTGATGAAGGAATTGTCTTTTCTTTGTGATTATTGGTGATATTTGGTGCAGGAATTGTCTTTTCTTTGTGATTTTTGCAGCTCAGTGTGTTTCAAATTTCACAAAACAGCTTTTTTTAAGTGCTTTTTTGGTGTTTTATTCCTGTTTAGAGATGATTTGCCATTAATTCTTTTCTTTGTTTTCCTGCAGAAGGATCATACATGACAAATCAAAGTTCACTTGATTTCAAGTCAAACTGGAGATGGCTTTCTTTCCCCCCACCCCACTTAGTTTATTACAAATACATGTATACACAGACTATAATAGAGGTACATAACCGATAAAGAGTATGTACAAATCTCATTTGTCATGTATTTACAGTACTTACAGTGGTTTATAAAGGACATGCACCTTGTAACTGCAATAGTATCATTCTATGAAACCTATTATATTATATTCCAAGATAATTATAAATAGTAACAGATTATTCAGTGCCTGCTCATGTACGACTAATATTCACATCGTGTGATTCCCTTTATGGATAAAACTATGGAAGCTTATTTTCGGAGTGGAATAAAAACTAAATGTAAATGTCATTTATCTTGCAGAATTTGGAATTTTTAAAGAATCTAAATTGTAATTGTGAGGCGACAAAAGTCTACATTTGTGTGAGATAAACTCTGAATTATTCAATTATATGAAAACATCTAAGAATTCTACTTCCGAAATTTTAAAAAGGTAAAAATTGCAATTAAAAAAGTTCCATATTCCAAAAGCTGAACACAAAACTACTTCTGATATTCCGAAAGTCAAAATTGCAAGATCTAAACTCAAATTTCAGAGGGAAAACGTTGAAATTTTGTAATATAAACTAAGAATTCAAAACAAGTTGCAACTTTCGAAATTCTAAAAAAGTAAAAATTGCCAGATTTAAGCTTAAAATTTAGAGGGAAAACGGCAGAATTTTGTAAAATTAACTGAGAATTCTCCCCCCAAAAATCTAAACTGCATGATGTAAACTCAAAATTCAGAGGGCAAATGTAGAA
Organism: Danio jaintianensis; assembly: GCA_903798115.1. NCBI lineage: Eukaryota > Metazoa > Chordata > Actinopteri > Cypriniformes > Danionidae > Danio > Danio jaintianensis. The sequence continues at coordinate 35,890,923 of CAIGQV010017386.1, forward strand.
ATTTTGTAAATTAAAAAAGTTACAATTACAAAGTTCCTAAATAGTCAAAATTGCCAGATCTAAACTTAAAATCGAGTGGGAAAACAGTAGAACTTTGTAAATTAACTGAGAATTCCCAAAAATGTTAAAGTTGCAAAGTTCTGAAAAAGTAAAAATTGCCAGATCTAAACTCAAATATCAGAGGAAAAAAATCGTCAAAATTTTGTAAATTAGCTGAGAATTTCCCAAAAAAAGTAACGATTGCAAAGTTCTTAAAAAGTCAAAATTGCCAGATCTAAACGTCAAATTTAGAGGAAAACGTCGGAATTTTGTAAATTAACTGAGAATTTCCCAAAAAATGTTACAATTGCAAAGTTCCTAAAAAGTCAAAAGTGCCAGATCTAAACTTAAAATTTACAGGGAAAACGGCAGAATTTTGTAATATAAATTAAGAATTCCAAAAAAAGTTACAGCCTCCGGAGGTTAAAGACAAAACTCAGATTAAGATCTCAGAATTGTGTGATATAAACTAATGATTACAAAAACGTTGCAGCTTCTGAAATTCCAAAAAAGTCCAAATTGCAAGATGTAAACTGTAAAGGTCAGAGTTTTGAAATACAAACTAAGAATTCCCAAAAAAGTTACAATTCTAAAATTACGAAAGAGACAGAACTGTAAGATGTAAACTCAAAGTTACATGAAAAAGTAAGAATTGAGGTGTAAATTTGAGGTGTAAACTCAACTTAAAAAAAAAAAGTCTTAGTTGTATATATAATTGCCTAATTGTAACTAAAAACAACATTTTTATTCCATATCAGAAACAAGCTTAGGTAGAATAAATAACAGTGCTTTAATGAGAACTAGTTCCTGTTTTTGGAAGCCTGTCTTTAGTCTGCATCTTCAGACGACAGACATTTCTGTCTTGCTTCGTGATCATCAAACGTCACTTTCTTATTCCGCTTGGGATCGATCCAGGAGTTTCGGATCACTGCGTTGTTCGGCAGTGGATCCGCCTCGCTGATGGACACCACCCGCTTCTTCATTTTGCTTTTCAGCACTTTCTGGAACTTCTGCCTGGTGAATGCATACAGCAGCGGATGGAAGACTGTAGTGCCGTAGGCCATGACCAGAAATCCCAATCGCAGCTTAACCATGAGATCGCTGGGGCCTGCGCTGAGGATCACAGTGTTTAAAATGGTAATAGGCGTCCAGCACAGAAGAAATGTGGAGATGATGAGTAACGACATGCGAAAAACTCGCTTTTGTCGTTCACGGCGTTCCCGGTGGCGTTTAACCGCTCTACGAAGTGCGATGATCACCGAAACTGATGTGCGCATGCCTAACGGCGCATTTCCACGATTTCCTCCACTGCTTTGCGAGGCGTCCGTGATTTCTGGCAATTGCTGCTCAGACGTCGACATTAGCGAAAAATTCTTCTTTCTTCGCAACTTTTTCTTCTTCTTTTGCGTCGCATGGAAGCGCGTTCCAATTCGAATATTGAGCGCCTGGAGTATCTTAGCGTACGTCACTAACATAATCACAGCAGTCAAGCAAAAAATTGGGATTTGAGCCACTAGGTGGTAGTATAAACCGAGTTCGGTGTAATATTCGTTAACATGCACAACGGCGGTTTGATTGGCTAACGTGGGCTCCGGTCCCAGAAATCCCACTTCGATAAACGGCACCAAGAAGCTAACAAAAGACAGCACCCAAATGCATCCCAGCAAAGCCACCGCTCGACCCATAGTCAGTACGCGATTGGCCGGTTTAACAGATATGTCATATCGGTCTAACGTAATAGCTAGCACGTTAGCCGCCGTAGCCACGCTAGCAAATGACACGCAGGCCTCGTGAAAGCAGCAAACAAGCACCGTGTCGCCTTGTAAGGAAAGCATCAAGACTACGATGGTTAAAGGGATACAGCAGACGCACACCAGCACGTCCAGCACATGGAGGTTCATGGTGACTATGTTGCTGACCGAATTGACCAAGTTGGACTTCATGCAGTAGAGCGCTAGCACGGTCAGGTTGCTGCTCAGTCCCAGGACGATTTCCAGCATTAGGAATCCGGTCAGGGACACCTGGAAGCTGAGCGGGTATGGGTACGGGCCACCGGCCGCTGTCATGACGGGACTCACGGACTCTGTGATGTCGAGGACGGTAACGTTACTCATGGTGCTTTCTTCCTCCGCGGCGGGAGGGACGTGCATTATCCTGAAAGGTAAACACATGAACAGTCAGGAAACGTGTGTAGGATGTCTTATACAAAAAATGTGCATCAATGGAAACTCTAGTAATAGTGATGGAATTCTACACTGTCAAAAATGGCTGTGATTTAAAAAAAAATTTTTTTAATGGTCTAAATTTTAAAATACTAAATTTGAGATGTTTCAGTCTGTTAGTTTTAAGGATATCTATAAGCTAGGGTGCTCCAAAATTTGCATTTAGAAAATATAAAACTGATATAAAAGTCCAACGCTTGCAGTTTGTCACTTCCACCTAAATAGATCAACGATTTTTTTTTGACGTCACCTCATACTTCAGTTTCTCATCAAATCTTTTGACCAATCAAATGCTCTCTAGTATCTGACATGCCCCGCCCCCTTCTTCTCATATGCTTGATCTCAACCACTCTCACTGGCAGAGCTGTGGGGAGGGGAGGAGCTACTCTATGTCCCGCCCTCTTCATTTTTCAGTTGAGGGTACGTTAAACATCAAATAAAAACTGCACAATTCGAAGCACTTAACGGGATCTTTAAAAAAGCTCATCACAAAAACTTTTCCACAGGCAGAGAAGCAGTAATACATAGAAGACTATCAGTGTCATTCACTCAACTGCTAAACACCATCATGCTAACACACATAAAAATCTGTAACCTGGTTAAAAGTAAGTTTGCCTACTATACACTACCTGACAAAAGTCTTATCCAAGTTTTAGGAACAACAAATAATAACTTGACTTCTAGTTGATCATTTGGTATCAGAAGTGGCTTATATGAAAGGCAAAGGCCTCTAGATTACACTTATTTTAGCAAAATAAAATATGATCATGCCTTGATTTTTAATGATTTAATGAGGACAGTAAGGTCTGACTTTGCTCAGACAAAAGTCTTGTCACTGAACAGAAATAATGTCCAGTATAGAATATAAAGTCATGGTGCAGTGGAAGAAGAATGAATATTGTGTATGACTCCCATGAGCTTGGAGGACTGCATCCATACATCTCTGCAATGACTCAAATCACTTATTAATAAAGTCATCTGGAATGGCAAAGAAAGCGCTCTTGCAGGACTCCCAGAGTTCATCAAGATTCTTTGGATTCATCTTCAATGCCTCCTCCTTCATCTTACCTCAGACATGCTCAATAATGTTCATGTCTTGTGACTGGGCTGGCCAATCCTCAAGCACCTTGACCTTTTTTGCTTTCAGGAACTTTGATGTGGAGGCTGAAGTATGAGAAGGAGCGCTATCCTGCTGAAGAATTTGTCCTCTCCTGTGGTTTGTAATGTAATGGGCAGCACAAATGTCTTGATACCTCAGGCTGTTGATGTTGCCATCCACTTTCATAACCCATACCGAATGCAACCCCAAACCATGATTTTTCCTTCACCAAACTTGACTGATTTCTGTGAGAATCTTGGGTCCATGCGGGCTCCAGTATGTCTTCTGCAGTATTTGTGATGATTTAACAGATGATTCATCGGAAAAATCGACCTTCTGCCACTTTTCCAAATGATCAACTAGAAGTCAAGTTATTATTTGTTGCTGTTACAACTGGGATCCACGACAAGACTTTTGTCAGGTACTGTATATAGTGAATAACTGTACATTGACTTTCACAGAATTACCTACATGACACTTCACTTTTTATGTTGTACTTTGGTGACATTACTGTGGTTCTTTTTAGTTTTTTTCTCATTGTACATCAGAGTTGCACATTACATTTAATGTTCATAATGTTTATTGGTAGGATCTAGATGTGCTCTTGATATTGGTGGAGACCTATGAATCCCCACTAGCATTAACGTCACCATTATTATGATGGACTCACTCAGTAGCGAACTTAAGTTTATGTGACTTAAACATTTCTTTGAAAAAAACTCATTTTTTTTCAATGTTCAAATGTGTTTGGGCGTGGTAGGACTCGAGTAGAGAACATGATTGAACCCTTTATGCATGTCTAGATTAATGTTGACTGCGCAATTTATTTCTTAAATTTTTTTTAAGAAGTTAATAAAATTATTGGTGGGGACATTTCAATAGTCGGTGGACATTGGTGGGGACACGTCCCCTCCGTCAATGCTAATTCTACGCTCCTGATTTATTGCATTAGTTTAGTGTTATGTGTGTTAGCATGATGGTGTTTAGCAGTTCTGTGAATGACACTGAGCGTCTTCTATATATTACTGTTTCTCTGCTTGTGGAAAAGCTGTTTGTGATGAGCTTGTGATCACATGGTTGTGATTTTGTCTGAGTAACAAAGATACAATATGTAGATTTCTTCAAAACATTGGTGTATTAACACTATAAATGAATGAAATATGGTAGTTTACTGTAAAATTTAGAAATATATTTTACAGTAAACTACCATATTTCTACATTTTACAGTAAACTACCATATTTCATTCATTTATAGTGTGTAATACACAAATTAAAATACTAAATTTTAGATGTTAGTTTCAGTCTGTAAGTTTTAAGGATATCTATAAGCTAGTGTGCTTCAAAATTTGTGTTATTATTTGATATAAACATCCAAAGCTTGCAGATTGTCGCTTACGACGACCAATGTTTTTTTTGCCGTCACCTCATACTTTAGTTTAGTTATTATATTTAGAAATATATTTTACAATTTCTACGGTATTCTTAAAGGTCAAATTCTGGCAACCACAGCTGCCGTTTTTTACCGTAACATTTTTTTTTTACAGTCTAGTAATAAAATTTTAGTTTCGAATCATATTTTAAACCAAAACTACAACGTTTATAAAGACCAACATAAATAATATGCTGATATTAAATAACACAATATGTTACCTTGGTCCACAAAAGGGTCAATTCTTGGAAAATAGGATTTTAAAAGCTGAATAAATAAGATTTCCATCGATGAGCTAGTTTTTATAGTTAGGAAAGGGCAATATTTGGCCAAGATACAACTATTTGAAAATTGAAGGGTTCTGAGAAATTCATGTTTAAAGTTGTCTATACAGTGCTTAGCAATGCAAATTCATTCATTTATTCATTTTCCTTCAGCTTAGGCCCTTATTTATCAGGGGTCGCCACAGCGGAATGAACCGGAAGCGCATCCGCAGCGTAAAACATATGCTGGAATAGTTGGTGGTTCATTCCGCTGTGGCGACCTCTGAAATAGAGACTAAGCCGAAGGAAAATGAATGAATGTCATGGTAGTATGAAGCAGAGTAAGGCTAAAAGCCACTATTATTAAAAGCTACAGAGTCAGGCTAAACGCTAATACACTATTAAATATTATTCTTCATCTTATGATCACATGCGGGTATTTTTTATCAGACTAGACAGACTAAACTAAACATTTGGGATAATGTGAGTACATAAATCAGCAAATATATAACAAATTTCTAGTGGGTTTTGTATATTTCAATAAAAATTCGTACATATTGTGCCTTTAAAAGTTCATCCAATGTAGCATGTTGGGTTGTGCTTTTACTTATTTTTTTTATTGCATCGTCTACAGCATGTGATATGTTTGTATTAGGTTTAATATATTATATATGCAGGATTACAAAGTTGTCCAAAATCAATGTAATAAAAATGTCATTCAAGTTCATCCTAAGCCAATTTAATTCACATACCAAAATTCTGTAATCTAAATGCTGTAAATCCCTGTTTGTCAGCTGCACTAGTAGTTTACAAGGGTAACAGCTAATGAAGTCGTCTGCCACAACATGTTATATAATTCAATAGATCTGTTGGGGGTCTCGAACACCGAGTCGAACAAAACCATCAGATTAAGAGATTTTTTTTTCCCTTGCACAAAATCAAAGACTAGTCCAGAATCAGTGGGAGATTGCAAAGCCTGCGGTGTTCATTTATTTGATATTGCTTCCATCGCTTTATGATTATGTTTTGCTCCGTTTGCTGAGATTTTCAACTCTGGTCTGTGCAGAAATTGCACAAAAACGCCTGCAGATTCCCTCTGGGGGCTGCTAATGGCTTTACGTCTAATGTTCCCCATGCACGTTGACTAATAATAATGCATTGGTTATGCACTGGCTATTCTGTATTGGGTGCTGCTATGAGTAGACACACTTTGGACATTATTCCTGTCCATAATGCATTTGTTGCACAGTGATGGATTGCTCTATTAGCAAATGTGACGGTCTTTAGTGCTGCGTTTCATTCATCACCTTGAGAGAGAATTTGGAGCCTGGCTTTTGTCATTTACTCCAGTGCATGTAGATGGAGGTGCCAATTGTGTACTAATAACTCTTTGTGTTTTGATACAATCTCTGAGTGAAACCATATGGAAACTCGGAGCTGAATCACAACACCTCATACATTATTAAGCTGGACGTTGACGACTAATGACGACTGTCCGATTGGTTTATTTTACGCATTTGTTGACTTACCCGTCCCCTTCCAGCTTCTTTTCTTAGCCTCGGGAGTCGGCGATCAAGACGGAAAAGTCTGGATGGGGTACAACTTGTACATCAGCCGCAGGCATGGCCTTTCAAGGAAGTTTTCAGCACTTCTTAATCCTCGAAATCCAACGCTTAGGGATTTGGAAGCAATTTCTTTGATTGTTACTGAAGCAAAGAATACATTCGCACCCAAGCCATGTCCAACAAAAAGTGGACGATCTTGGTGAATGAAAATGGCGAATCCATTTCTTTTTCTAATCTAGACTGACACCTAATTAATTGATTATTACATCCACATCATGTTCACAAGGTTGCTTTCATTTCCCTCGAAACCATCAGTGCAAAGAAAATTCCTTCAGTGCTGATGTATTCCCGGTCAGTGTGGTTTTATGGCCCCCAGAAGGTGATAAATCCATATTGATTTGCATTTGCTGATTTGCATGTGCCATCTGCTGAGGAATCCAAGGTTAATGAATTGTTTAGGTCAGCACGAGGTGCGAGTCTATGATGCAATTTCCTGTCCTCTCAAAGAAGGTCACCTTTAGGCTGCGTCATCAACGTTGCATTGGATAAAACCGCTCTGCGTCTGTGGTGTTTTCAGAAATCCAGAGACTCAATGCTAGTCTTCCAAAGTGTTGTGGGACTCTCAGGAAGCAGTTTTCTCCTGCTCTTTGATCCCTGCAAGAACAAAAGCAAAGGAGTATTGATAAGTGAACACAATCAATTTTTCATTAAGCCTGCGTCCAATCTATCATAACGTAAGGACGCCCATGTGTTAACCATTTAAAGCATTCTGCGGAAATGCTCGAGCTCTGGTCTTGGTTAACGTCCATGCAAAAGGTACAAGTAACATCTGCGAACCTGCAGGGGTTGATGGATGACTCCGTGCATCTCGGGAACAATGTACAAACACTCATTTTCATTTCCAAAGCAATGCCTTTTAGGGAAGCACCTGTGTTGTTTTATGCCTGCACTTTCTCACATAATTTTTTCAGTCAACGGCCGTGCAAGGATATTACGTGTGACGAGGTGGTCGTGTGACGAGGTGGTCGTGTTCCAGCAGCGAATGAGATTTTACACAGAAAACATTTTTCACAGATGTTACAGTCCTGCAGACTTTGACAAATTGAAGGGGGGGGGGCACCGTAAATGGGATCGATTGGGTTTTGGAGGCGAAATTTGTCAGCGGAGACGTGGATCAATAGACTAACTAAAGTAAGAATGCTGTTTACAGGCTTAATAATACAACACAGACATCGCAGTCAACGACAAATGTTTCAATCATAAATGCTTGGCTTTTTTCTTGCATGATTTAATCGTTTGAGTAGGTCAAATCCAATTGTCTAAAAGATGCACACTACTCTGCTGGATTGCAATGATTTTCACTTGCAGAGTTGTCATATTTGATCACCAAAGTTATAAATATCTTCTGCTTACCTTTGAGTTTTCCTCTCTCATCAACGTGCATCATTTAGCGCTTCACCAGAGCATCGTCCTCCTCCTCATCTGAGATCCACAAGTGCACACACTTTTGCATGTCAGCGTGTCTTAAAGCCGATTCCCTCCTGGGAAGCATGAATCAAACAGTGTCCGTGTGAACTGTCGGCAGTGCCAGCAGAGTGAAACAGACGCTCCCTCTGACTTTGATCTACTGTCCTGCTAACTGTCCTGCTTTTTTCTGCTCTTGCTGTCTTCAAACTGTGATGTGTTGAAGTGTTGGCGATGCTCCCCTCTGTTGCGCCTCCTCATTCTTGCTCTCTCGTTCGCTCCTCTATCTTCGTCTCCCTCTCTCTCTCACTGCGGCGGTTTTGCAGTGTTGCTCCGCGCTCCGATTGGTCTGGCGTAATGGGGTTAACCCTTTCCTCCCCAGAGAGCCGTGATGCACTCTCCTCCTTTTGTTTTCTTGTCATCCAGCTTTTTCCCTCCATCCTGCGATCTGCGTCTGTCTGTCCCTGCGGAGATGCTTCTGGGTTCTATTTAAACACCGTGTCAGAGTTGCATGTTTTCATTCATATTTGATGCAGTGCTCTGTGATGAAAATGGATATGTGTCTACTGGGAAAAGGGACAGAAAAAGAGCACGGCTCTGCTTCCAAACCTGTGTACAGGCAAGGTTTTATGGTTTGCAGGCAGTTTTGGAAGACTGTTGATTCTTTGATGCCTCAATTTGGCTGATATTTAAAACTGCATCACATTGAATGCAGTCATTGAATGCATTGCAATGATGTTTGTGGGGGGAAATTATGCATGCATCAGATGTTATAAAGGCTATTATATGTATGTGTGTAAATATATATGTGCACACACACATACTCATTTGCCACTTTATTACACTGTATAAAAAATGCTGGGTTGTCGTAACCTAATGTTGGGTCAAATAGACAAACCAAATGTTGGGTTCATTCATTCATTCATTCATTCATTTTCCTTCGGCTTAGTCCCTTATTTATCAGGGGTTACCAATGAACCGCCAACTATTCCAGCATATGTCTTACACAGCGGATGCCCTTCCAGCTGCAACCCAGTACTGGGAAACACCCATACACACTCATACACTATAAACAATTTAGTTTATTCAATTCCCCTATAGCACATGTGTTTGGACTGTGGGGGAAACCGGAGCACCCGAAGGAAACCCACGCCAACACGGGGAGAACATGCAAACTCCACACAGAAATGCCAACTGGTCCAGCCGGGACTCGAACCAGCGACCTTCTTGCTGTAAGGCAACAGTGCTAACCACTGAGCCACCGTGCCGACGCCCCCCCCCCCCTCCAATTGTCAATTTTTAACCCAACATTTGTGCTTGTCCATATTTGACAACTCAGCTTTTTTACAGTGTAGGTACAACATACTAGTACTGGTTTGGGATGCTCTTTGGTGCCTTCAGAATTGCCTTTGTGGAACAGATTTTAACCTTTGTAATACAAGGCACGATGGATCCATGTTTTCATGATGTTTATGCATAATTCAGACCTGACCGTCCAAAAGTAAAGACTTATCAGATCAAGTTAGCTTTTTCAATTTACTGTCATCTAATTTTGGTAAACTCATGTGAACTGTGTACATCATGATTTTGCCAAGTACGATGCGATCCTGGATTAACATCTATGTTGATCCTGGAACATAATTTATGTTGGAAAATGTAATCCATACCTATTCCCTACCCCTAAACTCAATTACTGAATTACACATTTGCTGTATGCCATTCCAGATTAAGGAAAATGAATGGAAAGTGCTTGAAATATACCCTCAATTCTGGAATGAGTGCTATATAGAGAGACAGGAAAGAGCAATAACCAATATATACCAAAATTGTATGCATCCATAATACAATATTCACCCAGTTTCACCCAATATCAATTGTAATTGTCTCATATTGAGCGCTATTTGTGTGACAACAGTTGCTCTCCATGTATCACAAATTGTTCACTTACTGCCTTCTATTTGTAGCCCACTGTGTAGGCAGTAGGCAGCGCACTAGGATTTAGAACGGAGCATGTGTGTTTGATTTAGATGATGGGAACACTTAGTGTGCGCGTGTGTAATGTGCAGAGGAATCGTGATTGATAGTTTCAATTAAGCCGGCCTGTCAGCTGGCAGAAGGAGCAGTCTTTCTCAATTCATTCTGTTTGGCTCATTTGGCAGGCCTAAAGTGACATACGCAACAAGAATATATGTGTGTGTTCATATATGAAGCACGTGTGTATTTCTCCACATGCACTCTGGAATGCACAAGTTGTATTATTAAGTGATAAACAACTTTCTTTAGGCTCGGCGGCGGCTGAAAACTTTTCACTAAAGACAGGCTCCGTATTTCAGCTGCCATTAATATTTCAGCATGCTTTCCCAGCAGCCTTCCAACACTGCAGACTAAGATTCTGTTATTCCCAACCATTCTTTCTGTGATGAGCATTGGAGGAAAAGGACGCTAGTGTACAGTGTTGTGTGTGTGTGTGCTGTGAATTAAAACATGCATTGTAGATTATTATATACTGTATATGTCAATCAAAATAGTAAACAATAATCTACAATGTATGTTTGAGGACAAAACTATTAGGCCTCCTAATATTTTTAGGCAAGGCAAGTTATTTATATAGCACATTTCATACACAATGGTAATTCAAAGTGCTTTACATAACCAGGAATAAAAGAAACAAGTATAAGAAAATAAAAACAAAGAATAAAAATGATTAAAAACAGATTAAAATGTGTTAAACAGGTTTTAAAAGAATGAAAGAGAAGAGAAAGACATAATAGTGCGATCTGTCGGACGTAGCACAGTGCTCATTCAGTAAAGGCACAGCTGAACAGATGTGTTTCAGTCTTGATTTGAATGTGCCTAATGTTGGAGCACATCTGATCATGTCTGGAAGCTGATTCCAGCAGCGGGGGGCGCTGTTAGTAGCTGAAGGCCGATTCACCCTGATTTGACTGAACTCTTGGAATTTCTAGTTTATATGATCCTAAAGATCTGAGTGATCTGTTAGGTTTGTATTCAGTGAGCATATCTGTGATGTATTGAGGTCCTAGGCCATTTAGTGATTTATAGACAAGTAGTAATACTTTTTAAATCTATTCTGAATGTGACTGGGAGCTGTTGTAAAGACCTGAGGACAGGTGTGATGTGCTCTGATTTTCTGGTTCTGGTCAGAATCCTGGCTGCAGCGTTCTGGATGAGCTGCAACTGTCTGATCGTCTATTTGGGAAGGCCAGTGAGGAGTCCATTACAGTAATCCACCCTACTGGTGATAAAAGCATGAACAAGTTTCTCTAAGTCCTTACTGGAAACAAAGCATCTAATTCTTGCAATGTTTTTGAGATGATCGTTTGCTGATTTAGTTACTGCTTTGACTTGACTATTGAAACTAAGATCTGGCTCCAGAATAACACCAAGATTCTTGACCTTATTTTTTGTTGTTTGACCCTTAGAGCCAAGGTACGCATTCACCTTGAGAACCTAATCTCTGTTTTTAGGCCTAATAGGCCTCCAATTTATTTTTCAAATATTTCCCATGCATGTGATGTTTAATGGAGAGATCTTTTTCACCTAGGCTTTAAACAATAGTTGCAAAAATGCAGGAAATTTGTGAAATATTACATCAGTTAAAAATAAACTGCATTTTTATCATTACTTCAGTCTTCAGGGTCAAAGTGGTTGCTTATTTTAATGCTCAAGAAACATTTCAGTCTGTTATACTGTATACAATATACACTTACCGGCCACTTTATTAGGTACACCTGTCAAACTGCTCTTAACGCGAATTTCTAATCAGCCAATCATATGGCAGCAGCTCAATGCATTTAGGCATCCAGACATGGTCAAGACGATATGCTGCAGTTCAAAGCGAGCATCAGTATGGGGAAGAAAGGTGAATTAAGTGACTTTGAACGTGGCATGGTTGTTGGTAGACGGGCTGGTCTGAGTATTTCAGAAACTGCTGATCTACTGGGATTTTCACGCACAACTATCTCTAGGGTTTACAGAGAATGGTCCGAAAAAGGGAAAATATCCAGTGAGCGGCAGTTCTGTGGGCGCAAATGCCTTGTTGATGCCAGAGGTCAGAGGAGAATAGCCAGACTGGCTCCTGATAGAAACGCAACAACATGAAAGCATGGCTCCATCCTGCCTTGTATCAACGGTGGTGGTGGTGGTGGTGTAATGGTGTGGGGGATATTTTCTTGGCACACTTTGGGCTCATTAGTACCAATTGAGCATCGTGTCAACGCCACAGCCTACCTGAGTATTGTTGCTGACCATGTCCATCCACAGTGACCATGTCTATGACCACAGTGTACCCATTTTCTGATGGGTACTTCCGGCAGGATAACACGCCATGTCACAAAGCACGAAGCATCTCAGACTGGTTTTCTAATTTATGCGAATTAGCCACTAAATCAAAAAGTTGCCAATTGCTGTGAGATAGCATTGACTATAATATATGTAACTGGAGTATTTGGTCACTTGTTTAGATTAGCTGTTGTACAATAGATTGATCCAAGCACTTTGCACTCAAAATACTCTAGAATTTACTATACATGACTATAGTATTTTTCATTTGGGTATTTAGGACACTTGTTGTAAGTGTACTTAATTTATTCCTTTTTAAAGTGCCCCATTCACCTAGAAGTCCGAAACATTTAGTTCTCGTGTTCTCTCCCATTCTCAATAATGTTCCAGTTGAGGAACTGTTCCGATTTAGTGCGTATTATTAATCGGTGGCTGATTAAAACACTTCAGAAACACAAAAGCGTGCGACTCTATTAGCGGCGAGCTAATCTACTGGGAGACTCACAGCTCAAAGCACACGACTGGCACTGCAGGACGAAGATAAAAGAGCCTCTGCAGAGATCTCTGCCTGCCTTCCTCTAGCTGATTTCTGGCATAATAAAATGACCAGGCCGTGAAAATCCAAAACTCACAAGTCCAATAGTGTTTCTGCAGTTCTGTTCCCGGAGCGATAGCGGACGGATCGAAGCTGCTTTTGAGTGCTAGAATTCCCAGAAGTCCGTCTGCCATTCCAGAAAAGTGCAACTCAAACTCAGACTCAAACTCAAACTCAGACTCTGTCTCTTTGACCACAGCAGATTTCTGAGGTAAAATTCATAGAAAAACACGACAAAATTTGAAGACACTAGCCATTGTTGCTAGAAGGGAAATTTAGCGAAGTTAGCGAGAAATATTTATATTAAATTACACATTAACTGTATTTTATTAACATTAGTATAAATTACTAGTAGCTTTTCATGTGTATCATTATTTGTTTATTAAGAAAATGGTTTAGAGTTTCCTATAAAGACTTGTTTCAGCCACAAATAACAAAAAAAAAAAATGTGGTTGCGACTTTATCACAAAATTCTCAGGGAGCATTTTTTCTTGCAATTGTGACTTTTGCCTTCATCTTCATATAATTTCATTATTGCAAAAGTTCAATCACATTGGTGTTAACATATTTAGCATTCTGGCTTTTTTTTTTTTTTTTTGGTGCTTTGTGTCTTAATTTTTTGTTTTAAATGTGGTAAAAGGGATATATAAACCTGAGAAAAACAGAATTTTTAGAAAGATCATCCAAAATGAAACTTTTCTAACAAGTTTATTCTTTCGCAGTTCTTTTCACAGCTTTTTCAAGATATAAACTTGCAAATCTTCCATTAATTTTTTTAATGATGAGATACGATTTCAGAATTATGAAGCAATAAACATAATTTCTGATGGGTTTTTTTCTAAACTGGGGGAAAAATGTCAGAATTTTGACCTAAAAAGTTGCAATTGGTTGTCCTAAAAGACAAATACCCAAAACCCATTGACATTATCCTTTAAGCTTTGACTATTGAGAACCATTTTGTGGCCAGAAAACCAATTAAGGCCTATTCATAACTGACAAATGGCCAAAAAGTCCATTGAAAATCTTCAAATTAGACCAGTTTAAGAGGTTGAACCCATTTTGGTGGCCAGAAAACAATTTTTTTTTCTAAACTGTGGGGAAAATGTCAGAATTTTGACCTAAAAAGTTGCAATTACCTTATTTATTTTCATCCTACATGTTGCAGGAATTAGCTTTCAAAGATTTCAGCCCTACCTTGTATGCAAATCAGCCAATACTTATTAACATGCTAATTTGAAAGAGTCTCTTGCTATAGGCTTCTTTACACCATCTGTTTTTCAGTTTCTGTTTTTGACATTGTTGTTTATTAGTTATATCTGGTCTGAATTTATTGGTTTAATTTAAAGCTGCCATCTTAATTGCTTTTGTGCCAGATAAATAGTGTTGTGACTGCATAAAGAGATGAGATTATCTGATTATGTCATCTACAATGATACCGTTCAAATTGGTAGCTTTAGTTATTAGCTACAATTTGTTAAGAACTTGTGATGCTCAAAGTTGCATATCTAGTTGTCAGAAATGTTATAAACACCATAATCATGCATGATGTGTCTGTTTATTGTTGCATTCAATGCGATTTTAGTTTGATGTCTCTACATTTTTAATAGCAGTTAGTTTGTCCATTGTTTTTCCACTCATAACGTAACTTTAGTGCTAAATGTTCATCTATCTGCAATCAATAAATAATAATTGGTCTTTAACGTGCTTATACTCAAGCCGACAACTGCATTTATGAGCCCTTTGTTGCTTAAGCAAACAAATCACTCATCTTTGTTTACATTTATGACACTGTAAATCTGATTTGTGTGCGGTAGCCTGAAGTGATTAATCTTTATTGCTGAAGCTTGTAGATTTGATAATGGGGCCAGCGAGGCAAGACAGTGTTGTCTGTGTATAATTGTGGCCTCTCTCTGTCTTTTTTCCCCATTAATGCCTCATTGCATCTTCAGTTTTTATTAGCGTGTGCTCAGATTTGTTTATATCTTAAGTGTTCTGTATCATCTCTAGTCCTGGGTGATGTCAGACTAATTGGTTACATGGATTAATGCTGGTAAGTTCAGATGCTGTTTTGATGTCTAAATGATCTTATAATTGTGATTTAACACTTTCTCGATAATACATTATATAATACAGAATAAAATAAATGTTGTTATTTTGGTGGTCAATAGGGCATCAATGTGTGGATGTCAAATGGACGTCAAGGTTTTGACAAAAAGGTGCCATGAAGATAATATGCAGGTATGTGCATCCTTTTCTAATTTTTTTGGATTGGTGCTAAAAAGCCTTTATTCGTCTGTCAGTAATTTGGTCGAAAAGAAAGGAAGAAATGAAATTGGCCAGTGAAAATTACTTGCGTATTGTATATGCCACTTCTGAGTTCATAAATGCAAGCCTTATGAAGATTGAATGCAGTGGTTATCTAGTAAAAATGGAGAACCAATCATACCTGAAATCATGCAGTCATTATGTTGCAAATGATTGCATTTCAAGCAAATTGAGCTGGATGCAATTTTGGCTCACTATACAAAGCTTCATCTGAGGTTGGTTTTAGCTGGATTTCCAGCTTAACAACCAACTGGTATACCAGTTTGGCCAACTGACCACAATACCTAAATCTCATATAAATCCTTCAAACCTCACCTGTTTAAGCTGTGGCAGCCATATTGTTTGTCATAAAAGACAAATGCCCAAAAACCCATTGACATTATCTTTCAAGCAGACCAGTTTGTCTATTGGGAACCATTTTAGTAGCCAGAAAAGACCAGAAAACCAATTAAGGCCAATTCAGAACTGACAAATGACCAAAAATTCCATTGAAATTCTTCAAATTATACCAGTTTGACAGGTTGAACCCATTTTGGTGGCCAGAAAACAAACTGACACCAATTCATAACTGTCAAATGGCCAAAAACACATGGAAAATCTTCAAACCAGACCAGTGGAAACCATTTTGGTGGCCAGAAAAGACCAGAAA
>CAIGQV010017386.1:35908161-35940017 GCA_903798115.1 Danio jaintianensis
TTGTAGATTATTAAAGACAGATTTAGCATTTATCATGCTAATATGTTATATTGCTAGGTTAAAAGCCACAAATATTGGGCCAAATACTTTTTATGGACTATTAAAGACATATTTAGCATTTATCATGCTAATATTATATATTTATCAGAAAATGCCAAGTATTGGGTCAAATAATTTTTTGTAGATTGTTAGAGGCAGATTTAGCATTAATCATGCTAATATGCTATATTGCTAGCAGAAAAGACACAAATATTGGGTCAAATAATTTTTTGTAAATTGTTTAGAAGCAGATTTGGCATTTATCATGTGCTATTACTGGATAGCAGTTAGCTAGTTTTAAAAATTCAACTGGCTATTTGGAAAAATACTTTCCATAACATCAGTAGCTGGTCCTAGGTTGTGGAATGCTCTGCCCCTCTGTATTAGATCTGTTTCATCTCTGTCTGTTTTTAAATCTAGGTTGAAAACGTACCTCTTTGATTTGGCATTTTATCAATGAAAATTGTCCGTTTTAGTTATAATTTTATAATTCTATATTTTTGTTTGTTGTGATGTGTATTGTGCAGCACATTTGTCAACCTCTGGTTATGTTTAATAGTGCTATATAAATAAAATTGACATTGACATTTATTTATATTTATATGCATTTTTCCGGCTATAAACAAATACTACAATAATTTATAGTACATGCTGTAGTGTTTTGAACCTTACAGTAAAGTACTTCAATTAATCTGTTGAGGTATTTATGTAGTTGCGGTAACACAACAACTATAGTAATATTAACAAATAGCCAATGCTGTAATTTTCTATATCATACTACAATACACCACAGTTTACTGTTGTAAAAACGAATGAAAAAGTATACAACGGTATTTATTACAGTGCTAGATACAGTACGCTGTAGCATTTACTAGCATAGAGTTGTAAATGCTAGAATATATACCATACAACATAATTTACTATGAGAGCTATTTTTCAAATCACTATAGTATTTACTATAAACTACTACAAACAATAAAGACAAATAATAGATTATTTTTTGATTAGCTTACAATATTATATATACAGCTCACAAGATTTTAGAACTGAGCCAAAAACTAGTCAATTTTGCCGAATTTAACCACTTTGACTGACGCCACCTCAGATAATTTTTTGATTGGGCAGATTTGTAGCTTCACAGGACATTGAGCACAGTGTAAGTATTTGCAGTTGTTTGTGCCGGCCATATAAAGTATTCACATATTTATTTTTTCTCCCAGGGACCCTAAACAACACACAGCGCACTGCGGGATCATCCGATGGTTATAATCACGTGTCGCAGGGTCTGAACGTTTGGGACGTGGACTCATCAATCACAGGGCCACATGCAGTCCCAAACCCGCCGCAAGCTTCAGAAGATGTGCTGTTATGTTTGTTTTTCCACTTCAAGAGAGCATTTCAGGCTGAACTGGAGGAACTTCCATGTAAACAATGGACATGTGAACATCGGATGCACAGAAAGAAGGTCTCACACTTTTTATATTTATATAACTATTCTGTTCTGTAAATATAGTGGATATATACAGATTTTTTGTTTTTAATTATATATATATATATATGTATATTTGGGGGGAAAATATTTAATAAAATGTTTTAAAAAGAGGAAAAATCAAGAGAAACAAAAAATATGTACAAAATTTTTTGCAACATTTCGCATGATTTTAAATGTATTATCTTTCTATTTCTCAAGATGTTCAGTGACTAAATTATTATTTTAATAAATATATTAGTTTAATAAATCTGCTTTGTTCAAATGCACCAAAATATATGACCTATATTCACTGAGAAATGGGTACAAATATTGGGGTGTACTCATTTATGCTTTATTTATTTTATTTATGCTTTATTATTTATATATATATATATATAGGCTGCATGGTGGCGCAGTGGGTAGCACGTTCGCCTCACAGCAAGAAGGTTGCTGGTTTGAGCCTCGGCTAAGGCAGTTGGCGTTTCTGTGTGGAGTTTGCTTGTTCTCCCCGTGTTCGCGTGGGTTTCCTCCAGGTGCTCCGGTTTCCCCCACAAGTCCAAAAACATGCGGTACAGGTGAATTGGGTAAGCTAAATTGTCCGTAGTGTATGTGTGAATGGGTGTGTATGGATGTTTCCCAGTGATGGGTTGCAGCTGGAAGGGCATCCGCTGCGTAAAACATATGCTGGATAAGTTGGCAGTTCATTCCGCTGTGGCGACCCCTGATTAATAAAGGGACTAAGCAAAAAAGAAAATGAATGAATATATATATATATATATATATACCAAATAAAATACACATTTCACTAGTAAAACATTAAGCAACAGATTATTGGTAATATTAATAATATACACATTTTATTGCATATTACTATCATACTATTTTTGTTAATATTTTTTAATAAAAAAGCTAATTACTTTTTTATTACTACTATTTATAATTCTTCATTGTATAAAGCTAATTTCATATAGTTTTTCACATTCATGTTTATTACAGTTATTTAATATTTAATAATAATGATTTTATGAACATTAAAAACGTCCATGTAAACCCTGGACAGGTGACGTTTGAATGCACAGTAAGAACCTATATTTTTTATATTTATATATATTTTTCTGTAGAGTATTATATAGTTTGCTTATTCTAATATACATTTTTTCAATTTTATATATTTTACTTTTTAGTTTGTTCAATTATAGTAAAAGAAAACATATTTTTTACTTGCTAAAAATTCAAGTGAAAAAATAATGAATAATTTTTTTTATTGTAAAATATAATATTATAAAACATGATTTATTGCATATTACCATTATACTATTTATATTAAGATTGTTTAATAATTTAGCTAATTACTTTTTTATTACTACTATATACTACTACTATATTTATTTCATATAGTTTTTTACTTTCATACTTTTTTATTACAGTTATTTAATATTTAATAATAATTATTGCTGATTTTATGAAGATTCAAAACTTCCATGTAAAACCTGGACATGTAAACTTTGAATGCACAGAAAGAAGCTGATTTTTTAAATATTTATATATATTTTAAAATTCTGTCAAATAAATATAGTTTGCTTATTCTCGTGTACTTTTTTAAAATCAATTTTATACTTTCTTTAATTATGGTAAAATATATATTATTTTACTTATTTAAAATAAAAATAAAAATGTATTGAAAATGTAATTGTGAAATAAAATATTATTTATTGCATATTACTATAGTATTTTTTATTAATGATTTAATGTATCATTCATTAATTTTCCTTCAGCTTAGTCCCTTATTCATCAGGGGTCGCCACAGCGGGATGAACCGCCAACTTATCCAGCATATGTTTTACACAGCAGATGCCCTTCCAGCTGCAACCCAGTACTGGGAAACATGCATACACTACGGCCCATTTAGTTTCTTCAATTCACCTATAGCGCATGTGTTTGGACTGTGGGGGAAACTGGAGCACCCGGAGGAAACCCACGCCAACACGGGGAGAACATGCAAACTCCACACAGAAATGCCAACTGACCCAGCCCGGGACTCGAACCAGCGACCTTCTTGCTGTGAGGCGACAGTGCTACTGAGCCACTGAGTCGCCCCAATGTTTTAATTCAATATTTTAATATTTTTCACATTTACGTTTTCACTTTTTTTTAATACAGTTAATAAATGCTCTCAGGCGTCACGGTGGCGCAGTGGGTAGCACGATCGCCACACAGCAAGAAAGGTCGCTGGTTCGAGCCCTGGTTGGCTAAGTTGGCATTACTGTGTGGAGTTTGCATGTTCTCCCCGTGTTGGCGTGGGTTTCCTCCAGGTGCTCCGGTTTCCCCCACAGTCCAAAGACATGCGGTATAGGGGAATTGGGTAGGCTAAATTGTCCGTAGTGTATGAGTGTGTATGGATGTTTCCCAGTAATGGGTTGCAGCTGGAAGGGCATCTGCTGCGTAAAACATATGCTGGATAAGTTGGAGGTTCATTCCGCTGCGGCGACCCCTGATGAATAAAGGGACTAAGCCGAAAAGAAAATGAATGAATGAATAAATGCTCTCCCACTTTCTCTGAGTGATCTTCATCAGTATTCAGAGGGGGTTTTCAGATGCAAGACAAGCGCCTCTATAATTCTCCCGTTGAAGTGGCATTAGCATTTAGCATGTAGCTCTGACAGACTGACGGATCTCTTTGCCGCACTGGTAGAGATGATCGATGTTTGTGATGCTGAATGAATGAGCTGAGATGTTGTTCTTGGCCCGCTCTAGTGTTTGGGACTCTGGTTTATTTTTGTGTGATATAATAACAATAATTCAAAGCTGTATTTATGTAGAATCTGGCATTCAGGATTTTAATTAGCAGTCTAGTCTAATTTAAGGCCAGTTCTAGCATTCAAAAAAGAGTAACAAGTCATTTAAAAACAAAAAAACACTTAATTAAACCATTATAAACAGCAAACCAAACCAGCTAGCTTCTTTGTGAATCACAACAATTAAAACTTAAAGTCCATGAAAATTGAAGAAAACGTTTTAATGTGAAAAAACTACAATCCAATTAGCATCATTTTTCAATTAAAGTTGCAAAATGTGCACTTAATACCAAATATTTACATATTTTTAGAGAGTAGCGACACTTGATTACGTCATTAGCATTACTTCATATGAGTGGGCGGAGCTAAATATACGTTTTGGTACACTTTGCTCACTACTGCTCTCTGATTGGCATCATGGGTAATGTAGTTTTCTGCACAAATCCTGCTATTAAACACCACTGATTAATTAAAATCTTAAAACAATGTGAACAGGTGGTTTCAGCTAAAGCATATACAATCTTTCTCAGTTATTGTTTTAACTCTCTTTCCTTATATGGAGAAAATGAATGGAGTCATTACAGAGCATGAGGTCAACAGAGGTCAACATCTCTTTAACAAACCAGGAAATTAAAGATTGTGATCAGGAAGGGGAAGGGTGGAGAAAAAAAAGAGGAAGAGTTAAATGATGGATGTGAATTGTAGGAGATTAAGAAGCTGATTCGGAGAAGCATCATTAACTCTTTAAATTAAATTAAATCATCATCATTTTTGCTGGGTTGTCATAGCTCAACGTTGGGTCAAATATGGACAAACCAAACGTTCATTTTCCAATTTAATTCAAATGACAACGCAATGTTTGAATTTGACCCAACCTTGGGTTAAAGCAACCCAGCAATTTTTAGAGTGAATAATCTGAAGTACATAATTGATTATATATATATACATGCACACACACACACAGGCCACTTTATTAAGTACACCTTACTAGTACCGGGTTGGACCCCACGCAGTTGCTGCAGATGATTCACGCTTTATGACTTTATTATCCTGCTGAAAGTAGCCATCAGAAGATGGGTACACTGTGGTCATAAAGGGATGAACATGGTCAGCAACAATACTCAGGTAGGCTGTGGCGTTGACACGATGCTCAATTGGTACTAATGGGCACAAAGTGTGCCAAGAAAATATCCCCCACACCATTACACCACCACCACCACCTGCCTGAACCGTTGATAGGCTGTGCTTTCATGTTGTTGATGCCAAATTCTGACCCTACCATCCGAATGTCGCAATAGGCAACGTCTTTCCAATCTTCTATTGTCCAATTTTGGTGAGCCTGTGTGAATTGTTGCCTCAGTTTCCTGTTCTTAGCTGACAGGAGTGCCACCTGGTGTGGTCTTCTGCTGCTGTAGCCCATCCGCCTCAAGGTTGGACGTGTTGTGCGTTCAGAGATGCTCTTCTGCAGACCTCGGTTGTAACGAGTGGTTATTTGAGTTACTGTTGCCTTTCTATCAGCTGGAACCAGTCTGGCCATTCTCCTCTGACCTCTGGCATCAACAAGGCATTTGCGCCCACAGAACTGCCGCTCACTGGATATTTTCTCCTTTTCGGACCATTCTCTGTAAACCCTAGAGATAGTTATGCGTCAAAATCCCAGTAGATCAGCAGTTTCTGAAATACTCTGTCTGTCTATTTATCTATCCTGAACTAAACATTACATACACATATTACATTTTAAAGCTACAGCAGCCATCTTGCAATAATAGGAATAAGAGTTTATGATAGATTTTTTCTTCACTATACTTCGCTATATTGCATGAATGTAATTTCTTTTTATTTATTTATATTATTAAAGTATTAATTGACAATAGATGAGAATTACCTTATTTTTAACTGTCTATTTCATGTTCCTTGGGGGCTACTTTTGTAATGTATTTAATTTTATCATCAATTCAATGTAAAATAATGTGGTAATTTATATTTGGTCAAGTTTTTTTCAGTGACCGAAAAGAAATGTGTGGGTGAAATGGAGGTGGAAGTGGTTTACTTAGCCTTAAATTTAATTTTATTATCAATACAATGTCCAAAGTCCATTACAAATACATTACAAATCATCTTTTTTTTTTTAATGTGTTTAATAAAATTATGACCAGTTCTTGTTGAGATTCACCCCATAAAGTCTTTTCCGCTAACCCAGGCTTTATCTATAAAAGATGCTTCATGTAAGCCAGAACAAGCAGACAAGACATTAAAAAAAAATCTATAAAAGATTTGATGCAACTTCTGCGAATCCAACAGCCAGTTTCCTCTTCGGAAACACTCAGTAGTTACAGTCTGGGAACTTGTAAACGTGCCTTTGGTTTCCTGACAGACTTATAAAAACCTGTGCTGTTACATTCCCAGAAATGGCATAAAATCTGCCATGTTTTCAAGCCATAGTGTGTACAGTATGCATGAGTCAATATGTGATGCATTAATATATATATTAGTGATGTTTAAAGGTCGCCTGCTCAAATGCCTTTATCTGTTGTAACTTGGTTTATCCTTTACTGCGTCTTCTCTCATTCTTCTTTTTTTTTTGCTTTCAATTTTTTTCACCTTAGAGCACACATAATTAACTATCCTTTACAGAATTACGAGAAAAAAACAGTACATTGAGTTTTTTGATGGCTGTTTTAAAAGAGCAAGTGTACACTAAACATGAAAATGATGCACTGAAAACTAATTGTTTTGTGTTCGACATTGATGTAAAAATGGTCACCATTTAGATATCCACAAAAAGTCCACCATTGTTTTTTGGTTATAAAGTACTTGTTAATGCCTGTAGACTGCTTATATATTATTGAAATCTTTAAACATCACCATTTAAAAAAAAAAAAAAGCATTAATTTACAGAGATAAAATTATGGTATTTTCATAAATGTCTACTATGTTCATACAACAATGATGTAGGCTACTAAAAATGTTAAAGTTGTTCCTGTTATATAACAACATACGTTTACATCCACTTATTTTTATGTGTATTTTGTAATATCGCATAAAAATGCTTAATGGAAACACCAAGAAATGCGTACGTTTTAAATGTGCGCATAACAAGAATGTATGCACAAAACTAAGTAGGATAAACGTTTTATCTGATAAGAAAAATGTGCATGAACTGCAATGGAAACCCATTTACCTAATAGATTCAAGCATGCGCATGTAAAAAATCATGTGATAGTTTGAACAGATCATGTGATGATAAAATGTGCATGAGGACACATTAACCAGCATTTCCAGTACATTGTAAAACATCTTAAATGTTGTTTTGTTCATTGTAACATGCCTCAGCCAAAGTCCGTCATCAGTGGTTCAGTAGGCTATTTTTATTCTATTATTATTACCTTCAGAGGGCCTCACGGTGGCGCAGTGTGTAGCACAATCGCCTCACAGCAAGAAGGTCGCTGGTTCGAGCCTCGGCTGGGTCAGTTGGCATTTCTGTGTGGAGTTTGCATGTTCTCCCCGTGTTGGCGTGGGTTTCCTCCGGGTGCTCCGGTTTCCCCCACAGTCCAAAGACATGTGGTATAGGTGAATTGGGTAAGCTAAATTGTCCGTAGTGTATGTGTGTGAATGAGTGTGTATGGGTGTTTCCCAGTGATGGGTTGCGGCAGGAAGGGCATCCGCTGCGTAAAACATATGCTGGATAAGTTGGCGGTTCATCCCGCTGTGGCGACCTCAGATTAATAAAGGGACTAAGCCGAAAAGAAAATGAATGAATGAATATTACCTCCAGAACTGTCTTGAGCATCTGTCTGCGCTCCCAAAGAGTGTCTCACGCCTCCAAATGCCACCGCATTGCGTTCAATGCGTTTCGTCTTCGTTTTCTGAGGTGCAACTCATTTATTAGAGAAGAAAAAAAGACTACAGTGGCTTCTCTCAATGCACAAAACTACATTTTTCTGTCTGATATTTGGCGCCAGTTTATCAGGGAGTGATGATTTTGTGGTGCTTTATTGGCAAATGTTTGATGCAATATATTACAGTTTTGCATATTCTGCATATTCTATTTCACATCTGGACTAGATGGAAATATAGCTATTGTCAAAACGAGCTGTGCCACTATTGATTTATTTAATTAATTTATCTTTTTACCGTGACAACAACACAACCAAAGTCCCTTTATTGACGCAACACAACCCGTTTCAACATGGCGGCTGCGTCGTTCCTGTCGACTGGAATCTACGTGGTTAAAAGAGCGCGAAGTGAAGTAAGTGATTCAATTCACTCAACACAAACTTTAGGAAACTGTTTAACTTCTATTCAAGCCGTCAGCCGTCATTATTGCAGACTAAGAACAAAGACGACACTTTATAAGCACCTTTAAAGTCTCAGGTTCAGCAAAACACTTCAAGGCATTCAAGCACGAAGGCACTAATGAACTTAATAACCGTGAAATGAAGTTTGGTGAGGAGGGAAGAGTCCGTGAGTAAATCCGTCACATTCTGCACTTTTTTTTCTTGAAGAAAATGACATGAGACAGTGTGTTAAAAGCAGAGACACCGCATAAACGTTCAATTATCTTCATTTTCGTGATTGCTCTTTAGTCCATCCAGAGCTTGAACACAACTAATCGACTGCGGGGTTGGTTTCAGCTATATGACGTTATTTGTTATGATGGATTGCGGTTCTGTTTTGTTAGACTCGATGATATAATCGGCTAATTTCCCTATTTTTACTTTTGTTCATGAACTGATAGTGCGCACATTTGGAGTTATTCATTCATTCATTTTCCTTTCAGCTTAGTCCCTTTATTAATCTGGGGTCGCCACAGCGGTATGAACCACCAACTTATCCAGCATATGTTTTACGCAGCGGATGCCCTTCCAGCTGCAACCCATCAATGGGAAACACCCATACACACTTATTCACACACATACACTACGGACAATTTAGCCTACTCAATTCACCTATACTACATGTTTTTGGACTTGTGGGGGAAACCGGAGCACCCGGAGGAAACCCACGCGAACACGGGGAGAACAAGCAAACTCCACACAGAAACGCCAACTGACCCAGCTAAGGCTCGAACCAGCGACCTTCTTGCTGTGAGGCGAACGTGCTACGCACTGCGCCACCGTGCAGCCCCATTTGGAGTTATTTCAGCCCTAAAATAAACCTGAAGTACCTGCTGTTTCCCATTCACATGCACGCGCGTTTTTTAATGGTTTAATAACTCATTCAAAACATTTATTTTAGGTAGATGACAGACATCTGCATAAGTTGTTAGACTGTTGGATGCTTTTACGCTGCAAGGCTGTTTGTAGAATTGAGGTAAAGTTGGTTTCATATTCGTTCAGTGACAACGTCCCTATATTATTTACCACGCTACTTTGAATATAAGGTCTGAAATCGCATGTTAGTATGACTTCAAAACAACATAAGCACTATTTAATTGACTGTGAACAATGTAAAATGAAGATAGTCATTGGCTGCTAATATGATTTCTTTATTGAGAATTTGCTAAGAATACTTTTCTGAAATTATATTATTAACGTGAAAGTCCAAATGTGCGAATGTAAAAGAAAGTTACCTCAATGTATGTAGAAATGTATTTGCAGATTTTTTTATCCTCTTAAAGAGACAAAACCTTGACAAAATTGATCTGCCCAAATTAGTTTATTTAAATGCATTTTATTTAGTTTTTTCGCTATACGTTATTTTGCAGTCAACCAGGTTCATTCATATGCCCAAAATGTTATTTTATTATCATTACTGATTACTTTCAGTACAGTTTATGTTCAATACAATGCCGCCAACTAAATAAAAATTGTATGTAACCTTTTGGTTATGGTTAAAATGCAATTAGACATATTGTAAGAAACACCCCCCAATATATATTCATTCATTTTCTTTTCGGCTTAGTCCCTTTATTAATCTGGGGTCGCCACAGTGGAATGAACCGCCAACTTATCCAGCACATGTTTTATGCAGCGGATGCCCTTCCAGCTGCAACCCATCACTGGGAAACACCCATACACTCTTATTCACACACATACACTTCGGACAATTTAGCTTACCCAATTCACCTATAGCGTGTTTGGACTTGTCAGGGAAACCGGAGCACCTGGAGGAAACCCACGCCAATACGGGCAAAACATGCAACCTCCACACAGAAATGCCAACTGACCCAGCGACCTTCTTGCTGAGAGGTGACAGCGCTACCCACTTTTTTTTTACTTTGCAATATTATACTACTGTTATTTTAATATGAATTAATGATTTGAATTAATATTTTGAGTGCATTAGATTTTTTTCATCCATTTATTTATTTATTTATTTATTTTCAGTGTAGTGAAATTCAGCAAATATTTTGTGATATTTTAGATATTCGATAAAACATTTGGGTTACAAATTTACAAAACCCAATTAAGTACTAACTTCTTTAATTAATAATTATTTTTACACTTATTATTTTTATTTTTAGACAGGAAAATCTGACACTGGACAAATCCCACAGGTTAATCAGTGTTAAACTAACTAGCATTAACCAATTATTTTTCCTTTGCAGTTTTGGCTTCCCAAACAGCTCATAATTAAATAAAACAGATGATAAAGGCTACTAAAATAGGTAATTTAGAAGGTTTTAAAAAATCTATGTGTCTTATATTGAATTTATCATTAGATTTTTATTTTTATTATTTTTTTATTTTATTTTTATAAATCAAAATTATCAGCCCTCCTGTGCAATATTTATTCTTTTCCAAATATTTCTCAAGTGTTATTTAATGGATATTTAATTTTTTCTTCTGGAGAAAGTCGTATGTTTTATTTTGGCAAGAATACAAGCAGTTTTTAATTTTTAAAAACTATTTTAAGGTCAATATTATTCGCCCCCTTAAGCAATATTAGTTTTGGATTGTCTACAGAACAAACCATCATTATACAGTGACTTGCCTAATTACTCTAACTTGCCTAGTTAAGCCTTTGAATGTCACTTTAAGCTCAATACTAGCATCTTGAAAAATATCTAGTCAAATATTCTGTACTGTCATCATGGCGATGACAAAAGAAATCAGTTATTAGAAATGAGTTATTAAAACTATTATGTTTAGAAATGTGCTGAAAAAGATCTTCTCTCCAGAAGAAAATTGGGGAGAAACAGAAATTGGGGAGAAAATATAAAAGAATATAATAATTCTGACTTCAACTGTGTATATAATCTGCATTTCTGTTTCTTCACAGCTCCGATCAGTGCCAGATATGCCCGGTGTAAACGCAGCCTTTTATTGGTCAGTTTGTGAGGGGTTTTTGGCCCCAGATCTCGGGCCCTGGGCTCTGCGCTGTGATCTGCTCTTCTGCCATTTGGCAGGGCTTCAGTTCGCCCTCTTTTCTGCCATCTGAATCTACACGTGCCAAACTCACGGCCTCCATCTGCCCTCTACAACATGAGCTCATCGGCACGGTGAGTTCGCCAGTCTGTAATCATCTTACAACACACTGCAGGAATGCACTGCATAACCTGATATGGCCTGGACGCCGCACAAAATCTATTGGTGTGATTAGTTTGAAGTGCTCAAGACTAGAGACACTGGTTTGTTAAAGTCCACATGAAATCAAAACTAACCATATTGATTTTGTTAGCTCAGTGTGCTAGTTTTGTGCTGAACAACTCATCTGTGCATGTCATTAAGAAAGAAAAAATAGTTTGCCCATTTAATGTAAAACTAACATCTGAAAATGCACTTCCTGTTTGTTTTCAGTTAAATTCTCAGATTAGGTCTGTCTGAGGTATTGGGCGTGGCTAACATACTTAACCACGCCCCTCCAGCTGTCAGTGTTGACAACAAACAGAAATGGTGAGGAGAAGGAGTCTGTTAGGTTGTAATAACTCTCCTGAAACCCTTTTCCAGATCTTTCTGAATGAAATGCCTACTTTACTACATCCAATCAGCTCGCGGTCGAGAAAACAAGCCACGCCTTTTTTATTTAATATTCCGTTTCTCTAGGAACTGCATTACAATGTTTGTTAAAGCTAGGCCTGTCACGATGAGTCATTTTTGTTGTGCAATATATTGTCATAGAATCGATTGCGATAAGTGATATTTTCGTCATGTCATTTAATAATGATTATACAACGTCATATAAATAGGCATAAGCACATTCAAGAAACAAAAACGAGATGTAAATGTCCTTGCGGGGTTTTTAAAAAGTATTAAAAGTTGATAAATCAATTTAGAAAAATTGAAGGCCCTTAAAAGTGTTATTATTATTGTTGGTGTTGTTTTACTATAGCAAGTTTAACTTTTATTTTATGATTTTTATTAATAATATTTCGATAAAATGTATGTATCATGAAACCTAGTATACTACTACTACTACTACTACTAATAATAATAATAATAAAATTATATTATTAATACTAATATTATTTTGTTGTTGTTATTATGATTGACATTAATACATTATAGTTTGTAAAATAGCAAAAAAAAACAAATATATAAATATATATTTATTCATTCATTCATTTTCCTTCGGTTTAGTCCCTTATTTATCAGGGGTCGCCAGAGCACAATGAACCGCCAGCTACTCCAGCATATGTTTTGCGCAGCGGATGCCCTTCCAGCTGCAACCCGGTACTGGGAAACACCCATACAATCTCACATTCACACCCATACACTACGGCCAATTTAGTTTATTTAATTCACCTATAGCGCATGTGTTTGGACTGTGGGGGAAACCGGAGCACCCGAAGGAAACCTATGCAAACTCCTGGAGAACATGCAAACTCCACACAGAAATGACAACTGGCCCAGCCAGGACTCGAATCAGCGACCTTCTTGCTGTGAGGCAACAGTGCTAACCACTGAGCCACCGTGCCGCCCATATATATTATATGTAAAGAAAAATCCTCTTTGCAGCCATATTGTAAAGTATTTATGTCCACCACCAGCTAACTAACTATGCTAATCAGTCAAACCTCTTAGTTATTTCTAATTTTTATCACCTTTTGCTAAATCACCCCAAACTTAACAGTAATTAAGAACATTTTAGGCCCTCCATTCGCTCTCCATTAAAATCTCAGCCGATCTGCTGATTGCCAGGTTAAATCTGTGTCCATTTCTCCGTTTGTTGAGACGTCAGTGCTCAGTTTCCTCAGTCTCCAGTGTTTCTGGATGTATCTGGAAGACACTGAACATCTCTTTGAAGTGCAGGGATATTTTTAGGCACGGCACACATCGGGGATCTGGGGAACAGGCCGAAAAGCAGCGGAGGGAGCCGGCAAGCCAAATTAAAAGTAATCCATATTTGCTCTGGAGGACGTAGATTTCAAAGATTTAAATATGACCCAGATTTCTCCTTCTCCGAGCGCTGACGTCAGACTTCGGCAGCGGATCAAACGTGGTCCAGCATGCTTTTTTAGGGTAAAACCTCACTGTTAGGGGACGTTTATAGCACGATTGATGTAGTTTTAAAAATCGCTACAAATTTGAAAGCATAGAAAAATCCAAAATTATGAGGTTAATAATATACTGCAAAAAATGCTTTTCTTATTTAGAGTTTGTGTCTCGTTTTGAACCCAATTATCTAAAAATTCTTAATTCAAGAAGCATTTTCTAGACAAGAAAAAAATGTCTTGTTTTCAGAAATGATGTGTCAGAAGTGTTTTCCTTTAAAACAGAAGCTAAATAATCTACCAATTGCGTAAGTAATATTATATTGTTTTTGCTTTAAAATAAGAATATTTTTCTTCTCCCATTGGCAGGTTATTTAGCTTGTTTTAGGAAAAAACTCACTTATTTCTGAAAACAAAACAATATTTTTTGCTTGTCTAGAAAATTATTCTTGATTTGAGGATTTTAGGATATTTGGACTGAAAACAAGAACTAAGAATTTGTTTTTTGAGGAATTACATTGCTAAAAGCGTTTTCATCATATATATATATATATATATATATATTTTTTACAATTGATGAATAAACATGGGTGGCACGGTGGCTCAGTGGTTAGCACTGTCGCCTCACAGTAAGAAGGTCGCTGGTTCGAGTCCCGGCTGGGCATTTCTGTGTGGAGTTTGCATGTTCTCCCCGTGTTGGCGTGGGTTTCCTCTGGGTGCTCCGGTTTACCCCACAGTCTAAACACTATAGGTGAATTGATTAAACTAGATTGGCCGTAGTGTATGAGTGTGTGTGTGAATGCGAGAGTGTATGGGTGTTTCCCAGTACTGGGTTGCAGCTGGAAGGGCATCCGCTGTGTAAAACATATGCTGGAATAGTTGGTGGTTCATTCTTCTGTGGTGACCCCTGATAAATAAAGGACTAAGCCGAAGGAAAATGAATGAATAAACATTGACAGCCAATCAGCATCCAGCATTAAAGTGACAGATGACAAAACTGCAGAATGTGCTTATATCCCAAAACATATTCTGTCTATTTTGACCATAAATACAGGAAAAAGATATTGTGGAAAAAAGGACCAAAACATTGCAAATCACCCTCAAAATATTATACTTTTTTAAAATCATGAACACAATGGCTAATCAGGCCCGTAGTATTTTAGCATACATGCATGTCCAAAATAAACCAAACACTAAAAGTAATCATTTTTAAAATGGATATATCTCTTAAGAAACAACTGTTAATTGAAAGAAAAAAAAAGTAATTCCCAATGTTTTTTTCCCCTTTTCAAAATAGTTTATTTATTTTTCATCTCTTCTGGATCAAAATAGACCAGAATATGCGCTGGAACAGTGAACTTTCTGACTCATCATTGCTCAAAGGCTTGAATTAACTCCAGAACAAATACATCAAATAACCATTGGAAAGGTTCTTACTGTAGTATTTCTCCTAAACATTATGTAAGATCTGCTTTCTTCTTATCTGTCACTGTGCTGACATGAGACGCAGCAGGGAATGGAAACGCCCATCAGACCAATACAGAGAGATCTCTATGGCTCTGACACGCATGTGGGAGCGGGGAGAACCAGCTCATTTGCATTAAAGGCACAGGCAACAAAAACAGCTACAATGTCCTAACAGCTCAAATTTCCGAGATTCAAAAAGGTATAATAAATAATCTGATGGGTGTTTTGAGCTGAAACTTTACAGACACATTCTGGAGACACAAAAGACTTCTCTTAAATCTTGAAAAAGGGTAAAATAGGTCAAGTCAAGTCAAGTTTATTTATATAGCGCTTTTCACAATGTAGATTGTGTCAAAGCAGCTTAACATAGTTCTAGTAAAGTCCAGATTTCAAGTTCAGTTTAGTTTAGTTTAGTGTGGTTTAAATTTCACTGCTGAAAGTTCAAACACTGTAGAGCAAATCCACCGAAGCGCAGCTCCACAAGTCCCGATCCGAGCTAGCCAGCGGCGACAGTGGCCAGGAAAAAAAACTTCACCAATTGACTTCATCAATTGGTAAAATAGGTGCCCTTTAAATTTTGAAAAAGGGGTAAAATAGGTGCCCTTTAAATTTTGAAAAAGGGGTAAAATAGGTGCCCTTTAAATCGAGTCAAGTGCAGTACTTGGGTTAAAAGTTGAGTCAACTCAAAAAAAGCTGTGCAGCAAGTTGCCTTACAATTTTAAGTTGATTAAACTTTTTTTTTTTTACAGTCTACCGAATTCAATACTTTTGGCAACCTTACCAGATTGTGCACATGTTTGTTCTCAGGTTCTCCCATCTACACTACCTGACATAAGTCTTGTCGCCTATCCAAGTTTAGGAACAACAAATAATAACTTGACTTCTAGTTGATCATTTGGTATCAGAAGTGGCTTATATGAAAGGCAAAGGCCTCTAGATTACTCTTATTTGACCAAAATAAAATATGATCATGCCTTGATTTTTAATGATTTAATGAGGACAGTAAGGTCTGACTTTGCTCAGACAAAAGTCTTGTCACTGAACAGAAATAATGTCCAGTATAGAATATAAAGTCATGGTGCGGTGGAGAAAGAATGAATATTGTGTATGACTCCCATGAGCTTGGAGGACTGCATCCATACATCTCTGCAATGACTCAAATCACTTATTAATAAAGTCATCTGGAATGGCAAAGAAAGCGTTCTTGCAGGACTCCCAGAGTTCATCAAGATTCTTTGGATTCATCTTCAATGCCTCCTCCTTCATCTTACCCCAGACATGCTCAATAATGTTCATGTCTGGTGACTGGGCTGGCCAATCCTGGAGCACCTTGAGGTGGACTTTCAGGAACTTTTATGTGGAGGCTGAAGTATGAGAAGGAGCGCTATCCTGCTGGAGAATTTGCCCTCTCCTGTGGTTTGTAATGTAATGGGCAGCACAAATGTCTTGATGCCTCAGGCTGTTGATGTTGCCATCCACTCTGCAGATCTCTCGCACGCCCCCATACCGAATGTAACCCCAAACCATGATTTTTCCTTCACCAAACTTGACTGATTTCTGTGAGAATCTTGGCTCCATGATCATGTGATGATTGGGATGCAGCTCAACAGTTGATTCATCGGAAAAATCGACCTTCTGCCACTTTTTTTCTAAATGATCAACTAGAAATCAAGTTATTATTTTTTGCTCTTACAACTGGGATCCACGACAAGACTTTTGTCAGGTAGTGTAGTTGTTTTACATATGAAGTTGGTGCAACAACTGGGTTTGTTTTATCACTTAATTTTGAGGTTGGTAGATTCACCGGGGACACGATTATAGCACTTAAACTTGGAAGAAAATTCAGAAATGCTTTCAGCACTTCAGGGGGTGTCCGATAAAGTCAAAACTGCAGAGTGTTCATCGCTTCTTCCCCGACCCTCCATTAGTGTTGTGTTTCTGTGAAAGCAACGCAACCTGTGGAGATCTCATTATAAAGCAATTTACTCTACCTGCCGAGTAATGCAGGCAAATTACTACCCAGAAGCTCCGTCACGCGAGAGGATGTCTTAATTGAGCTGCCAAAACGCAGGACACACTTCTGATGTCTGATTCTTACACACGGACTGACTGTAAATCACAGACGAGCTCAAGAAATGCATGGAAAAAGGAGCTTTTTAAAACTTTTTAAAAACTTTTCAAGGTTAAAAGTTGTTAGAAGGAAGATCAAGATCCATAATGCAATTCAAAAGCATAAATAAACTCAAAATAAAACATGAATCGCAAAATACGGAAAACTGCTAATTTTTTATGGATATTTTTACAGTGTGTTTCTTCATCCGGTGCAGAAGTGCAGGTGTTTCTGCTGTAGTTTCTGCAGTTCTGGACTCTTCGGGTGTTTCTCAATGGAGCAGGTGTTAGCAGTGTTAGCGTGATTAATGCCGCGGTGCCCTTTACTGTTTCACAGCGCAGGACGGCATTAGCATTCAAAACATGACGAGCAATGTGTGTGTGTGTGGCAGAACAGCAGAACACACATTTACTCAATCTGTTCACACACACACTGCAGTTCTGCGGTCTGCTTGTTCGCTCCATTTGCATTCGCCTCTCCAAGAGCATCTACAGTCTGTCATTCATTTTACACACACTTAAACAGCTAGCCGGCCTACACAGATAAGCGGTCAATGGCTAAATTAAATTTGCCGTTCCTTTAAAAGGCAGTAACAGACCTGTTCTGCTCCTCGGAGTCGATACTGAACGCGATCCTTTAAGCACTTCATCAATGCGGTTTCTGTGGCATCATTGCGAATTAATGTCCTGAGCGTCCTTGTTGTGCAGTGGCATCTTTAAATTGATGGAAAACACATCAATAATGGAGTCCGATCTCCCAGTGTGACGTCAACATGACAAAAGAATGTGTTTTTAAGCAGTATTTTAAGACTAGATTCATTTATGCCACACTGCATTTTTTGTATATGTTACCCTGGAGTACAAAACCAGTCATAAGGGGCTGTTTTTTGGAAATTGAGTATGGTTTGGGAATAATTTTACAACTATTATATACAACTAGAGACTACTAAATATTGAGAAAATCTCCTTTAAAGGGGACGTCCGTTTGTATGTGTCATCAGAGGGAGTAAGCCCCGCCCACTAGTGACCATCTCTCCCTGATTAGCATAGGACATTAGTCCTGTTTTTAAATCTGCCACTATGCTGACACACAGGCATTTGTAGCTCTGCCCTCTTTTGAAAAGACCACAATCTCATTTGAATTTAAAGCGACAGTCACCAAAATGGCACAATTAGGATCAAAGCCTAAAAGGGGCAGTTTCAGAGTGTTAGAAAACATTATTTGTGTGGTATTTTGAGCTGAAACTTCACACACACACACTCATCAGAGACTTATTGTATATCTTATAAAAAGAGGCATAATAGGTCCCCTTTAAATTTGTCCAAATTAAGTTCCTGACATGAACTTGATCATAAAACATTCAATAATTTTGACCCATACATCCATACATTTTGACCCAAATATACCAGAGCCACATAAGGTTTTGTGGTCTAGTGTTACATAAATAAGTGTATTAATATTAGTTTTAGTTAAGTATTCTCTTTTGCTATATATAAACATTACAGTTACGTGACTTGCATGCCTGAAATGTTCTAAGCAAAATTGTCCTACTTTCCCTTAAATATATTTACAGTCATTGGAGATTAAAATGAAAGAACAGCCACATTCTGCTTAGTATTAATTGAAGTTCTCCTATAAAGAGCAGTTTTTGGTTAAACTGACATTTGCTGAGGAGCATGTTGAGGACAGAACTGATCCAAAGCTCACTCTACTGATGAAAGAAGACAGTTTAATTTATTTGGGTCTGATGGGAAGCATGATATGTTTATTAAACTGAGGAAAGACTGAACACAGAGTGTGTGTGCAGACGTCATTAAAGATGTAGGTGAAGAGTCATGGTTGTTGGTGTTTTCCGAGTCTCTTGTACAGATCTTTGGCAAACTGAATGCAGTGCTTCCCACAAGTTTGAAATACACTTGCGGTGGTAGCCGGATTGAAACACACCCTCTACCCTAAGCACTACATGTGACAAACAAAAAATAATGTGATTTTTAACTGTATTTTTATTCATTATGACACTGTTATACACTGTTTCTTTTCAATAGGTTAAAGGTATTAAAAAGGCTGTTGAAATAAAATATATATATATATTTCTTTTTTTTCTATTTCTCTTATTTCTTAGCTATTTAGGAGCCATGTGCATCCATTGACAGGTAAAAGCTGATCTCTCTCGCTCTCTCTCTCTCTCAAGTTCAGGTTGCTTTACTGGCATGACATTTTGTACAGTATTGTCAAAGCGTTTTAGATATGTATAAAATATGTAATATCAAATTAATAAAATATACAGCAAATGAGAAATAAAGGAATGAAAACAGACAATATTGCTAAAAAATATAATAATTTTAAGAATAAAAAGTGTAGATTATTTAAATAAGGCAAATTAGTTGATGAACCAATATCTAATGGTGTTACAAATGTTTTGCAGCCAGTATAGATGTCATTTTGTCCTCTCCGAGTGTATAGTAAAGTTTTTCTGAGTCATTTATTAAAGAATTAATTATTCAATGTTTCTCTCGCTCTGGCGCGCTGCAAAGCCAAGCGAAAATAGGCTTAAATTAAAAAGGTAATGCGAAACCGCATACAATTAACAGCAACTTTAGAAGGCGAAAGCAAAAGCCGAATCCCAGACATTTTAGGAGATTTAGAAACTATGACCAGACGCATTTTTTAAGTGCCCAAAAGGCGCGTCTCTTTGGGTCTCGCAGTGCATGTGAGATTGTCTGTGGCAGTGTTGACAAGAACAACACAGCCACAGAACATACAGTACGAAACGTGTAGGGTGAGAGAAGATTTTCCACAGGTTATTCCATCACGAATGTTTGGCTATCTTGAGCGGATACAAAAAAAATCGGCCTCATTAAGAGTGAATGCCCTATGGAAAGGTATATCCCCTATTTCTCCCATAACAAAAGGCCATGGAGGAGTACGTAGAAGAGGCTATTTCATGTAAAAGGATGATAATAATAGTAAAAAAAAAAAGATGTCACCAAATATACTTGGACGGTTAATATACCTAGGCGGCCCGCCTAAGTAAAGTCTATGTATGGGAAGCACTGGAATGCAAATGTTCATCAGAAGCTCCTTCAGAAACTTGAGTTTCTTCTTTGTGTTCATCCAACAATGAGATAAATTTACATGCGGGACGATGAATGCTGAACAAGCAGCTCCTTGAAGCTGAAAACATTGAAATAATGAAATGGGAGCCCAGAGTCCTGACCTAACCCTGATTGAAGATCTCTGGAAAATCTTTTGCGATAACGTTCTGGCTAAGAATCCACTAGAGAAACCACTAATATACACAGTTGAAGACAATTATTTATTTTTATAATTACCTATTTTTCAAATAGTTCCCAAGTCATGCTTTACAGTTTTTTCCAGCAGATTTTTAAACATAATAGTTTTAACCAATTTCTAATAGCTAATTTATTTTGTCTT
The DNA here is from genome assembly GCA_903798115.1 of Danio jaintianensis. Lineage (NCBI taxonomy): Eukaryota > Metazoa > Chordata > Actinopteri > Cypriniformes > Danionidae > Danio > Danio jaintianensis. Next base: position 35,928,855 of record CAIGQV010017386.1, read on the forward strand.
TGCCTTGATGACAGTACTTGGTAGTTATTTTGCAACATACTATTCAGTTTAAAGTGCAGTTTAAAGGGTTAATTAGGTTAAAGTTAAGTTAAATAAGTCATTGGACAACAGTAGTTTGTTCAGTAACCAAAACTCTTAAGGGGGCTAATAATATTGATCTTAAAATATTTTTTTATTCCAGCCAATCTAAAAGAAATAAGACTTTCTCCAGAAGATAAATACAATAGGAAATACTGTGAAAAATGTCCTTGCTCTGTTAAACATCATTTGAGGGCAAACAATTTTCTCTTCAACTGTATAAATGTAAACAAACACAATTTATCCAGCATGTGTTTCTGGTGAAGCTGCCTGACTGATGAAGTCTGGTTAGTGTATTTAATGGTTCTGGTCTCAGCAGTGCTGGTCATCAGGGTCTAGTTAACACATCTCTTCTCCTCTCATTACAGCGGGTCTCAGACTGTCCTGCCAGCGGTGTTTTCTTGTCTTCTCCTCGCGGAGGCAGTGTGTAAAACGGTTGTCCGTGGCTGATTCATTCTCCCAGCAGGCCTGCCGGAGCCCATAAACACTATGCTGAGAGTGTAATCAATCTGAGAGCGTGTGTGTGTGAGCGAGCGGTGAGAAAAATATACTTCTGAACGCCGTCATGCACATCCGTGAGTTCAGAGGAGAAAAGAGAGCAGGCTGGTAATGCGAATTATCAAAAACCATAGAAAAACCATAGTGTTTTGATCTGATGACACTTTATAATGAGGTTATATATATGCTAATGTTAATGCAATTACAGTGGGATGAATGCAGTTCACGCGTCACGGTGGCGCAGTGGGTAGCACGTTCGCCTCACAGCAAGAAGGTCGCTGGTTCGAGCCTCGGCTGGGTCAGTTGGCGTTTCTGTGTGGAGTTTGCATGTTCTCCCCGTGTTCGCGTGGGTTTCCTCCGGGTGCTCCGGTTTCCCCCACAAGTCCAAAAACATGTGGTATAGGTGAATTGGGTTGGATAAATTGTCCGTAGTGTATGTGTGTGAATGAGTGTGTGTATGGATGTTTCCCAGTGGGTTGCAGCTGGAAGGGCATCCGCTGCGTAAAACATATGTTGGATAAGTTGGCGGTTCATTCCGCTGTGGCGACCCCAGATTAATAAAGGGACTAAGCCGAAAAGAAAATGAATGAATGAATGATGAATGCAGTTCACATTAATAACATTAGTTTATGCAGTTATATTAATGTTCAGGATTGCAATAGTCAAAATGATGAATAATGTAATACATACAATATGTATACATATAATACATACTATACACTCACCGGCCACTTTATTAGGTACACCTTACTAGTACCGGGTTGGACCCCCTTTTGCCTTCAGAACTGCCTCAATCCTTCGTGGCATAGATTCAACAAGGTACTGGAAATATTCCTCAGAGATTTTGGTCCATATTGACATGATCGCATCACGCAGTTGCTGCAGATTTGTCGGCTGCACATCCATGATGCGAATCTCCTGTTCCACCACATCCCAAAGGTGCTCTATTGGATTGAGATCTGGTGACTGTGGAGGCCATTTGAGTACAGTGAACTCATTGTCATGTTCAAGAAACCAGTCTGAGATGATTCACGCTTTATGACATGGTGAGTTATCCTGCTGAAAGTAGCCATCAGAAGATGGGTACACTGGACTCATTAAGGGATGGACATGGTCAGCAACAATACTAGGTATACTATTGTAATAATAGGTAGGCTGTGGCGTTGACACGATGCTCAATTGGTACTAATGGGCCCAAAGTGTGCCAAGAAAATATCCCCCACACCATTACACCACCACCACCAGCCTGAACCGTTGATGCAAGGCAGGATGGATCCATGCTTTCATGGTGTTGACGCCAAATTCTGACCCTACCATCCGAATGTCGCAACAGAAATCGAGACTCATCAGACCAGGCAACGTTTCTCCAATCTTCTATTGTCCAATTTTGGTGAGCCCGTGTGAATTGTAGCCTCAGTTTCCTGTTCTTAGCTGACAGGAGTGGCACCCGGTGTGGTCTTCTGCTGCTGTAGCCCATCCGCCTCAAGGTTGGACGTGTTGTGCGTTCAGAGATGTTCTTCTGCAGACCTCGGTTGTAACGAGTGGTTATTTGAGTTACTGTTGCCTTTCTATCAGCTGGAACCAGTCTGGCCATTCTCCTCTGACCTCTGGCATCAACAAGGCATTTGCGGCCACAGAACTGCCGCTCACTGGATATTTTCCCTTTTTCGGACCATTCTCTGTAAACCCTAGAGATGGTTGTGCGTGAAAATTCCAGTAGATCAGCAGTTTCTGAAATACTCAGACCAGCCCGTCTGGCACCAACAACCATGCCATGTTCAAAGTCACTTAATTCACCTTTCTTCCCCATTCTGATGCTCGCTTTGAACTATACAATAGACCAGTTTAATGTTTTTATGTAATTGCACATTTATTTGTGCAGTAATGTCCATAAGTAATCAAAAGAAGACCATGATTGTTATTAGAAAGTAAATAGAATCATTTTTAATTTCTTGTTTGTATTTAATATTATGCACACGTCATTAGAGCTACATCATAGTGTTTTCAAGGTCTTTTTTGGAAGCTTAATTGTTTCATAAAAATAGTAATAATAAATAATTGTGTCGCAAGCAAAAGCACAGCACAATCTTTGTGAAACCTCATATTTTAGTGTTCAAAAGAAGATGAGAACTTCATTTTATTTAATTTTAAAGAATATAAATTTTGTTGGCGACACGGTAGCTTATTGGTTAGCGCTGTCGCCTCACAGCAAGAAGGTCGCTGGTTCGAGTATCTAAATTTATCTAAATTTATCTGGGCCAGTTGGCATTTCTGTGTGGAGTTTGCATGTTCTCCCCGTGTTGGCGTGGGTTTCCTCCGGGTGCTCTGGTTTCCCCCACAGTCCAAACACATGCGCTATAGGGGAATTGATTAAACTAAATTGTCTGTAGTGTATGTGTGTATGGGTGTTTCCCAGTACTGGGTTGCAGCTGGAAGGGCATCTGCTGTGTAAAACATATGCTGGATAAGTTGGCTGTTCATTCCGCTGTGGCGACCCGTAATTAATAAAGGGACTAAGCCGAAGGAAAATTAATTAATGAATGAATTTAGTTCCTGGTTTATCTGATTGTTTTGTTTGCACATACTCAGAAACTCTGACTATGTGACTGTTAGCAGAAACCGTTGTGAATGAGTGCGCGCTACAAAAACACTTCTGTAGCCTCTGTGCTTCATCATCTGGATATTAAACACGCTGTTGACGCATCCTGTCCAGCATCAGCGCTTGCATATAACCAGAATATATGACTTCACATGTGCAGCCAACCAACTAAACTTAGTTTTATTAGTTTTGGCTCTTTTTTTTATTTTTTATTTTTTGGAGTCCACATGGACGAACATTGTGTTGAATCTTTCTCATCTCTGCTGGTTGTTTTCACATTCATCACCTGTCCAGTGTTCCCTGTTCACTGTCCTATCTCAGCCTGCAGTTTGTGTCGAATCGATGTGAGGAAGTAAGATTAACAGCAATCTCGAAGGATAAAGCTGATTTCCCTGTAGTGCATTGAAACGCACAGCTTTGATTGATGTTTGATGTAATTTCAAGTGAAACATGAAGAGTGGGCAGGGCATATTAAGTAGCCCCTCCCCGTTTTGAAAAACAGCCAATAATATTTTTGTTTATATCACAGATCTGCCAGACAGAGGGGTTCAGATAAAGCGCTGAATAAGAGACAGCTTCAACTGTGTATTATAAAGAGTGGGAGACTTCAGAATACTAGGGAGCATTTGATTGGTCAGAATATCTGATGAGTGCAGGGTGATGTCATACATTTTTTTGATCCATGTTAGTATATCTTACTATTATATATCTTCGCAATGCAGATGTCTTCGTTTTGGAGCACACAAGCTTATAGAAAACTTAATTAAATTTGAATGTTTGTTTGTGCGTATCGATAGCATTTTTCGAGACATTTTTTGACACTTCAATGTTTTTCGTTCGCTGCAGAAACACTGAACTGTAAACGTTTTTGTAGCACAGCGTTTTTTTCAATCGGTTGCTATGATAGAGAGTATCCCTGCTGTACTGTTACAAGTTGAACGTCTTTAGCAGATTATTTGTTGACAGTTGCGTGGTATTGTCCCGCCCATTCTCCACTGTGATTGGACGGCTAGCTCAAAAGTGTCACTGATTGGCTCTGCGATTTTTCAACTTGCAATGGCTAAAAAACGGAGATCGCTGACCGTAAAATACAAACTTAACGCCTTGCTACGCTGCAGGCGCTCAAAAAACACGGCACTACCATTGACAACAGCAGAAAACAAACTCTTAACTTGAGAAAAAATACTTTGGTGGACACGCAGTCAGAAATACTCCAATACACTAGGTGGCGCTGTGCAATTTTGCGTTTTTGACATTCGGTTATTGCACAGAAGTCGTCACTCTCACGCTTTTTCTTTGTGTATTTATCGTGTAAGCTTTTCCTTTTCTGTTTAACCTCTTCCACTACTGCACACCTGCTCAGAAGTTTGCGTAAAAAAAAAATGAAAAGCCATGAAATATAATTTAACAAATTCAGCTTGTTTAGGAGCGCCCTCAAGTTGTGTTTATTAGCCTCATTGGTCGACTAGTTTTTAACATCAAACCAAAGAAATTATCCCATTAATTTTTTTTTTTAAGGATGCTTTTATGCATGCCATTTTTCGCATTGTTGTGCACACTTACATTAGCACCCTAACAGTGCGTTTCCACTACAGCGTCAAATCTACGCTACAACAACACTGCTCGTGGGGGTGTCAAATTTATGGCTGACCACATCTGTTTACAGCATGTTTACATATTAATTACATGTGCATTGTTTAAGAAAGAAATTATGAATGACTAAACACACAGGCACACATGTTGTTGTTGTTGTAAAGTGGAAGTGTGAAGGAATACATTTTCATAGTAAGTGATTTTAGCTCAGTAATCCCGTTCCGCAAACACTCAGAAACATGTCAATATCTTGCCTTGCTTGCTTTTCTACTTTCTGATATTCTTGGCTGCTCTCAATGCTTTCTCCATGCCACTTTCAATCCCAAAATGCACTGCACGACCGTTTATGCTCAACTTCCCTATGAATGAACTGAAAACGCTCGCTACGATGTGCTCCCAATGTGCCAATGGAAACGTGCCATTAGTTTATTAATGAGGGCTTTAAACATCGGCGATAATTGCGCACTATAACAAGCCTTAATATTTCTATTTCATATTTATTCTACCACCCAAATTTACTTTGGATTACTTTTGAGTGTAAGATTCATTTAATAGCCATCACCAACGAGTTTGAGTTCTGCATTTGTTTGTAATCGTTTCAATAAATTTGCTAAATATGTCACGCGGATCATCTTAATGGAGGTCACAGATCGCTGGCGTGTTTCCTCCTCCTCTTGGCATTAGTGTCATTGATAATGTAATCACACAACTGCGTATCTTTCAGCATCATCTCGGCCATTTCCACCAGGAAATGAGTGTTTGCGGCTGATCTTGTTTGCCAATGTAGGTCACGATCTTAATTAGCGTGGTCGATTATGAATCTCCTGCAGGTGAAAAACACTGTTACATGATCCGCTGGATTTATGTGGCCTAGGAAATTAGGTTTAAATGAGTAATTATTTAATTTAGATTTGACTGAATATAGAGTTCTCGGCCCGAGGGGCTTTGAATATTTGATCTTCAAGGAAAAGGCAGTCAGGATGTTAACCTGGGAATTTTATTTGGTTTTGATGAGTTGTAGGTGCTCTATATGCTATTTTATTATATATTGCACAGATCGTTGTTACGTGAATATTGTTTTTATTCAAAGATGTATTAAAAATGAGATAAAAGACATTTATAATATTACAAAAATCCTATTTCAAGCTAGATTTAAAAGGTTTTTCAAAACAAAATTTGATGTAGCCTGTTTTAGCACCTCTTTAGCTAGCTACGAGTGTATTTTTGCACATTGCTAGCATGTTTTAGGATGTTTAGAACATTTTAGAACATTGCTAACTTGTTTTGGTATGTTAATAGCATATTGCTAACATGTTATTACATTGTTTTAGGACTTTGCTAGCATGATTTATCATGTTACTACTAACATGTTTTAACACAACTATCATGCTATCATAAAACATAAAGCTACCATTTGTAACATTCTTAGCATGTCTGGTGTGTGATGTAAGTTCTTTGAACATTCTCAATGTATTTGACAAAATTGTTGATGTGTTAGTGTCTTATTAGCATGTTTTAACATGTTAATCGCATGTTACTAATATAATATAACCTTTACTAGCATGATTTAGCACATTGTTAACATGTTTATAACATCCTTTACCATGTTGCTAGCATGTTTTAACACATTGCAAGTGTGTTTACCACATCTTTAACATGTTTTACATTGTTAACATGTTGCTAACGTGATATAGCATGCTGTTACTATGCTGTATCAGATTGGTTGCATGTTGCATCAGGTTGTATTGCACTGATAACATTTTTACCAAGTTGCTAACATGTTTTAACACTGCTAGCACGTTTTTTAAAATATTGTTAACATTTTACCATTATTATTATTAACATGTTTTAGCACATTGCTAATATGATTTCACAAGTTAAAGGCATGATGCTAATATAGCAGATTGTATTCTAGCATGTTTTAACAAGTTCCTAGTGTGTTTATCACATCTTTAACAAGTTTTAGCATGTTGCTAGTGTGATCTACAACATTGCTGACATGCTGCTAATGTGATTTTAGCACATTGTTACTATTGTTTCAAAGTGGTTGCATGTTCCATCGAGTTGTAATGCACTGATAACGTTTTAACAGTTTGCTAACATTTTAACCTTGATAGCATGTTTTATAAAATTGCTAACATTTACTATTTTGTTAACATGTTTTAGCACGTTGCTAGTATGATCTCTCATATTAATGGCATTTTGCTAATATGATATAACCATGACTAGCTTGATTTAGCAGATCATTATCCTGTTTATAGCATGTTTTAACATGTTCTTATTGTGTTTACCACATCATTAACATGTTTTAGCATTTTGCTAGTGTGATCTACAACATTGCTGATGTATTGCTAACCAGATTTAGCACACTGTTACTGTTGTCTCATAGTGGTTTCATGTTGCATCAGGTTGTATTGCACTAATAACACTTTAACAGGTTGTTAACATTGCTTAGCATGTTTAGGAAATTGCTATCATTTTATCATATTGTTATCATGCTTTAGCACATTGCTAGTATGATTTCACATATCATCTGCATTTTGCTAATATGATATAACCATGACTGATGATCATTAACATGTTTATAGCATGTTTTAACATGTTCCTATTGTGCTTACCACATCATTAACATGTTTTTGTCATGTTCACCAGCGATCAAGGACTTCAGAGATCGCTGGTGAACTACATATCATAACGAACTACATTTCCCAGCATTCCGTCACACACACCCGGTCTTCACTTACACTGATCACTTCTGCAGCTGCAGCCCGTTCACCACAGTAATTGTTTGGACTTTAAATATACCCTGCACCCGTCTTGTCTTTGCTCTGTCGTTATATGTCTTCTTGTTTCCGTTGGTTTTGATGGTATGGTTTTTGCTCATGTTATGTTTTAGTCCCGGTCTTAGTTTGTTGTTTTGTTTATTGTTATTTTGTTACTTTGTTTCTTCCCTGATGTCCTGTTTTTGCACGATGTCTCATAAATAAACTGCACATGGATCCTACCTCTTGTCCCGTCTGCAATACCTCCCAGTAACGTGACAGTTTTAGCATTTTGCTAGTATAATCTACAACATTGCTAACGTATTGCTAACCAGATTTAGCACACTGTTACTGTTGTCTCATAGTGGTTGCATGTTTCGTAAGGTTGTATTGCACTAATAACACTTTAACAGGTTGTTAACATTGCTAGCATGTTTAGGAAATTGCTAGCATTTTATCATATTGTTAACATGCTTTGTTTAGCACATTGCTAGTATATTGCCTTTTTTCTGTTTTGTCTTTTATCCGTTTTCTTCTGCCTAACCTTGCTTTCTCTCTCTTCTCTTATCTCTGACAGTAGCCTGTAACCCGGCTTCAGCTTTTAACCATCAGTGGTTTGAGAGTGTGCTGTGATTTTGAAGAGGGTGACAGGGATGTGCACACAGTCGGCAAGTGGCTCATGTTAAAATACTCCATTTGCACTTTTTAATACACTCTCTAGTCACTTTATTTACTTACGTTTGCTAGTTTAGTGACATCAAAAGTCATCTTGCATCCTCATAACAATATACACTCACCGGCCACTTTATTAGGTATACCTTACTAGTACCGGGTTGGACCCCCTTTTGCCTTCAGAATTGCCTTAATCCTTCATGGCATAGATTCCAAAGGTGCTCTATTGGATTGAGATCTGGTGACTGTGGAGGCCATTTGAGTACAGTGAACTCATTGTCATGTTCAAGAAACCAGTCTGAGATGATTCACGCTTTATGACATGACGCGTTATCCTGCTGGAAGTTGCCATCAGAAGATGGGTACACTGTGGTCATAAAGGGATGGACATGGTCAGCAACAATACTCAGGTAGGCTGTGGCGTTGACACGATGCTCAATTGGTACTAATGAGCCCAAAGTGTGCCAAGAAAATATTACACCACCACCAGCACCAGCCTGAACCGTTGATACAAGGCAGGAGGGATCCATGCTTTCATGTTGTTGATGCCAATTTCTGACCCTACCATCCAAATGTCGCAGCAGAAATCGAGACTCATCAGGCCAGGCAACGTTTCTCCAATCTTCTATAGTCCAATTTTGGTGAGCCTGTGTGAATTGTTGCCTCAGTTTCCTGTTCTTAGCTGACAGGAGTGGCACCCGGTGTGGTCTTCTGCTGCTGTAGCCCATCCGCCTCAAGGTTTGACGTGTTGTGTGTTCAGAGATGCTCTTCTGCAGACCTCGGTTGTAACGAGTGGTTATGTGAGTTACTGTTGCCTTTCTATCAGCTGGAACCAGTCTGGCCATTCTCCTCTGACCTCTGGCATCAGCAAGGCATTTGCGCCCACAGAACTGCCGCTCACTGGATATTTTCTCCTTTTCGGACCATTCTCTGTAAACCCTAGAGATGGTTGTGCGTGAAAATCCCAGTAGATCAGCAGTTTCTGAAATACTCAGACCAGCCCGTCTGGCACCAACAACCATGCCACGTTCAAAGTCACTTAAATCCCCTTTCTTCCCCATTCTGATGCTCTGTTTGAACTGCAGCAGATCGTCTTGACCATGTCTACATGCCTAAATGCATTGAGTTGCTGCCGTGTGATTGGCTGATCAGAGATTTGTGTTAACAAGCAGTAGGACAGGTGTACCTAATAAAGTGGCCGGTGAATGTATACAGTTGAAGTCAGAATTAATAGCCCTCCTGTATATTTTTTCCCCAATTTCTGTTTAACTGAAATTAGATTTTTCAGCACATTTCTAATCATAATAGTTTTAATAACTCATTTCTAATAACTGATTTATTTTATCTTTGCCATGATGACAGCACATAATATTTGACTAGATATTTTTCAAGATACTAGTATTCAGCTTAAAGTGACATTTAAAGGCTTAACTAGGTTAATTAGGCAAGTTTGGGTAATTAGGCAAGTCATTGTATAACAGTGGTTTGTTCTGTAGACAATCCAAAACAAATATTGCTTAAGGGGGTTAATAATATTGACCTTAAAATGGTTTAAAAAAATAAAAAACTGCTTTTATTCTAGCCGAAATAAAACAAATAAGACTTTCTCCAGAAGAAAAAATATTATAGGAAATACTGTGAAAAATTCTTTGCTCTGTTAAACATAATTTGGGAAATATTTTTAAAAATCAATAATTTTGACTTCAACTGTATCAGAATATTCATAAAATATGCAGAATCACGAATCCCAGTATAGTTTTTATCATTGTTAAGCGAAGCACATAGGCTTCCTCTGATCTTTCTCTCGCTCACATACTCACTTCCCATTATAGCGGTGTAATTACTTCTAATGAAGAAGTGTGTGTGCAGATGCAGCTGTGATTATCCAGCCGCACCCACTGACATCTCTCTCTCTCTCTCTCTCTCTCTCTCTCTCTCACACACACACACTTCATCTTTAAGCGCTCATTTTGCCAGTCATTTGTTCTGCAAATTGCTCCTCTCTAAAGAGCAGATTCATGATGAAGGCTGTGAGTGAAACGGTGTACTGAAGTGCACTGAGACTCTTTAATGCATATACTATTGCTCATACTTGCACTTAGTAGTCTGAGAAAATGTATAGTAAACTTTAATATTTGACTAGATATTTTTCAAGATGTTAATATTCAGCTTAAAGTCCAATTTAAAGGCTTAGCTAGGTTAATTAGGAAAGTTAGGGTAATTAGGCATCTAGTGTCTGGAAATAAATAAATAAATATGTGCAGCGTTAAAGCTAATTTATCCACTGTAAGAAAACAATGGAAATTCTGACAAAAACAGTTGTTACTATAAAAATTTATACATTTTTCTTCGGCTTAGTCTCTATTTCAGAGGTCGCCACACCGGAATGAACATTTCTGACACACACACACACACACACACACACACACACACACTGCTCTGATCTTGAGGATTTTTGCATTGTGTAATAAATCTATCAAAAGCTGCATTTCAATTCCGCTAATCTCCACCTCAGATCTTTCCTCATCAAATCAAAACGACCAAGTAAAAATGACATGCGAGCGTGGAACGCAGACATGGGCATTGCGTTATATTAATAGTGTGGTCAATACTGGCTGTTGGGCTGGAAATGCTAAGCACATCATCATTTCTGGGACTGGTTTGCGCTGACAGCTGCTGATTTGAACTGTCTTCTTCAATGTGGCCTTTATTTTGCGTGCGGCGGCAGGACAGGCTCCACACGTCACTGGCCCGCATCACTTCATCTGGGCTGCGGATTTTGCATTTGGCTTCGGCTCCGGGAGTTTCGGGTCATGCATAAACATGAGCCGTCAGTTTCACAGCCGGGCCCCCAAGAGCCGGAGCTGCGGACACATGCTGCAGTCAGTGTCAGATCTGGAGGAGTTACAGATGCTGTGTGTGTGTGTGTGTGTGTGTGTGTGTGTGTGTGTGTGTGTGTGT
>CAIGQV010017386.1:35940027-35951598 GCA_903798115.1 Danio jaintianensis
TGTGTGTGTGTGTGTGTGTGTGTGTGTGTGTGTGTGTGTGTGTGTGTCTGTGAGTACTGGTTTTGGTGGTTTACAGGGACAGAAATTTGTATAATGTGATGGGTATGACCTAGTTGTACTATTAAGGTGGTTTATGAGGACATGCATTGTGTCCTTGTAATTCAAACAGATTAAAAATCATACTTAATGGGGTCTTTTAACATTAAAAAGTTTGCCACAGGTTTCCAGTGAGGGTTGGATTTAGGGGTGCCATATAATAAGTGGTTTTTACAGTATAAAATGTATTACGCCTGTGGCAAGTCGAGCTTTATTGTCATTTTTGCAGGACCACGATGGTACATAAATGAACATAATCATAAATATAAACACAACATTGGATGTAAGAGCAATTTTTAAACCTATACACTCACCGGCCACTTTATTAGGTACACCTTACTAGTACTGGGTTGGACCCCCTTTTACCTTCAGAACTGCCTTAATCCTTCGTGGCATAGATTCAACAAGGTACTGAAAATATTCCTCAGAGATTTTGGTCCATATTGACATGATAGCATCACACAGTTGCTGCAGATTTGTCAGCTGCACATTCATGATGCGAATCTCCCGTTCCACCACATCCCAAAGGTGCTCTATGCGATTGAGATCTGGTGACTGTGGGGGCCATTTTAGTACAGTGAACTCATTGTCATGTTCAAGAAACCTTGTCCTTGTAAGATGGGGTTTAAGTAAAGTTAGGAGTCAATTATTGAATAATTGAGAATATTTGACTCCAGGCTGTTGAATTATTAGAAAGTAATGCACACGAAGACCTTTATACAGCAAGATGAAGAGAGCTTTCCAAGAAATTTGGCTTTGTTTTGTGAGTTACCATGAGAAAATGCCATTTGTGGTACACAGGGGCGTAGCGGACATTTTAAAAGTGGGGGGGACAGCTGAATGAGATCCAAAAGTTTGCGTTCATATAAGTATTAATCACCTGTTTCTAAATGGTCTGTCTCTAAAAGTGAGGGGGACGTATCCCCCCCGGTTGCTACGCCCCTAGTGGTACATAAAATACAGAATTGGTGCAGACTAAACTTAAACGGCTAGGCTGATAATTACTAATATAGAGTTATTTTCAAAGTAGAAACCTTGTATAATGCATACAGTGATGTGAATTATCTATTTTATGAATGTGCTGGCATGTGGTCATAAAGGGATGCACATGGAGGGCAATAACACTTAGGAGAGCTGAGGCGTTAAACTAAGCTTAGTAGGTACAGAAGGGCTCAAAGTGTGCCAAAAAAATCCAATACTATTTACACTATCAGCCTGAACCGTTAATATGAAGCAGGATGAATCCATGCTGTCATGTAGGCTAGTTTAAGGTAAATTCTGAACCAACCATACTGATGCTGCATCAAAGCAAAGTCAAATCTAGATATATGTAAATGTCATTTAATTCTGCTAGAGAATGCATTTTTGTACACTTTAAATGCTTCCAAAGTGAAAAGGTGCACAGCGGCGTACAGTTCAGGCACATTCATTTAAATTTCATGAGGATGTTTTAGTGTTTTCAGACTTTTAAAGCTATGAATTGTTCAGTAGGAGGAGGACCTTTTAAAGAAAAACACATGGGAAGAGAGGAATGTGTTTGAAACACGTTTGTGTTATTGTATGTTGTGCTAAAGCTGGCTCTACTTAGCCTATGTAAGTGTCAATATTTGCTACTGATAGTCTATTTGACCCGTCTTTTTCACCACCAGTCACTCAAAATCCAATTTATTCCTACGCCAAACGTTTTATAGGCGTACAGTATATTTATTAATGTTTAGCATGAAGAATTATGCCATTTTCAATTATTTTTTTTCCACTATTAGCATGTATTTGTGTTAGCGCTCCCTCTGGTGGTTATACACAAGAACTTCAATACACAATCATCTGCCCATAATGAGATTTATCCGACAATATAAGACCTGTAATAAGACACGAAGCCATGTATGAAGATTGAAGTGAGGAAAAAGTCATTACACACCCATCGGAAGGTTACATTTGATTGTGAAGCTGCTGATTGCCAGCCGCGCGACTCAATTACTAGAGTTTTCTTGTTTGGTGAGTGGGAAAGATTCAATTAAAAACATCAAAGCAGCTCTGCTGAATAGAAGATTGATCCACAGATCTGCTGATAGGCTTGTGTGTGTCGACAGACTTCATTAAGGCTGTTTTAATGAGCATTTGTTTTAATGTCTGGAGAGTCTGCAGGGACGCAAAGATGAGTAGCCTACTACTTAATATGCAAATCAGTTATCAGACGCTTAAAACGAGCTATATAAACTTTAGTAATTTATGACAAGAAAATAGTGTTTAAAATCTAAGACAACATCATTTATTAGGGAATATGATTGATTTCAGATCGTAAAAGTTGGTAACCTAATTGGTTTGTATGGTAACATTACATTTTAAAATGTAATCTCACACGGTTGCCCACTGAAGGCTGCGCCCGGTTAGTACCTGGATGGGAGACCACATGGGAAAGCTAGGTTGCTGCCGGAAGTGGTGTTAGTGAGGCCAACAGGGGGCGCCTAACCTGCAGTGTGTGTGGGTCCTAACGCCCCAGTATAGTGATGGGGACTCTATACTGCTCAGTGGGCGCCGTCTTTTGGATGAGACGTTAAACCGAGGTCCTGACTCTCTGTGGTCGTTAAAAATCCCAGGATGTCCTTCGAAAAAGAGTAGGGCTTTAACCCCGGCATCCTGGCCAAATCTGCCCACTGGCCTCTGTCCATCATGGCCTCCTAACCATCCCCATATCATAATTGACTTCATCACTCTGTCTCCTCTCCACCAATCAGCTGGTGTGTGGTGTGCGGTCTGGCGCAATATGGCTGCCGTCGCGTCATCCAGGTGGATGCTGCACACTGGTGGTGGATGAGGAGATTCCCCCCATTGTGTAAAGCGCTTTGAGTGTCTAGAAAAGCGCTATATAAATGTAAGGAATTATTAATTATTATTATTCAAAGCAGAAATACAGCTTGTTTTTGTAAAAGGTACGCTTTTTATATTAATAAATGTATAAATACTAAGCAAGAGTGCAAAAATGATGTTGCATATTTCTATTTTTGTCCTAAATACACGAATATTTGCAGTGAGAGCTGTCGGGACGGATTCCGCGGGAAACTATACAATCATAATTCGCTATTTTGGTTTGTTTGCTAACACTTCACGTCGCGTTTGTTAGCATTTCTTAATGCATTTGTTAGCATTAGCTACTGCAATATATTTTAAGACATTTAGTAGCGTTTGTTAATAGGCTATTAGTAAATGAAATTGTTGTCTAGGGAATGTAATTGATTGTAAAGGTCGGCAATATTTGTATGATTGGAAATATTTTGGAAGACATCTCAGAGTTTAAAATAACAGAATTATACTTTTATTTTCGTAAAAGTTATGCTTCTAAATATATATATATATAAATAAGCAAGAGTGCAAAAAATGTTTTTCAAATAATTTTCTTACCTCAAATACACGTTCATGAACAGATAGTAGGCTAGTGAGAGCTGTCGGGACGGATTTCGCGGGAAACTACACAATCCGCTATTTTTTTATTTGCTAACACATTGTCGCGTTTGTTAGCATTACTTAATGCATTAGCTAACTACGAGCAATATATTTTAAGTCATTTATTAATAATAGTAAATGAAAATACAGTCTTTCGTCGCTTGTTCAAATTGTGCATTAGCTACTGTTAACATACAACACTAATGTATTAATAAGTTTGGAAATTAGCATTATTGCTCAGTATTACCCATTTAATGACAATATGTACAAAGTATATAATATATAAATGAGAAACAGGATCTTAAAGAGTAATAAATAGGCTTTTTTCCAAGGTAAAAACAAAACAAGGGTGCTAATGCTTAGGGTAGCGAGTTTAACATTTTATTTATAATATGATACAAGAATAGTTTGTGCAAGAAATGGATGGAAACGTGGACCTGTACAATATTAACAAAACAAAAATTGTATTTGTAATGCAATCCGATGGCAAACACACAAAGCACAACACTCAGTTGCTCAGTTTGGCCATGATTGTGTCAAAGGATACATCAAGATCTATATATAATTTTTTTATACACAACATTTCAGCTTGTATACCTTTATTGGTTGTATAAGGTTATATATGAATATAAAGTGCAAAAACAAGAACACTTACAGTGAAGGCATGGCCCTGAAGTGCTGTATGTGACAATATGTGTGTCGTTGTATTTGTGTGCATGTGTGTGAGACTCTATTCACCTATAATATGGCCGTATGGATAGACTATCATACACACACAGGTACACAAACACACACACACACACTGAATATATGGCCTAGGCTGGACTGGTGTCGTATCAAGTTCAACCACTTTCCAGCACATCAACGAATTCAACAATATTCGTCTGTTTGCAATACATCGGAGTCTGTGCAATAAGTTGAGTTATACAAATATAATTAATATGAACAGCTGAAGAAATCAAAAACAAAACATGCTAACATCTAAATTTCCCCTTTTTACATTTAAAAATAGACATTATTTGTATTTATATATATATCGCTCCTTCAGCCTCAGTAAAATAGCACCACAGGGTTGCACCTTTCAAGCCTAGAAATATAAAATTACCTGATAGAAGAACTGAGCGTTGTCTTGCTTTGGAAGAGTAAGGCATTTTTGTCATTTTCAAAAAGGATAAGACAAATACATAAGCATTGTTAGTCGACGAGATTACATTTCTTTTTTAATATCGCATATAATTATACCACGATTTGCCTTTCATTCGTATGTTATCTTCAGATGAAGACGTTTCATTATAATTATTATTTGTTTGTTTTGTTTTTTTTCCTAAAGCAAGTGCGTGTAGCATCACAGTTGCGGCTTATCATTCTTTTAAGAGAATGTGTGTTGTGTCCGTCTCCTGCTGTCCAGTTCATGTCTCCGTGATCATCCTCAAGCTAGTTTTGCTGTGGGCCCTGGTGAAATGGGGAGGAATATGTTTTAGTGATTCATTTAATCTGATCATAACATATGCACGAGCCAGAGAACATAACAACAGCTCTTTAAAACTTTGAAAGCCACATAAAAAATAAAAAAGCAACCCGACTTTATTCATTCATTCATTTTCCTTCGGCTTAGTCCCTTTATTCATCAGGGGTCGCCACAGCGGAATGAACCGCCAACTATTCCAGCATATGTTTTATGCAGCGGATGCCCTTCCAGCCACAACCCAGTACTGGGCAACACCCATACACACTCACATTTACACAAACACACTACGGCCAATTTAGTTTTACCCAATTCACCTATAGCGCATGTGTTTGGACTGTGGGGGAAACCGGAGCACCCAAAGGAAACCCACGCCAACACGGGGAAAACATGCAAACTCCACACAGAAATGCCAACTGGCCCAGCCGGGACTCGAACCAGCGACCTTCTTGCTGTGAGGCGACAGTGCTAACCACTGAGCCACCGTGTCACCCAACCCGACTTTATATTTCACAATTTAATTTTTTTCCCTTGTAATTTTAACATTTTAGAATTAGAAGATATAAACTTGAAATTCTGAAAAGTCTAAATTGTAAAATATATAAACATGCAAATTAGAAAAAGTTTTGATTTAAATTGCTTTCTGAAAAAGACAGAATTAGGTTTTTTTTATATATCCAATTGTAAAAAAATTTATTCCATTTCCAAGAAAAAATGGGTAAAAAATAAACAATTGGAGAAAATCAGAATTCCAAGATGTATAATATTTTTTTTAAAACCTGAAGTTCAATATAATATATATAATCTACAATAATATATAGATGTAACCCACCGGTCCTACTGCACCCAACCCGGTCTGAGCTGGGATCGAACCGGCGATTCTTTGCATGGGAGTTGGTTGCTCTAACATGGAGGCCTCTTAACCATTCGCTAGAGCACGTTTTGAGGTCTGAGGAGTGAGGTTTACCTGCACAGCACTTCAGCTCACTCCTCTGACCTCTAAAGGTGCAGTAGGACCAGTGGGTTACATAGATATAATCTAGAAATCGTAAATAGTCAGACTTCAAATATTGAATGGCAGAATTCCAAGATGTAAACTCAAAATAAAAAGAAAAATCTGAATTGGAGATGTAAACTTACAAATTTTCAAAATCTGAATTCAAGATGTTGATCAAAAAAAAAAAAAAAAAAGTCAGAGCTTCAGGTTGTAAACCCAGATTTATTTAAAAGATGTAAAATCAGAATAAAAAAAGGAATCAGAATTTTAAGATGTAAACTCTGAATATTTTATAAAGTCAGAATTCTAATAATTCAGAATATTTAAAAAGTGAATCAGAATTCCAAACTCTGAATTCTAAGGGAAAATAAATAAGGATTTTAAGATGTAAACAAGCCTTATTGTTTTAAAATTGCTAACCGAGTTTGTCCTCTTGCGTTTCCAGCAGTCTGGGTTGAGGCGTTTCTGCTCCTCGGCCAGAGCTTTCGCTTCCATGGTGTACATCCTCCTCTCCTCGTTTTTCATCTTCTTCCATTTATCGCCCAGAATCACGCTGATGGCTCTGAGTGAATAAGACACACAAATCTCATTTGAAGAGGAAAGACTGGAGAAAACGCCACTTCTTAAAGGTACGCTTCACCCAAAAATGACAATTCTGTCATCATTTACTCACTCTCCACTTATTACATACCTTTCACATCGAACACATAAGAAGATAATTTGAAGAATGGTCAAAATCCACGACTTCCATAGTATTTATTTTTTCCTAATTAAATTGAGTAATTAAATTGACAGAATAAAAATGTATGGGGTGTACTATCACTTTAAGAAATACTTTAGAAAATATTTGACTCGAATGTTTATTTTTTAAATGTCAATGGCTAACATTCTTCTTTCGTGTTCAACAGAATAAAGAAACAAAGGTTTGGAATCACATGAGGGTAAGTAAATTGACAGAATTTCCATTTTTGGGTGTACTGTCTCTTTAAGAAGTACTTTAGAAAATATGTGACTCGAATGTTTTTTTTCCTGTAATATTTCTTTATTAACATTCTTCAAAATATCTTCTTTCATGCTGAACAGAATAAAGAAACTCCCAAACATTTAGAATCACATCAGGGTAAGTAAGTTAACAGAATTTCAATTTTTGGGGTGTATTGTCCCTTTAAGAAATATGCATCTCTAATGTTTTTCATCCTGGTCTGCGAAAATACGATCATCCACTCACCTGTTGTCTTTCCCGGGGTACATCTGTGTGTACTCCACCCTGTACTTCTTGGCAAAAAGCATGAAGGCGTTCATTGGCCGCTTGCACTTCGTGGGCGTGGCTCCAGAGCTCCCTGAGGCGTGGCTGCGCTGTGATTTGCTGCTGGAGGAGTGATGCGTGAAGCCGAGCGCCTCCAGTTTGTCACAGTCGGGACTGACGGCGCCCCCGCTGGACTGGGAGGCGCGGCGCTGGCGGGCCATACTGCTCAAAACATACACGGCGGACGAGTCCAGAGGCGTGAAGTCGTAACTGTGTGTGTGAGTAGACAATTAATAACACACTCTGAAGTTTAAGCAAATCAAAGCTGCATTTCTCACTCCATTCATACGCATACTAATGATGACTAGGGCCAGACAGAATCTGCTGACATTTTTTGCTATTTCTGTGCAGAATTTTGTAAAAAGTCTGTGGATTTATGCGGAATGATTTTGGGAGTATCGTGACTAAAAACTATATGTGAAGTAAAAAATAATACCTTTTATTGAATGTTTACAGGTGACACGGTGGCTCAGTGGTTAGCACTGTCGCCTCACAGCACGAAGGTCACTGGTTCGAGTCCTGGCTGGGCCAGTTGGCATTTCTGTGTGGAGTTTGCATGTTCTGCCCATATTGGTGTGGGTTTCCTCCGGGTGCTCCGGTTTCCCCCACAGTCCAAAGACATACGATATAGGTCAATTAAATAAACTAAACTGGCTGTAGTGTGTGTGAATGAGTGTGTATGGGTGTTTCCCAGAGCGTTTCAAAGTCATGTCGATCAGCTGGTTTGTCTATAAGCTGACATATGATCCGCTGATGAATCGCGGCTTTAAAATGCTCCAGTGTCCCAGTCAACAGCGGTGAGTTCGGTGAACCGATGACCTTCACGGCCAATCACAGTCATTTCTGTTGAGCACGTGAACACAATGGCAAATCAGCGCTGTTTAAGAACGTGCTCCACAGCACTTAAATGTTCGCGGGAAATGGGCGTTTTAAAAATTTCAGTACCGATTGGTACCGAATTCCAGTATCGTGACAACCCTACTGTGTAAAACATATGCTGGATAAGTTGGTGGTTCATTCCGCTGTGGCGACCCCTGATGAATAAAGGGACTAAGCCGTAGGAAAATGAATGTTTCAATGCAAATCCAATTAGATCCACTTATTTGGTAAACAAAACAAGTCTCTCATATAATATATCTACTAAAAGACAGGATAAATGACTTTACAAACTGTATTGTAAATAAATCAAATGAACATTTTCATATTAGTCAATAATATTACTGAAATTAATTTAAAAACTGAATAAATATAAATTTACACACATTTACACAAGTAAATAAATAGACTCAATGATGGGCTAGAAATCTGTGCGCGCAGATTCCGTGTGGGAATAAAATGAAATAAAATTACAAGTTTAAATAAAATTTAAAAAGGCTATAGATGCAAAAATGCATCCAAAAAGTCATATAAAAAAAAACATTTCGCTTAAATCATATTTAAAATGACAATGAAATAAACTTTAATGTGAAAAATATTTGAACGTCACGATAGCATGTATTAATTCATTTTATTTTAGCACTTTTGTTCCTTTTTTAATGTGTAAAATATTCATTTCAAGTAAAAAAAATATTGTTTTTAATATTCAGCAATTTAAAAATATTTTTAATAAACATTTTGGTCACATTTTATTTAAAGGTACAATTCTCGCTATTAATAATCCATTAACTATGATTTTTGCCTCAATAAACTAATTTGCAGCTTATTAATAGTTATTAAGGTAGTTGTTGGGTTTGATTAGAGATGTAGAGTAAGATTATGCAGAATATGTGCTTTATAAGTACTAATAAACAGTCAATATCTTAACAACAGGCCGGTAATAAGCCACTAGTTAATAGTGAGAATTGGTACTTAAACAGAGTTAGTAACATTTTTATTATTTTGCTAACAATAACAGACAAGATGTAAAATAAGTCTCTGATGTCCCTATAGTGTGTATGTGAAGTTTCAGCTCAAAATACCACACAGATAATGTTTTATAACTCTCTGAAACTGACCCTTTTAGGCTTTGATCCTAATTGTGCCATTTTAGTGACTGTCGCTTTAAATTTAAATGAGATTGTGCTCTTTTCAAAAGAGGGCGGAGCTACAAATGCCTATGAGTCAGCATAGTGGCAGATTCAAAAACAAGACTAACTTTCTATGCTAATGAGGGAGAGATGGTCAGTAGTGGGCGGGGCTTTACCCCTCTGATGACACGTACAAAGGGAGAATGTCAATCAAAGTGTTTCTGCAGACTGTTTTTATAGACATTTATGATTATAAAAAATACAATTAATATTTTTTTACCATTAGAGGCTGGCTATATTCACACACTGCTCCCACACAACTGTGTTTAAACAACTTATAAAAGTGATTTTTGCATAAGAGCTCCCTTTTTTATTTTATTTGTATTATTTTGCTAACAATAACAGCACCTTTACCTCTTGAAAGTATCAAAAACCACCGAGTCGTCACAGTTGTTGGCATCGCGGTGTCCTGGAGGCAAACACAAGTCTCCAACCTGCATGTCGTAACAGGGAATCCCGTGCCGAACAACGGTGAGGCTCGGATAGAAAGAGGACCAGCCTAACACGCGCACACACACATTAGATTAATACTCTGAAAACACGTGCATCTTTAAACAGTACAGAATAGAAACAGACTCCTGCATTTACCTTTATTTTTGACAAAAAAGGGATGGTCCAAACTGCACTCAGCGGTCAGATGTCCTGCCTCAGGTGAACCAGGGTCAAAGGTTAATTTCAGGACAGACTGACCAAATGACACGCTCTCCTCAAAGATGACCAGCTTTAGACCATCAGAGCCGTAGCTCTGTGGGACAGACAAACTTGAATTACTAAGCTGCAATGCAAAGTTCATCAACAAAGTATATGATAATTAAAAATATTGTCTCTCAAAAGAAAGAGTCGACTCTGAATCGCCTTAATGATTCATTATAGTTTTGAATCTTTTGTCTACATCAACAAGATCATAGTAAAAAATCCCCGCCTCCCAAAAAACACAAACAATCTAATTGTTTCGTTTCTGACAGGGAAATACCAATTAAAACAGACTTGTCCAGCTGACCAATCAGAGCAGAGTTGGCCTATGGAAGGGGGAGGGGTTTATAGATCTTAAAGAGATAGTTCACCCAAAAATCTCTCCCTCAAGCGGTTTCAAAACGTTGAGCTTTTTTTTTTTATTCTGTATTTGTTTTCATATTATGAAAGTCAATGGTTACAGGTTTCCAACTTTATACAAAATATCTTCTTTTGTGTTCACTCATAAGGGTTGAACTGTCCCTTTAAGCCCTTAATTGATCCAAACGAACCATATCGAGATAAGTGCAAATAATGACTCTAATATTAAATTCATATTTTGAGTAATTCCAACGTTTTCTGATCTAGGATGTATTTAAACCTGTTGTTGGGGACTCCAACATATTATTAGGATACGTTATAATACTATACGAGCTGCTTTTTAAAGGAAGAGGTGTACATTAATACCTTCATTGGGTTGGACTGTGCTCCTCCTTCATCATCGGAGTCTTCATCAGACTCCAGCACATCCTCCGCCTCCTGCCACTCCACATTCTGGCCTTTGTGGAAGCGCAGACGTGTTCCTGGAGGAAATTATGAATAAATTAATATTAAAGTGTGAAAGCGTCTTTCCACCACAGGATACAAATGAACCATAATTGAGGAACTTTATCCCACAGTTCTGACTTTCATTAGATTGGCAGTTTGTTATTGTAAGGTAATGTTTTTTTCAAGATAATTGCAACCTTTTTATTGTCAGACTTTTTTTACTCCATTTTTATTTCATTCTCTTCACTTGGAGACATTGGAATTCTGGTTTACATCTTGGAATTCTGGATTTTTCCCTTGGAATTCTGGTTTAATTCTTAAAATTATGACTTTACATCTTGGAATTCTGCCTTTGTCCCTTGGAATTCTGGTTTTTCTCCCTGGAATTTCGGTTTACATCTTGGATATCTGGCTTTGCCCTTTGGAATTTTGGTTCACATCTTAGAATTCTGAGTTTGCATTTTGCAATACTGAGCTTACATCTTAGGATTCTGGTTTACATCATGGAATTCTGAGTTTACTTCTTGGAATTCTGGCTTTTCCCGTCGGAATTCTGGTTTACATATTGAAATTCTGGCTTTTTCCCTTGGAATTCTGATTTTACATCTTGGAATTCTGGCTTTTCCCCTAGGAATTCTGAGTTTACATCTTGAAATTCTGGCTTTTCCCTTGGAATTCTGAGTTTACATCTTGGAATTTT
>CAIGQV010017386.1:35957333-35974490 GCA_903798115.1 Danio jaintianensis
TTTTCATTGCATTTACAAAAGTAATCTAAAAGTAATCAGATTACACCAATAACGCATTATGTAATTACTACATTTTTCATTATGCAATTTTTGAATTAGTACCATGCTTCCATGTTTAAGCAGACTAATCTATTTAGATGACTGTTCATTTTAAGGAATATTTTTATGCATGTTTTTATTGCATTTACAAAAGTAATCAGATTACACCAATAATGCATTATGTAATTACTACATTTTTCATCATGCAATTATGAAATCAGTAACAAGTTCAATCACTAAGTAGACTCATCTGATTCCAAAGTACTAGAACATTTGTGCACATTTTTTTTATATTTATCAGATGAAAATGTATAGGTATAGCTAATTACCATACTCCATGTGGCTCTCCTTAGCAGGGCAGCCGGGTGAGGAGGGCAGGTGCTCATTGCACTTGAGCAGGTCAAAGGCCTCATCCATACCTGAGCTCTGAGCCTGGACTTCCTGAACTCTCTGAGGGACAGACTGACTTTTCACTTCCCACACCATATTATGACATGTCAGCTGGGCAGGCTGCAAAATGCAAGAGAGCCATTCAAAGTGAAAGCAAAACGGGTAGGTAGTTTCCAAAATGGCTTACATGCAGGTTTTTATTTTGAGTTGGTTTTGAATGAATGAAACTAAAGAATGAATGAATGAATGCAGGAGAGCAGAGGAAAAAAAAATCTCTGGAACATCACAGCTTGTTCTGCTGGGTGTTGCGCAATATGTTCTTTACTGCTAAGTTACTAGGTCACGTTGAGCGCTTGAAGATTCATGTAAAATTAACCGAGAGGCATTTAAAAGACGTGAATCCTCGATTCGTCATGTTTAATAACGCGTTTTGTTTGTTGCGGACACACTGCGCCCGATTTTGTAAAGCGCGGTCACGTGACCTACATTGCACGCAAGGCTTGTTTATAAACTTTTTCTGGACTTCGCGCATGCGCAGCGCAGCTCATTCATTCATAACTGCGTAACAACGGGGGATCAATAACAGCGATAGATTGCGCTAGAAAATTAATTATAAGTTTCGAGAATCACAGACTGAAGTCTCCCCATTCGATTCAATCGAAAATATCTCCGTGTTTATGAATTAGAAGCTTTATTTGATGACATTTTATTCACTCGACGGTTTCAGTTTTTCACACAGGAAGAAAATAAGATTTTTCTGCTTTCGCGAATAAACGCGGAACAAGATAGCCTAAAGCGCGTGTTTTAGTTTATTATTGTGACATTAGCACAAATAATGTCGCTTTTCCAGCACAACACAAGAACAATAACTTCAACACGGCTGTTGCAGCAATACGAAGGTCTTTGTTTGAAAAAAAATCGCCCAAAATTACTTAACAACTGGAGTATTTCATGAAAACACGCCTTATATAAACTACCCAGCTGTCAGATGTCCAATCGATGTGCTATAATGATATTAAACGCTTAATACTGAACTCAGATGTCCACGGTGCGAGCTGTAAACAAAAGAATGTCAACAAGTTGAGACATGGTACATCAAGTCCTTCCTTTTCCCCCACTGCAATGAATGGAGACCCTGTTTTCTTCGGGGCTTTATTGAAAAAAGGCATTGGTTTAGTTTAATTATTGTCTCTATGGAGAGGTACTGAATTACTAAACCACAAGCAAAACAACAAACGTCACAGAGAGAAAAAAACATCAAGAATAAAGTTGTCATTTGCTATCGAAATAATGAATGACAGTCTTTTCTCTCCCCGCGGTCGTAACCGTCGCCTTCTAAAATAGTCGCAGAAAATTAAGTTCATTGACTTTACTGTTTCATTTCGTGGTAATATTTCAACAACTTTTTTACTTACCAAACCTTTCGCCATTACCGAGTATCTCTGGCATTCTCAGCGAAGGCAGGACTGATTACTTTTAGATCTGGCCTCCCATTGGTCGAGACGCACGTCAGTCTGGTGAGCTCGACGCGCGATTGGATAGTCGCTGGAACATTGGGCTAGACATGGATGGTTTGTTATTGTGTTTGTGATTGGCCAGTTCTTCGTGCCCGTTACATCAGTGGCGATTTTCATTGGTCAACGCTCCATATTTTTTTAAGAAAAACCCTCCTCCTTTGTTAAATAGAGGATTTGAGATATGCATTGTCTTGAGACGTTGTAAACAAACACCAAACAACACTGGTTGTTGGATTTGGATAACATTACAGCAATATTTACAACCCTTTTAGCCAAAGGGACTTCCAAATGAGGAATACAACTTGTGATTCATCTTAAATGAGTCAATTAACGATGCTTAGTATAAATGCAAAGCTTATGTGAAGTGAATAATAGCGAGACATCTCTTTAATGGTACAATATTATTGGAACAAGTGACAATAATTGGAAAAAAAATTACATATGAAAGTTTCTTATATATTGTTACTAAGTTTTGTTGTTTGCATAGCAATGAAATGACTACATTTGTCAAATTTAGTCATTAAAATACACAATTTAAATACAAAATTGTTCTTTATTTGAATGGAAAGTCAAAGATAACTGACAGTATAATACTGGGCTCTTGCACCAAGAGACTGTAGACCTTTAATCCATTTTTCAGGACATAAAAAGCATTAGCGACTTTTCAATTCGGCGGCAGAAATTCACACAGAAATGAGCACTGATTGGCAATTAAAAGTCTTTTCATTTCTCTCTCCCAGTGAAACAGGGTAGAAATGGTGTAAAGTTACACTTACACACAGATATGGTTTAGGGATTCACTACAGGTCAGTTTACCGACAGATAAACCAGTGGGATCTACATGGTGACGCTGGCTAAGCTGTTCATATTAGAGGTAGACAGTAATGATTTATCTTCAGCGGTGTTTTAGGAAGAAATGGATACTACTTATGATTCTTTCTGTCAAGCAAAAGATCCAATCAACAAGGACAAACTTTTCACACATCAAGAGAAAAGAAAACTGTCCAAATACTGCAGAAATTAGGAATAAAGCAAGTGCTCTGAAGAACGTTATCAAAATGCAGAAAGCTACCGAAAACAAATTGAACATGAAAAGAAACCAACTCAAAAAATATATATACACAGGAATTAAGAGGAACCATTCAGACTTCTTCAGATAAAGCACACATCCTTGGTAACTTTAAGCATCTATAAAAGAAATAGTGTTTGTGCATGTTGAATATATCTTAATTCAACGTGAAATACTTTTGTTTTTAATAAAAAGCACTGAAGACGTGAACAAATCATAAAAATGTGCTACACCATTTCAAAAGGAAAGATACTCAATGTCTATATTTACTATTCATGTGTGACAGAGGTGAGGAGCTTCTCTAAAAGACTGAAAACGTATAGACGAGGCGGGTTTTTTTTTTCAATACATTGGCATCAAAGTGCAATAATATTCAAACTTTCTTCACATAATTGAGTCTCTGTGTCATTTCTCTTATTGTATTCCCAGGCAGTTACCTCATGGAAGTGTAATGAAGTGTTAAAGTCAACATGAAACCACTCACAAACCGTTTCACTCCTGATACTGAAGTATTTATGTGTTTTATTAAATAAGTAAATAATGGGCGGGGTCTGGTTTTATCCACCAGAACTGATTGGATAATGAATCATCATCTGAAAACACGTGTTTCTATGGAAACCCATTTCTTTCATGAATGAGATCAAAGTGAAAAACTGCGAATTTTAGTTCATAATTCGGACTTTTTCTTATTTCTCTGAACTGCAACTCGAATTTGTGAGTTTATAGGCTTAAATTATTTTTAAACATTTCACACTTTCTAGTAATTCTTTCTCGATTTGTCACAATTCTGTTTATATTTCTCAATTTTGCATAACAGTAGGACTGGTGGGTTACACACGGGGGCTCGTCCGGGATGGGAGTGAAGTTTAGAGGGGTGAGTGTAACGGAGACCAGCTAGCGAAGTGCTACGCAGTTAAACCTCACTCCTCTGACCTCAAAAGGTGCTCTAGCGACAGCTGCTAGAGGCCATGGTCTTTAGCCTCCTTGTTAGAGCAACCGACTCCCATACAAAGAATCGCCGGTTCGATCCCAGCTCAGCGCGGGTTGGGTGCAGTAGGACCGGTGGGTTACATGTGGGGGCTCGTCCGGGATGGGAGTGAGGTTTAAAGTGGTGTAACGGAGACCAGCTAGTGAAGTACTATGCAGGCAAACCTCAATCTTCTGACCTCAAAAGCTGCTCTAGCGACAGATGCTAGAGGCCATGGTCCAATTTAGTTCATTCAATTCACCTATAGCGCATGTGTTTGGACTGTGGGGGAAACCGGAGCACTTGGAGGAAACCCACACCAACACGGGGAGAACATGCAAACTTCACACAGAAATTCCAACTGGTCCAGCCAGGACTCAAACCAGCGACCTTCTTGCTGTGAGGTGACAGTGCTAACCAACGAGTCACCATGCCGCCCCATAAACAATTACAAGAAAAATCTAAATTTTGATAAGTCGCAATTAATCACCTGTTTAATTCCATTTTGGAGACAGGCTTGCATACGTTTTGGAGTCGTCACAAGTTCATAATTTGTTTTCATGTTGACTTTAAACTCTGAAATGATTTGTTATGATTTGTCTTGAAGTGAATGGTCCATAAGTTGCTTTAACATATATTTTTTAGTGTAACAAACCAGTGTCATCAAGATGCAGTTTAAGAATCCAGTGGACAGAGCTCTTCATCAATAATTTTAGTGTGTTCAAAAATGGCTTGGAGTAAAAATGACTCGAGTAACACTGAAAACATTGACAAATCTCCAGATGCAGAAATATTAAAAGCGATTAAAAGAATAAATTAACATATCACTGTGCCATATATGGCCAAAAACGCAGTCTTTATGTGGACGTCGCTGTAAAAGACACAGCATGTGAAAGAAACAAACATGTTTTTAAAAAAAGAGAAAGATTTGGATAAACACACCAATACCAAATCCCCAAACCGAACCACCATAACCAAACCCCGCACATATACCCTGAAGGCAAACGCTCACATTTTGGCTTTTTTCACAGCTAAAAAATTCATGATCATTAACACACACACTGGAGTTTCACATCTGTGAATGCAAAACAATAACTTCAAGCTTATGACCTATAAGTGAACGTGGTTCTCTTGACCATGGTGACGGGCCTCTACTTACCATATTGTCGTCGTTTCATGTTTGCATTTTAAAGTTTGCAGCGTTTTATTGATTAACTGATTTCATGCATTCGGCTCCTTGATTGCGATTTGACTCCCGAAGAGCGTGATCAGCTGCTCTTCGTAATTCGCAATGTTTCGTTTCATGATGTCCATGCAGGGGCCTAATAACCTCTCGAACGCCTGCACGTCCATTACTGCAAAACACAAAGTCAATCAGACATGCTGTGTAAAAATGTCCACCGTCAATTTTGGCCTTCCAAAAGAGCCATTTTCCCACCTAATAAAATAGACAAAACATATTCAGCCTCTAAATCAGAGATGCCCAAAGTAGGGGGAAAAGTGGGTCAACGTTGGCCCATTGTAACCTTTTGATATGGCCCACTGTCCCATTTGAAAACAGAGAGGGTTGGGGCGAATGCCTTTTTCAGCCAATGATAAACTTCCGGTGAAAGCTTAATGTGACTATTTTCAATTTCATGTTTTCGATGCCTTTTACAGCATCGATGTTGTAATGTAATTACAATACATTCAGTTAAATAGACTTAAGCATTCATTTAGTTGTTCAAGCGTAAAACAAGATGAAAGACCGTGTAAACCCTAGCGCCGTCAAGATCAGCAAGCGAGCACAGAAACTCCATTTAATATACTGGGGTAAAATAAACTCATATTTTAAAGACATGGCAGGGGAAAACGGTATTCAATGCAGTGCTTCTTGTCCGGTCTGAGACCCACTTAATATCATATATTCATCAGGCAGTGATTTTTAAAGAAATCAGACCTTAAACGTGGCGATTTTATAATGGAAAGCACTGAGGCTGGCTAGCTGAAATTCTGTGTGCATATACCCCATTGCAGGTTTGGCATGTTGTCCCGGGAGAAAACCCTGAGCTCAGAGATAATTGAGCCCAGGCATCCTGCCTCGTCATTTAGCGTAAAAGGGGGTCCGAAATCAGGTAGTTCTCGAGCGCTCCCCCTGGTAAAGGAGGAAAAGGGGGAGCAGGGGTGGACAGGGGGATTCTTCAAAAACGAAGATAAGGGAAGTAAGACAAAATGGGCTATTTATTGTAGGCTTGGATTCATCTGATTGTTTTATCGATGATTGTTGATGAGAGACCAGCCATGATCAATCATAGCACGCGATCCTCTTAAAATTAGTTTATAAAACTGCACTTAAATATATCTGTGGAACATAAAACAGGTTTGTCGTCCAGGGTCACAAATAATATTAAAACTAGAGATTGTTTCATTCTATCAAAATGCATTGAACACAAATATTTTAATCTGTAAAAAAAAGCCTATTATATTAGAGCTCTTTTTTTTGATTCATTAACTGTGATGATCATGCATGAATTTACTATTTTACTATTATTTTTATTGTGTGTGTATATATATATATCTATATATATATCTATATATATATATAGATATATATATATATTCATATTTTCTTTTCAGCTTAGTCCCTTTATTAATCTGGGGTCGCCACAGCGGAATGAACCGCCAATTTATCCAGCATGTTTAACACAGCGGATGCTCTTCCTGCTGCAACCCATCACTGGGAAACACACATACACTACGGACAATTTAGCTTACCCAATTCACCTATAGCGCATGTCTTTGGACTGTGGGGGAAACCGGAGCACCTGGAGGAAACCCACGCCAACACAGGGAGACCATGCAAACTCCACACAGAAATGCCAACTGACCCAGCCAGGGCTCGAACCAGCGACCTTCTTGCTGTGAGGCAATTGTGCTACTAACTGTGCCACCGTGCTGCCTAAATATCATGTAGTATTCTCAAATTTCTCAAAATGTTTATTTATTATTTTATTTATAATAATAATAATAATAATAATAATGCATTACCTAAGCATTTGACGCTGTCCATGGCGTACGCTGAAGCCGCTCGTGGTTTGTTGGTGACGAGAGCCAATTCTCCGAAATACTGCCCTCTGGAGCATGTGGCGATTTCCACTTCTTCGTCTTCAGTGTCGTTTTTTGACTAAAAGAGAGTGGATTTTCTGGTAAATGGATGATTTATTGATTTATTAGGATGTACAATGACTTGAATTGTGCTTGTGAACCACCTTGCTCCTCTTCATAGTGATTCTAACGTGTCCCGACTCCACGATATAGAAACAATCTGCCAAATCCCCCTGTGGAAACAAAATACTCAAACATTAAAGGGGTTGTTCACCCAAAAATGAACATTTCCTCAGCATTTACAAGCTCTCAAGTGAATTTCTTTCTTCTGTTGAACACAAAAGAAGATATTTTGAAGAATGCTGGAAATAATGTTGAATGAACCGCCAACTATTCCAGCATATGTTTTATGCAGTGGATGCCCTTCCAGCCGCAACCCAGTACTGGGACACACCCATTCACTCTTGCATTCACACACACTCATACACTACGTCCAATTTAGTTTATCCAATTCACCTATAGCGCATGTGTTTGGACTGTAGGGGAAACCGGAGCACCCGGAGGAAACCCACGCCAACACGGGGAGAACATGCAAACTCCACACAGAAATACCAACTGGCCCAGCCGATTGTCGAACCAGCAACCTTCTTGCTGTGAGGCGACAGTGCTAACCACTGAGTTGAATCTAGGCAGCACGGTGGCGCAGTGGGTAGCACGTTCGCCTCACAACAAGAAGGTCGCTGGTTCGAGCCTCAGCTGGGTCAGTTGGCATTTCTGTGTGGAGTTTGCATGTTCTCCCCGTGTTGGCGTGGGTTTCCTCCGGGTGCTCCGGTTTGCCCCAAAAGTCCAAAGACATGCGGTATAGGTGAATTGGGTAAGCTAAATTGTCAGTAGTGTATGTGTGTGAATGAGTGTGTATGGTGATGGGACAGTGATGGGTTGCAGCTGGAAGGGCATCCGCTGTGTAAAACATATGCTGGATAAGTTGGCGGTTCATTCCGCTGTGGCGACCGCAGATTAATAAAGGGACTAAGCCGAAAAGAAAATGAATGAATGAAGTTGAATCTAACCTGAGCAATGATCTGTTGCCCGCCGTTGTACACTTTGGTCGACAAGACATCAACAACCTTCATTCTCTCTGAAACCTAAAAAAACAAGAGCACTGTTATTTATGAAATCAACCAGTGGAACAACAAATAACCACCAATTAATTGAATAAAACTAAAGTGTGTGTGTTCAGACCTCCAGCGACGTGAGCAGTGGAAGCGTCCCGATGAAAGCCTCGTACATTTTCCTTTTCTTTGCGTTGTTCTTTACGATGATCCTTCTGAATGTCAATCGATCCTACAGATATTTCAATTAATAATATTTTCATATTTTTATAAAGGCATGCAGCCTTTATAAAACTGGAATTACAATACTTTCTATGACCAGCAGAGGTCGCTCTAACATCAGCAACATATGGTTTTGGAGAAGAAAACAATGAATTTAGCATACGATTTTACCGCAGAATTGATCAAATATAAAATATTGAGTCATTTTTCAGAACAATTCTGTACTGTCATTTGCATTGAATTCATTGAATAATAAAAATGTTAATTTGTTAGCTTAGCAAAGGCAAAATTCAATTAAATCTTCTTCTGAGGCTAAAGTTTAAACAGTATATGCTCCTTCATTGCTATTAGTGACATAAAAATGTTAGCCATGAGTGCTAAAACATGTTAGATATGTGGTAACAACACACTAATTCATGCTAACTGTGTTAAAACATGTAGTCCATGTGTCAAAACATGCTAATTCCAGATTGCAGCATGTTGTCAGCATGTTCATTCGTGCTCAATCTGTTAAGCATACTAGCAACATGTTGAGAAAGTTCAAAACATATAGCAACAAACTTAAACCTTAAAAGCTGCTAGCAACATGTTACATTAAACACATTAAAGTACATAATCTGTGTTAAAACATGCTAGAAATGTGGTATCAACATGCTAATTTATGTTAGCAATGTTAGAAATGTATGGCAACTTAATGCTAGCAATATATTAAACATGTTACAAACACACATTCGTGATTATACTAGCAAATGTGTTAACCATGCTAAACACATGCTAACAACATACTAATGCAAGGTTAAACAATAAAATAATAATAGCAAATTTATGCTAAAATCATGCTCATGATAGCAAAATGCTAAACTTGTTACCCATGTGTTAAAACATGTTTGTGTTTTAAAGTAACAATGTTAAACATATAACACTTGCTAACAACCTGTTAATTCAAAGCTAAACATATTAGCCACATGCTAAAACATGTTTTTGATTTATACTAACAATATGTTAACCATGTTAAACACATGCTAACAACATGTTAATTCAAAGCTAAACATATTAGCCACATGCTAAAAAATGTTTCAAATTTAAATGTTTAAAACGCTATTTATACTAACAATGTGTTAATCGTGTTAACAACATGCCAATTCAAGCTTAAACAGGCTAAACTATTAATTAATACTAGCAAATGATTAAAGATTTGTTATTTTATTTATGCTAACAAGCTAAACATGTTACCCATGTGTTAAAACAGGTTCGCAATTTATACTAACAACGTTAACCGTGCTAAACACATGCTAACAACAGCTAAGCATATTAGCCATATATTAAAATATGTTTGCTATTTATACTATCAATGTGTTAACAATGCTAAACACATGCTAACATATTAGCCATATGTTAACAATGTTTGCGATTTATACTAACGATTTAACCATGCTAATAATATGCTTCAAGCCTAAACAGTCTAAACAATTAATTAATACTGCCAAATTATTAAAGATTTTAAAATCATGTTCATGCTAGCAACAAGCTAAATGTGTTAGCCATATGTTAAACTATGTTCCTGATTTATATTTAAAATGTTAACAACATGCTAATCCAAGCTAACAATATTAAAACCTTCCTAAAACATGTTAGCCATGTGCTAATGCTAATTTATTGACTAGTTCTAGCTTCTCTAAGCTCTTCTAAGTAATTTTAAATGTTCAGATCAAGTAATTTGTGTTCTGTGTGTTTTCAGCTTCACTCAC
Organism: Danio jaintianensis; assembly: GCA_903798115.1. Classification (NCBI taxonomy): domain Eukaryota; kingdom Metazoa; phylum Chordata; class Actinopteri; order Cypriniformes; family Danionidae; genus Danio; species Danio jaintianensis. Next base: position 35,967,482 of record CAIGQV010017386.1, read on the forward strand.
GAGGCACCACAGGGCTCCGGGTGAGGTAGCGATGATGGTTGCGGCCCTCGGTGTGTTGTACATCAGGGCCAGCTCTCCGAAACTGCCACGATTGTCATACGAGCCCACGGTCTGCGTGGTGCCGTCCGCTTTCAGCAGGATCTCAAACATCCCCCTGCGTGACAAACCAAGGTTATTTATTTATTCATTCATTCATTCATTTCCTTCGGCTTAGTCCCTGATTTATCAGGGGTCACCACAGCGGAATGAACCGCCAACTACTCTGACATACAGTTGAAGTCAGAATTATTCGACCTCCTATGAATTTCTTTTTCTTTTTTCAAATATTTCCCAAATGATGTTGAACAGATTCAGGAATTTTTCACAGTATTTCCTATATATATTTTTTCTTCTGGTGAAAGTCTTATTTGTTTTATTTCGGCTAGAATAAAAGCAGTTTTAAATTTTTTAACACCATTTTAAGGTCAATATTATTAGCCCCCTTAAGCAATATTTGTTTTGGATTGTCTACAGAACAAACCACTGTTATACAATGACTTGCCTAATTACCCTAACTTTACCCTAATTAACCTAGTTAAGCCTTTAAATGTCACATTAAGCTGAATACTAGTGTCTTGACAAATATCTAGTCAAATATTATGTATCAAACCTCTCAATGACATAGAAGTTGTCGCCGTCGTCGTCCTGGTCGATAATGTGCTCTCCGCTCACCACTACTTTCTCAAACATGGCGTCCAACACCTGAGACATCTGCTCCTGTTGTGTCAGACAACAAAATAGATGGTTCAGTCATCTTCATTGTGTCCATCAAATATAAAAACAAGAAATTCAATATTTTGGGTGAATTTCTGCATATATTTGGGTTTGTTTACTGGGTGATTCAAACTAAAAACCTTTAAATATTTTTGTTGCTTAAAATAAAATACATATTAACTACATTAAATGTTTTTTAAACTAGTTAGCCGACAGCCAGCTCTCTGCTACTCTCACATGGTCGCCCACTGAAGCTAAGCAGGGCTGCGCCCGGTCAGTACCTGGATGGGAGACCACATGGGAAAGCTGCCAGAAGTGGTGTTAGTGGTGTTAGACCAGCAGGGCAGCAACCTGCGGTTTGTGTGGGTCCTAACGCCCCAGTATAGTGATGGAGACTCTATACTGTCAGTGAGCGCCGTCTTTCGGATAAGATGTTAAACCGAGGTCCTGACTCTCTGTGGTCGTAAAAAATCCCAGGATGTCCTTCGAAAAGAACGCCGGCATCCTGGCCAAATTTGCCCACTGGCCTCTGTCCATCATGGCCTCCTAACCATCCCCATATCATAATTGGCTTCATCACGATTCCCCCAAAAATGAAAAGCGCTATATAAATGTAAGGAATTATTAATTATTAGTTTATTGACTAAAATAACTAATACTAAAATTAAAATAACATGTAATTAAAAAAACGACACAGGCATGTTAATATATTAAAAAATAAATGCAATTACAGTTATAAATAAAAAACATTAACAAGGAAATTATTGTATTTTAAAACTGTTTTAAAAAATTGTTACTTGAAGCTTAAATAAAAAATATGAAATTTAGATGTATTAAAATATTTTTGACAAACTGAAATACATAAAAATGAAATAAATAAAAAAATAAACCTAAATTACATCTAATAATAATAAACAAACAAAAAACTAATTAAGATGAAAAATAAAGTGATAAGCACTTATTGAAATGAAGCCAATATTAAAATAAAAAAAATTACTATAACAACACAAAAATAAGTTAATGAATTAATTCTAATTTAGTCATTTCAAGTAAAATAATTTAAATAAAATATTTAGAAAACTATAGATTTTTTTAAGTAATTATTTTCTAGTAGCTTGTGGCATATGTTAATGATTTGCTTTAAATGCATGATTAGGCTAAAATACTGGGTTGTCATAACACAACGTTGGGTCAAATATGGACAAACTCATCCATTGGGTTCATACATTCATTCATTTTCCTTTAGCTTAGTCTCTATTTCAGAGGTCACCACAGCGAAATGAACCGCCAACTATTCCAGCATATGTTTTACGCAGTGGATGCCCTTCCAGCTGCAACCCAGTACTGGGAAACACCCATATACACTCATTCACATACTCATACACTACGGCTAATTTAGCTTATTCAATTCCCCTATAGCGCATGTGTTTGGAGGGGGAAATCGGAGCACCCGGAGGAAACCCACGCCAACACGGGGAGAACATGCAAACTCCACACAGAAATGCCAACTGGCCCAGCCGGGACTCGAACCAGTGACCTTCCTGCTGTGAGGCGACAGTGCTAACCACTGTGCCACCGTGCCGCCCCCTCCGTTGGGTTAAAAAAATTGTAATGATGATGCAAACATGATGCTAAATTGAAGAAAATCATCTATTGGTCATCTGACCTGGTCCAGGATTTTGAACAGTAGGATGTCTTTGCAGGCTTCCTGTAGTCTCTGTCTCTGCTCGTCTGTTTTGGGGTAAGTGACCTGAGCACAGACAGCAAGGCATTGTGAGGAAACCGGCCAGCAATAACTGAGCAAAAGCAGCGTCTGCGGTTTGGAGAGGCCTCTTACCCTCGGCTCTCGCTCCTCTTCATCCTCATCAGGGTTGTACGCCTCCGCACAGACTGTCCAGAGAGCAGCGAATACAGAAAATACAGGCAGGATTAGAGAGGAAAAAACAAAACCTGGACCTGTCTAGACAAAGCATTACCGCGGAACTGAAGTATGGTGCTTTCTGCAACCAAAAATCAACATAAGCATCTTTATGAGCATCCGATTCTTAAAGTCTGCTTTTAAATTTACTCCCTTTTTCAGTGGAGCACAAAAGGAGATGTTTAGTAGAATGTTCAAGCTGCTCTTTTGCAAACAGAGCTCAAGATATACTGATTTTTGACAGCTACAAATGAAGGTTTTCTTTAGTAAATGGCTAATAATTCCAACAAAATCTACAATAAACATCAAACCCTAGATTAATATATTCATTTTGCCATTGCAGCCAACAGAAATAAATTAAAAAATGAACTATAAGTTAACTAAAACTAAAATTAAAACAAATCAAATAACCCATTCAGTAATAGTTATATTAGTTAATAACATAAAATTATAAAAGCATGTAACAAAATAACTGAAACTGAAAACTAAATATAATTAAGCTTAACTAAAAAAGCTAATGTATGCATCAAAATACAAAAACAAGGCACATTTAATATACACTCAAAAAAATGCTGGGTTGTTTTAACCCAGTGGTTCTCAATTCCGGTCCTCGGGCCCCCCTGCACATTTTGTATGTCTCTCTTACCCTTAATCAGGTTGCACACAAGGATCAGTTCATTGATCTCTCTGTTAACGAGCTGATGATCTGAATCAGGTGTGTTAAGTAAGAAAGACATACAAAATGTGCAGGGCGGGGGGGCCCCGAGGACCGGAATTGAGAACCACTGGGTTAACCCAATGTTGAGTCAAATATGGACAAACCCAATGTTGGCTTAAAATTGTTGTGTAATCAATTTAAATTAGACTTTTTAACCCAACTGTTGGGTTTGTCCATATTTGACCCAACATTGGGTTAGAGTAACCCAGCATTTTTTTAGTGTACACTGTGAAAAATATCTGTAAATTAGCAGTTTTCCATATTTTCCATGTTTTATTTTTCCTCATTTATCTCTGCTTTTGAATTGCATTATGGGATCTTGATCTTTCTTCCAACAACTTTTAACCTTGAAAAGTTGTAAAAAGTGACTTTTATGAACATGTTTAAAGTGATATATTGTCTATATATTAAGTAGGTGTTGTATATTATGCTACAAACACCTTGTAATAAGCTGCCAGTACGTTTTCTCTTATTGTACAGATTTATTTCTCTCTATATATATTATTTCTTAACCATTATATTATTTCAAACTACTAAAATGTCAATAAAAGTCACTTTGTTAAACTGTGAATTTTCAACATCAAAAAGTCGACAGAGCTGAGATCAACATCCCATAATGCAATTCACAACCGTAGATAAATGGAAAACACAATTTGTGAATCACAAAATACGGAAGCTGTTCATTAACAGATATTTTTTATAGTGTAGCACATGTGTATAGTGTAGTAACTACTTTACAATGCTTTTACCCTTCACTGTATGAAAAACTGAAGCTCAGACATTCTGCTAAACGTCTTCTTTTATGTTCCACAAATGAAATGCAGATTTTTTGATGAACAGTTTCAGAAAAGTTTGAGTAAAATCCTTGTTTTCCAGATGTATTACGCATATAGTACACTGAAAAAAATGATTCAATGGATTTACTACATTTCTTTAAGGTAAGAGGTTGCAAACGGTTTATATGGGCTGACTTTAAACATTCATTCATTCATTCATTTTCTTTTCAGCTTAGTCCCTTTATTAATCTGGGGTCGCCACAGCGGAATGAACCGCCAACTAATCCCGCATATGTTTTACGCAGCAGATGCCCTTCCAGCTGCAACCCATCACTGGGAAACATCCATACACACTCATACACTACGGACAATTTAGCCTACCCAATTCACCTATAGCGCATGTCTTTGGACTTGTGGGGGAAACCGGAGCACCCGGAGGAAACCCACGCCAACACGGGGAGAACATGCAAACTCCACACAGAAATGCCAACTGACCCAGCCAGCCGAGGCTCAAAACAGCGACCTTCTTGCTGTGAGGCGACTGTGCTACCCACTGCACCACCGTGCTGCCCCTGACTTTAAACAAACAAATTAAATTTAGTAATGCTCAGCTTCATTTGTTTGTTTAAGGTCAGCCCATATAAACCGTTTGCAACCTCTTACCTTAAAAAAAATGTAGTAAATCCAATGAATCATTTTTTTTCAGTGTACAGAGAGTGATGAGAGGTTTAATGCTCTCCTCTTCCACACGCCTCCAGTATTCCTGCTATAAATACCAGCGGAGAGAGACGACAAGACCAGGATCTCCACCGTCTCGATCAATACTCCACTCGCAGACCAACGAGCGCTGAGCTTCAGGGCCAGGAACCGTCTAGACTCAACTAACTCATGCAAAACTCACCAACATTTGGAGCGTAATTTCAGGTAAATCTTAAAGGGATAGTTCACCCAAAAATCAAACTTTCCCATTAATTTACTCACCCACAGATCATCCAAGATATAGGTGACTTTTTTTACTCAGTAGAAGATTTTAAGCTGAATCTGTGGTGGTTGGAGATTGATATAATGGCAGTGAATGGTGACAGGTTTTTGAGACTAAAAATAAACACATACAAACGAGTCCAAATCAATAGCCATGGCTCCTAATGACACACTGAGGTCTTATGAAGAGAAACGATAGGTTTGTGTAAGAAATTGAACATTATTTACAATATTATTAGCTTATTAAATAGCATCATTAAAGCTTCCGGTCTACAATCGGATTACAGTCGCACATGATCTAAGATCTGTTTGACCAGGCTGTGGATTAAAGCTAATAATATTGTAAATAATGTTCGGTTTCTTACACGGAGCGATCGTTTGGCTTCACCAGACCTCAGTGTGTCATCAGGAGCCATGGATATTGATTTGGACTCGTTTGTATGTGTTTATTTTTGATCTCAAAAACCGGTCACCATTCACTGCCATTATAGGAATCACCAAACATCACAGATTCAGCTCAAAATCTTCTTTATTGTTCTACTGAAGAAGAAAAAAAGCCACCTACATCTTTTTCTACATCATTTTTGGGTGAACTATCCCTTTAAGTGATTCAGCTCATTGAATCACAGCAGCAGACGCCACATGTTTGCTGGATTTGTTCTAGTCTCCGTAGAAAATTCAGTTCTGTTTAAAGGGTTTGGGCTTGGTAAGATGTTTTTGTGGGGGGGGGTTTTATGTACATTATTAGATTTTTTTAATATCCAAACACATTCGCTTACTAGTTTTTGTTCAACAAACACTTACACAACATCTAACACTTTCAATTACATTTCTAAAGTTAGTTTTTTCTATATTTTTTTTTAATGAATGGGGTTGAAAAGGAAATGATTTACTTTTAAAAATATAAATATTTAGAAATGTAAATGTCTTTGCTGTCATTTTTTACAATTTAAAGGGCACCTATTAAACAAAAATCCCTTTTATAAGGGGTTTATACACAGTTGTGTGGCAGCAGTGTGTGAATATAACCAGCTTCTAATGGTAAACATTAATTAATTGTATTTTATATAATCAGACTTGATCAAAACAGTCTGCAGAAACACTTTGATTGACATTCTCCCTTTTCTCCACATGTCATCAGAGGGAGAAAGCCCCGCCCACTAGTGACCATCTCTCCCTCATTAGCATAAACAGCCCTGAGTGAGAAGCAGCCGTCCGCCATTAGAATTTACACACCATACCTGCTGAAGATCATTTTAAAAAGAGCACAATCTCATTTGAATTTAAAGCGACAGTCACCAAAATGGCACAATTAGGATCAAAGCCTAAAAGGGTCAGTTTCAACAAGTTATAAAACATTATTTGTGTGGTACTTTGAGCTGAAACGTCACACACACACTCTCTGCGCTTCATTCTCCATCCCATCTGAGCTGTTTTCAGTCACAGTATGAGAACAGAGGGTCACGCTCTTCTGTTAAAGCAAAGCTGACATGAAATAAAGCAGACGCAGAGCCAAGATGAACACTTCTGACTCGCCTGATGAACTCTCACTAATAACAGAGCTGGCTTTGGTTTTATAGAAATCTTTTTCCATTCCAGAAGTGTTTGACAGATGTCTGTGAGGATGACCATCTATCCGTCTGTCTATCTGTTCATCCATCTATCTGTCTGTCTTTTGTTTATATATTTACTTCAGTTATTTAGCTGTTCACCTCTAATCTATTCATCTCTCTTTCCATCCATCCATTTATCTATCCAAAGTATTAAGATTTTCAATGATTCGTCATTTAACAGTCCATACGTCTGTCCATCCATCCATCTATCCATCAACCACTTAACCATTCATCCATCCATCCATCCATC
>CAIGQV010017386.1:35974500-35985074 GCA_903798115.1 Danio jaintianensis
TCCATCAACCCTTCATCATCCATCCATCCATCCATCTATAATTTATTCATCCATCCATCTATCCATTCATCATCCATCCATCTATAATCTATTCATCCAATCATCAACATCGATCCATCCATCCATTTATCATCCATCCATCAACCATCCATCCATCCATTCATCATCCATCCATCTATAAACTATTAATCCATTAATCGAACATCAATCTATTCATCCATCAACCATCCATCCATCCATTCATCATGCATCTATAATCTATTCTTCCATTCATCAAATATCGATCCATCCATCCATCCATCATCCATCCATCCATCTATAATCTATTAATCCATTTATCAAACATCAATCCATCCATCTATACATTCATCTATAATCTATTTATCAATCCATCTACCATCTATCCAACCATCTGTAATCTATTTATCCATCCATCAATCCCAAACATTAAGTTCCTCCTAACCTCATAAACACATTCCTTATTAACTGACCACCAAACTACTTCTACAATCTTACTTCATTTCCATTCTGTTATTTCAGTCTGGTCTGTCACTACATCACATTAACATCCCTCCATCCGTCCTCACTTGTGCTATAAAGTGCTTCACGAGGGACGGAACTTCACAGCATCTAAACCACTGCAAATGAAGCTGATCTTCCATTATAGTCAATTAAACCATTAGCTCTCTCAGCGCAGTAAACAAGTCAATTACATGTTAACAATAACAATACAGTTAGATGTGTCATAAGATGGAAAATATCTCCAGCAAACTGCAAATAAGTTCACCCTCAACAATGAATCCTTAATGGTAAATGATCTTAAAGGGGAGCTACTATGCAAAAATCACTTGTATAAGGGGTTTTAACACAGTTGTGTGGCAGTGGTCTGTGAATATAACCAGTTCTAATGGTAAAAATGTATTAATTATATTTTTTATAATCAGACTTGATAAAAATAGTCTGCAGAAACACTTTGATTGACATTCTCCCTTGGTATGTGTCACAGAGGGGGAAAGCCCCGCCCATTAGTGACCATCTCTCCCTCATTAGCATAGGACGTTAGTCTTATTTTCGAATCTGCCACTATGCTGACACATAGGCATTTGTAGCTCCGCCCTGTTTTGAAAAGAGCTCAATCTCATTTGAATTTAAAGCGACAGTCACCAAAACGGCACAATTAGGATCAAAGCCTAAAAGGGTCAGTTTCAGAGAGTTATAAAACATTAATTGTGTGGTATTTTGAGCTGGATCTTCATATAGACACTTTAGGGACATCAGAGACTTATTTTACATCTTGTAAACAGGGGCATAATAGGTTCCCTTTAAGCAAAAGTGATTTCTCTAATTCCTGTATTTGGCATATTTAATGGGTATTTAATAATATGAACAAATGAAACCTTAATACAAACTGTTACCTACATGATTCAAAACGTAATCTAAAACTGCAATTGTAACCAACAAAGTGAGCATTTCTGATTTACACAACCATCTTTTTTTTAAAATAAATAAGATATAACGTAACAACAACACATATTATAATTACACTACCTGACATAAGTCTTGTCGCCTATCCAAGTTTTAGGAACAACAAATAATAACTTGACTTCTAGTTGATCATTTGGTATCAGAAGTGGCTTATATGAAAGGCAAAGGCCTCTAGATTATGCTTATTTACCAAAATAAAATATGATCATGCCTTGATTTTTAATGATTTAATTAGGACAGTAAGGTCTCCATACATCTCTGCAATGACTCAAATCACTGATTAATAAAGTCATCTGGAATGGCAAAGAAAACGTTCTTGCAGGACTCCCGGAGTTCATCAAGATTCTTTGGATTCATCTTCAATGCCTCCTCCTTCATCTTACCCCAGACATGCTCAATAATGTTCATGTCTGGTGACTGGGCTGGCCAATCCTGGAGCACCTTGGCCTTTTTTGCTTTCAGGAGCTTTGATGTGGAGGCTAAAGTATGAGAAGGAGCGCTATCCTGCTGAAGAATTTGCCCTCTCCTGTGGTTTGTAATGTAATGGGCAGCACAAATGGCTTGATCCCTCAGGCTGTTGATGTTGCCATCCACTCTGCAGATCTCTCGCACGTCCCCATACTGAATGTAAGGCCAAACCATGATTTCTCCTTCACCAAACTTGACTGATTTCTGTGAGAATCTTGGGTCCATGCGGGTTCCAGTAGGTCTTCTGCAGTATTTGTGATGATTGGGATGCAGTTCAACAGATGATTCATGGGAAATATCTAACTTCTGACACTTTTCCAAATGATCAACTAGAAGTCAAGTTATTATTTGTTGCTCTTACAACTGGGATCCACGACAAGACTTTTTTCAGGTAGTGTATATTCCTATTAACGAACATGTCATATTTTAGCAATGACAAACTTACCAGAAGCTCTCCGGACAAATCTGTTGATAACTGGAGCTGAGAGAAGAGAAACAAAAAAAGACAGATAAAAATATTACTCGCAGTGCACTCCAGTAAAATGGGATATTAATGACTATGAAATATTGAATCCAGGATGCCACAGTAATGGCCTATAGATGGATCCGTTTGCACAGGAAGCATCTTTCAGGCCAAAATCCAAGTGTTTATGCCTTGTAATTGAATGATACTCATCATCACGGAAATACAGAGCATTTGGATTGTTTGTTTCGGATGGAGTCACATTAGGGATGTGCAATATGATGATATATATTGTATATATGGACAAAATAAAAAGTCTGCTTTTTTATATTTTGCAATATTGTTTATTTCATTGGATCAAAAAAATACATTGGTAATTCATTCATTAATTCATTTTCCTTCGGCTTAGTGCCTTTATTCATCAGGGGTCACCACAGCGGAATGAACCACCAACTTATCCAGCACATGTTTTACACAGTGTATGACCTTCCAGCTGCAACCCAGTACTGGGAAACATCCATACACACTCATTCACACACACACACACTACTATTTAGTTTATTCAATTGACCTATAGCGCATGTGTTTGAACTGTGGGGGAAACCGGAGCACCCGGAGGAAACCCATGCAAACACGGGGAGAACATGCAAACTCCACACAGAAATGCCAACTGGCCCAGCCAGGACTCGAACCAGCGACCTTCTTGCTGTGAAGCGACAGTGCTAACCACTGAGCCACCGTGTCTTTTACATGTGGTCAATATGACTATAAACCTACTGGCCAACAGATACATAAAGATAATTGTTCAAATATATAATACAGTATAAATCATTTCTAACAACCTTCCTCAAATTGCATATTTTTACATAAATAATCTATAATCCATCTGAAAATTTGAGAGAAAAACCTTTTAAAAAATTAATTATGAAATGGAAATGTCCACAGTGATGGCCTATAGATGGACCCGTGTGCACAGGAAACATGTTTCAGGCTAAAATCCAAATGTTTATGCATCAAAATTGAATGACATGAATGGAAATACAAAGCATTCGCTTGCAAAAAACAACACAATTCGATAGAAAAAATAAATAAAGGCCACTGTTCTATCCTAATGCACACACAGGGCCTATATAGTGTGCTTTTATGATGATCCACAACACTGAAATACAACATAAATGCCATTTTTTTTGTCGGACTGCTCATTTTTTAAATTAAAAAAGCTCTTCATGCATGTGTGTGAATTTGCATTAAAGGCCAATGTTTTATCCTAATACACACACAGGGCCTATAGTGTGATGATCCACAACACTAAAATACAATATTAATGCCAGTCTTTTTGTCTGACCGCTCATTTTGTAAATCACAGAAGCACTTCCTCATCATGCATGTGTGTGATGTTGCATTGCTTTGAACAAAAGATCTATCTGAATGTGTGAGGCACTGAATGCTGATGCTGAAACGCGCTATAAATGGAGGTGTATAATAACGCGCGCGCTCGCGAACGCATTACCTACGAACTCTTCATCGTCGTCGTCCTCCTCTCCGTTCTCCGAGTCGATCTGCATGGCCTCCTCGATGAAGTTGACCGCTTTCCCCGCGCGCGTCGCCGGGTTGCGCTCATTGCCGAACGCGCCGCCGCGGGTCTCGTTCTCCTTGAGACGCGTGAAGTACTGCAGGGCGAACTCCAGCAGATCCGCCGGCTGGTTCCTCAGGACCTCCACGGTAAAGCTCTGCAGAAGCTCCGTCAAGCCCTCGGGGATTTCTATACTCATTTCCTGACGGTGAAATGTGCGCAAAAATTGGGCCCGATCTCTCGCGCGTTACAACAGTCCGGTTTTTTTAATCACCGCGACAGCTGGGGAGGAATGACCCGCGCACGCGTCAGAGGGAACGCGACGGATTTTCTCGCTATTCCACCATCTGCGTCTGTTCCCGACCTCGTCCTCTAATTCGCGGGCGTAAAATGGCAGGGAATTCAAGAGCTGCTGGCATCTTTTGTTTTTTTTTTTGTCCTGCACTGCTGCTGCTGGCTACATCAAAGCCGCGCATGCGATGCGGGCAACCATGGCAACCAGTATCCCGGGATTTGCGCAGGAGGAACGCGACGCATTGGAACGCGACGCAAGCGCTTAAATATCCAATGAGATGTTTGTGTAATTTCACACGATGTAATACGAAGATTTATAATATCGACTGTTAATATTATTATTATATAGCCTATGTATTTTTTAATTGTTTGATGCAATATAGATGCACATAGGTGTATGAATATGGATATCATGCAGGACTTTTTTAATATACATTGTACGCTGTATAATCACAGGTTAATATGCTTTGTTAAATTACTGATTGTAATTTAATAATGTGCACTTTAAAGCTAATGGTCATCAGAAAATTAAAGATAATTGTATAAAATTATAATATAGCCTACAGTAAGCCATTACTGACAACCTGCCTCAAACATATATATATATATATATACACTCACCGACCACTTTATTAGGTACACCTTACTAGTACCGGGTTGGACCTCCTTTTGCCTTCAGAACAGCCTTAATCCTTTGTGGCATAGATTCAACATGGTACTGGAAATATTCCTCAGAGATTTTGCTCCACATGATCGCATCACGCAGTTGCTGCAGATTTGTCGGCTGCACATCCATGATGCGAATCTCCTGTTCCACCACATCCCAAAGGTGCTCAATTGGATTGAGATCTGGTGACTGTGGAGGCCATTTGAGTACAGTGAACTCATTGTCATGTTCAAGAAACCAGTCTGAGATGATTCACGCTTTATGACATGACGCGTTATCCTGCTGGAAGTAGCCATCAGAAGATGTACACTGTGCTCATAAAGGGATGGACATGGTCTGCAACAATACTCAGGTAGGCTGTGGCGTTGACACGATGCTCAATTGGTCCAATTTGAACCAGTCTGGCCATTCTCCTCTGACCTCTGGCATCAACAAGGCATTTGCGCCCACAGAACTGCCACTCACTGGATATGTACTCCGGTTTCCCCCACAGTCCAAAGACATGCGGTATGTGTGAACTGAATAAACTAAATTGGCCGTAGTGTATGTGAGTGTGTGCAAGAGTGTGTGGGTGTTTCCCAGTGTTGGGTTGCGGCTGGAAGGTCATCTGCTGTGTAAAACATATGCTGGATAAGTTGGCGGTTCATTCCACTGTGGCGACCCCTGATTAATAAAGGGACTAAGCCGAAAAGAACATGAATAAATGATAAAATATACATCATTACTGACAAAATGCTGCCTCAAATGATTTTTATTTTTAATATAAACAAACTATTGAAGAGCTGAGACTTTTGAATATAGTTAGTGAGAGAAAAACCTTGAAAAAAACATAAAAAAATAATGAAACCTTCTTTAAACCATCAGAAATGTAAATGTATAATTTAGATTTTATTTAAGGTATAAAAGTAGGTGTAACGATATAATGCCACTGTACAAAATAACTCGCATGTAACCCAGAGAGATGGTAAATGAAGGTAAAATGTAAATATAATTATGTTAATGGATGAACACCTTTGACAGATTTAGGCTATAAGTGCTGGTTAATCCCGATTTGACGACAAATATGAGCAGATTATGCTGAGATTATTAAGATTTAATACATTTTATAATTGGAGAGTGTCAGAGTTTGACCTTCTGGGAACAATTAGATTGTTGTTATATAAAGGTACGAGGCCTAAATCTGTGCTGTGCTCCAAATCTGTGTTCAGCATTACCGGAAAAAAACAATATATTATTATGAATATAAAAATAATTTGGGAGTTAATATGAACACTGTGGCAACACGGTGGCTCAGTGGTTAGCACTGTCACCTCACAGCAAGAAGGTCACTGGTTTGAGGGGCCAGTTGGCATTTCTGTGTGGAGTTTGCATGTTTTCCCCGTGTTGGCGTGGGTTTCCTCTGGGTGCTCCGGTTTCCCCCACAGTCCAAACACATGCGCTATAGGTCCATTGAAATGACATCCGCTGTGTAAAACATATGCTGGATAAATTGGTGGTTCATCCCACTGTGGTGACCTCTGATGAATAAAGGGAGTAAGCCGAAGGAAAATAAATGAATGATATAAACACTGTAATGTTAATGAAAGTTGCAGTGCAATCTGTTTAATGCAGCTTTCTGTAGTCAAATATTTCAGTTACATTATTATATGTATTGTTTTTTTAAATTGCTAATTTAAAACAATTATATCCGCCTGCACTGAATAGACAAACACTCAAAAATTAAGATATGGAAAAAATGAAGACAGAAAAATAAAAAAATTCTCAGTTTCTCTGGATTTATTAGGTAGCTATGAGTTTGAGTAAAATATATAAATTTTTGCTTTATTCTGTAAAGGTCTGATAACATTCATTCATTCATTTTCTTTTCGGCTTAGTCCCTTTATTAATCTGGGGTCGCCACAGCGGGACGAATCGCCAACTTATCCAGCATATGTTTTATGCAGCGGATGCCCTTCCAGCTGCAACCCATCACTGGGAAACATTCATACACACTCATTCACACACATACACTACGGACAATTTAGCTTACCCAATTCACCTATAGCGCATGTGTTTGGACTGTGGGGGAAACCGGAGCACCCGGAGGAAACCCACGCCAACACGGGGAGAACATGCAAACTCCACACAGAAATGCCAACTGACCCAGCCGGGACTCGAACCAGCGACCTTCTTGCTGTGAGGCGAACGTGCTACCCACTGCGCCACCGCGTCGCCCCCTGATAACATTTATTTGAAATAAAAATACTAATTGGCAATGATTTCTCCTTGCAGAAAATGACAACTGGTCAAAATGACAAATGTTTTAATTAGTTGTGATTGAAAATTCTACTAAATATTAATTTATAAACTCTTAAAACTGGTATTGTGTTGCGTAATAATGAATATAAACGTCTAAAAACTCATTCATCCAATTTCCTTCGCCTTAGTCACTGATTTATCAGAGGACGCCACAGCGGAATGAACCGCCAACTTATCCAGCATATGTTTTACGCAGCGGATGCCCTTCCAGCTGCAACCCATCACTGGGAAACACCCATACACACACACATACACTACATTTTAGCTTACCCAATTCACCTATAGCGCATGTGTTTGGACTGTGGGGAAAACCGGAGCACCCAGAGGAAACCCACGCCAACACGGGGAGAATATGCAAACTCCACACAGAAATGCCAACTGGCCCAGCCGGGACTCGAACCAGCGACCCTCTTGCTGTGAGGCAACAGTGCTAACCACTGAGCCACCGTGTCGCCCACGTCTAAAAATATTATGGCAAATCTGTGTCGTCATTTTATGCCTTTTTATTTCGTTTTCTGAATCAACAAATGTCGTATTAAACCTCTAATAATATTAAGCGGTCGAAGGAGCATCTGTCTTTTTGACGCTGGCGATGTTGCTATGAATCTGGCTTCCGTTATCAGCGTGCTTGGTTACAACGACACAACCAATCGCTATTCACGTTTGCCTTGATTGACGTGTCGAGAGGGCGGGCTTAATGGGGAGCAGGCGTGGCTAGACGGAGGAAACCGCTCTAGCAAATCAAGCAAAACAAACGCGATTCAACGAAATAATGCGACTAAACTGATCAGATGGTGAGTTTATTCAACGGTTTATAAGATTGTATATCGAATTTAGTAGCATAATAATGTGTTTAAAGTCAAAACGCGAATGTATGCTTTAAATGAACGCTGCAGTGAACAGAACTTATCAGAAAGGTATCAAGTTTGGTTCTCTTGAAGTTTGTTTACAGGCTCGGTTTTGAGTAACGTAACATATCACTTAAAAAACTATCTAGAAAATATTAAGTGGACCATAAATGTCTGCAGTTCAAAAGCCAAAAGTACTGTGAAATTACTAAACCGTTTTTGGACAGTGTCTTGTTACTCTCATTGACGTAAAGTTGGTTTTAGATTTGATCATTCGCTCAGTGACAACTTATGACACGCTCTCTATATTGTTTACCACACTACTTTGAATATTAGGTCTGAAATTGCATGCAAGTATGAGTTCAAAACAACATTAGCACTATTTAACTGACTGTGAACAGTGTAATTTGGCTGTATTCATGTCATTGGCTGATAATATGATTTCACTATTCAGAATTTGCAAAGAATTCTTTTCAGAAATTATATTATCAAGGAGAAAGTCTGAATGTGTGAATATAAATCCAACTTTACTTCAATAATAGCACGTCATTATAAATAATCTGCATTATCCCTTTTAAAATTCTCCTTTAGTGTTTTATTGAACGTCGAATGTGTGAATATAGAACAAACTTTACTTCAATGCAACTCTCCACAGACCAATACAAGCCATAAAAACAGTATTAATAGTTTGTTTTTGCTATGTAACATGGATTTTAAACGTCATAAAGCATTCATAATATGTGCACAAAATGCTGTTTCATTATAAACGTTTTTTTTTTTTTTAGTGCATTAGTGAGTTTAAATAACAGAGCTTTTTTGGGGCCTCTACAATCTAAAAATCACTCAAATGTCAACAATCTCGGGGTCATTTTTGACTCAGATTTAATATTTGACAAGCAAATAAACTCTGTGGTTAGGGCCAGTTTCTTCCAATTAAAGCAACTAAGAAAGTTAAAGCCCTTTCTGTCTTTTAAAGACTTGGAGACTGCTATTCACGCTTTTATCTCCTCTAGGCTTGATTATTGTAATGCACTGTACACTGGCATCAGTCAGTCATCACTCTCACGCTTACAGATAGTCCAGAATGCAGCAGCCCGTTTTTTTTGACTGGGACAAAAAAGAGAGAACATATTTCTCCCATCCAGGCCTCTCTTCACTGGCTCCCTGTGAAACAGAGAATTGATTTTAAAATTTTAACGTATGTATTTAAAGCTCTACATGGACTTGTTATATATATCCGAACTCTTAAGTTTGTATTCTCCCCAAAGATCCCTCAGGTCCTCTGCTCAGCTCCTGCTAATTGTCCCTGAATCCCGCTTGAGAACAAAAGGAGACAGAGCTTTTTCAGTCTATGCTCCAAAACTTTGGAACACATCACCTTTAGAAGTTAGAGCTTCATCTTCATTAAGTGTTTTTAAAAAATCAGTCAAAACCTACCTCTTCTCTCTGGCCTATTGATAGAAATTAGTTTTTTTAGTTTTAGGACTCTATGATTATACAGATTTTGTACAATTATTTTTATTTTTTTATTTTATATTAGCATATATCGTCCTGTTTTTCTTATTGTTTATTTTACTGTCTATTGTTGTTGCCATGTTTTGTGAAGCACTTTGGTCAGCATTCATGTTGTTTTAAGGTGCTATATAAATAAAGTTGACCTTGACCTTGCTAAATGAAAATAATTGCATATTTTGGTAAGTACCATGGTAAACATGCATTAATTCCTCTTTTGTTTATTAAAATATGAGGAAATCCACACACTGTTCAATATTTAGAG
This sequence comes from Danio jaintianensis, assembly GCA_903798115.1. NCBI lineage: Eukaryota > Metazoa > Chordata > Actinopteri > Cypriniformes > Danionidae > Danio > Danio jaintianensis. Next base: position 35,984,374 of record CAIGQV010017386.1, read on the forward strand.
CTATGTTAAAAATAAAGAGCCTACAATCAAGTCTTGATTGCTCAAAAATAGTAAGAAATTATGAAACCTACATATTTTTTGTCATAAAACATGAAGTCTAGACAACATAAATGTTACTTTGTAAAGTTTTTAAAAAATGTATGTATTTTACATGCATAAACATTTATTTGTTAGCTAAAAAGGCGATTTGTTTTTATTTTTTTACATTTTCTTTTATTTTGTTTACACAGCAATCTATTTTGAAAATGCATGTGTATCAAGAACAATTCACTCCCAAAAGTGAGTGATGTAGTGAAATGTCTAAATATGTTTTAGAAAACCCTGATATAATTTTATTAGATATTTTACAGAAGCATTTTTGACACCCATCAAACCTTTAGAAATACCATTAACACTCCATTAATGCATTCAGGTCTGTTTTTCCTCGGAAGAAATACATACAATTTACTTAAAATAAATGAATAAGTAAATTAGTAAACTGTTTGTAAGGAAACAAATCTTTGCAACTGCTTTCTGACCCTAAAAATAATCATTTCTATTTACTGAATTTTTAAAAAATAAATGTAAAAAAATATATATATATTTTTTAAACAAATAATTAAATTTAACAAGGAAACAAAACTTGCAAATGCTTTCAGACACAAAATAAATTTGTCTATCTATCTATCTATCTATCTATCTATCTATCTATCTATCTATCT
>CAIGQV010017386.1:35985084-35998301 GCA_903798115.1 Danio jaintianensis
TCTATCTATCTATCTATCTATCTATCTATCTATCTATCTATCTATCTATCTATCTATCTATCTATCTATCTCTCTCTCTCTCTCTCTCTCTGTATATATAAATATTATATTATTGATATTTTGAAATTGAGTATGCATTAAGCACCTTTAGTATAATTTAAAAAAAAAAACTTTGGAAAAATTAAATGAAAAACTTTGGAAAAATAAGTAGATTTTTAATTAATTATTTATTTTTAATTTTGAGTATTTTTTTTCTATGTAATTATTTTAAATATATTTCTTGCAGGTCAAAACAGACCTGAATGCACGATTGAAGTATTAATAATGGTAGTAAAGTTTTGGTTTGACGGTATTACTGTACTTATACCATGTTAACATCACAGTAACTCGTCTGTATCCTCAGGTTTGCTGATGATGTCTTCCTTCCCGTCCTCCTCCTCCAAGAGTCTGTCCTCCACGGCGCTGAAGAGCAGACCCAGTGGTGCGGCGAGCGTCCCGCAGCGCAGCAGGAGTCTGGAGTCCAGCGGCGGCTCTACCTCCTCTCTGATCTCTCCCATCTATCACCAAAGCTTTGAGGATTCAGAGGACGAACCAGAAGATCACTTTCAGCCTATTCGCAACCTCACCATCACGCTAAATGAAGACGCAGCGCCGCTTTCTCCATCCAGGTGAGCACTGATGAGTTCTGCACTGAGTAAACAGTAGATGGCTGCGTTCGAAATGGCCTACTACTCGAGTAGGTACTACATTTGAATTTACTGCATGACTATTAGAAAAGTACAGCATGTTCTATATAGTATGAATGTGAGGAATTAGAGCTGAATGATAAATCACGTTCGATTATTGTGTGCATTTGTCTATAAAGCCGATGTTCTGATGATATGTCAGAATGTGCTACCGGTAGCTCAACCTGTTATGTTTCATCAAAACAAAAAGGGGGTACTACATCTTGTCAGCTTCAAATGTCTATCAGAATGAACTACCACCTTGAATAAGGATGTGGATATTACTATGAATGGTGTTCTGTCTTATATTGTGTGCTCTTCAGCGTGTCCAGAAACAAGGAGGAATGCAACTCGCCATGACGTAGATTCCCATTCAGTCAAACTGCAAACCAGCATGCCTTTCATTATTAGTCCTAAAAGGACTTTGTGTTTTAGGGATGAGGTGGACACGACAGGCCTGGAAAACAGACTTTCCTCCAGTCAGATGAAACTGAGCGCCTGGGAGCAGTGGATTGTGGGTAAAGCCAAAGAAGAGCGCGTCCGAAAGCAGCTGAAAGCTGTGGAGGTAGTGGAGAGGATGTGAAACAAATTATATGTTTATGCTTTTATTTTAAGAAGTGTTTTTTTTGTTATTTTATGAGTGTATGCAGTATCACTCCATTTTTTTAATTTTAATTTAATATAGTTCATTCATTTATTCATTTTCTTTTCGGCTTAGTTCCTTTATTAACCAGGGGTCGCCACAGCGGAATGAACCGCCTAATTTAATATAGTTATATAGTTAAATTTAATATAGTTAATAATATAAAGATAATATTTTTTTTCCCCTAATTATTATTATTATTATTATTAAGCTATATGTTTCTTCATATTGCATATATTGTCCAGTTTGTATTATGCATTTTAATCAGTAGTTTCTAGCATAGTTACAGTATAGGATGAAATGTGTGTAAAAATATGCTGGTGTATTTATGAATGTTAGTAATATCTAAATATTAGTCATATAATTAACTAATAATATCATTATAATTGTATTTTTGTTTGAGCTTTTTTAAATAGTATGATCAAAATACTTGTTAAATAGGTAAGTAAATAGGTTTTGTTTTAATCATGTAAAATTATATACATTTCATTTTTAATATTTTTTGTAGTGTTTTGTTTGTTTAGTTTTAATTATTTAGTCTGTGAAAATTATACGTTTTAATTAATAGTTTTTTTTAGTAGTCATAATTACAGTTTTATTTAATTACAAACCCTTGTAAAATGAGCTTTAAAGGTGCTGTTTGTAAGTTTTTGACACTTCTAAAGCATAAAAATACCATAATATGTTTGCAGATATTTAAGAAACATGCTAAGTGAACATTCTTGTTTATCTGAAAAACAATGCTGAAGTCAGATATTCTGCTTTGAAAATGTCTTTGTTTTGGTTCTTTTAACCCGCCCACTGCCACTTTAGCCAATTATATTTCAGCACGATTTAAATCAGCCTTTAGGTCAGGCACACTTCTGTTGGTTCTCAATCTGGCAACCTGCACTTGTGTGTGTTTTGGTCCAACACCTAGTTCAACCACTAGGTGTCAAACTTACATACTGCACCTTTAATCAAGGTCTGTATTTCAGGAGCTCACACTGAAGGATAAAGAGAAAGAGAAGGAAAATGAAGAGCAGAAGAAGAAAGTCGCCAGTGATTGCAAAATTCAAGAGTGGCTGCAAATGAAACGAGAACAGGTGACGATTTCTGTCAGCACTTAGTTAGATGACACTTTATTGCATATTTATTTCAACTTGCATACATACAGTATTCTAGAATTACAGGTACATTTTGTATCTCCAAATTAAACTTTCTGTTATTATTTAATGAAACATTATGAATGTACGTTATACAATTTAATGTCGTTCCAGATTAAGGAAAACGAATGGAAATGCTTGAAATATAGCATCAATTCTGCAATCTCAGAATGAGGTCTGGACTTTTATTTGTTTCCATCCTCAGGAAAAAAAAGACAAGCAGTCCAAAGAGTCTCAGAAGAGCGAGAAACAGCTTGAAGAAGAGCAAAAACGAGCGGAGATCGAGAGGAAAGCTCAGGAGAAATATAAAGAGTGGCTGCGGAAGAAGAAGCAGGAGGAAGCTGAGAGAAAGCTGAGAGAGAAGGTGAAGCTCTAAACATTATTAGGGTGAAGAAACTCAGTATTTTACCTCATATGATTGTCTTTTAAAGGAAGAAGCAGAGAGAAGACTAGCGGAAGAGCGGGAGCAGAAAGAAAAGGCGGAGGAAAGCTTCAAAGAATGGCTTGATGGGGTGAAAAGCAAACAGAAAGTGAGCCGACAGTCTTCAGCATGCTCAGCCGGTGAGTGAGCAGCTAATACGTCCGCTTCAGAAAGTCACGAATGTGCAAAATAGTCATTAACACAAGTTTTGGTAAGACTTTACTTGAAGGGGTGTGTTCATAAGACTGTTGTGAATGTGAATGAGATTTTATGCATGCTTACAACAACTGTCATTAAGTGTCATTCGCTCAGTTATGACATTTTAAATGCAAAGATGACATTGTTTGTTATGACAACTTGACATAAACAAATACATCACAAGCTGTTTTTGTCTGACATGACAACTTGACATTACCAAGACAACAAAACTTGTCATAAATCTGTCATAAACATGATTGTCATTATTTAGTTTTTTTGAAGATTATTTATTGATTAGGATTTGTGTTTTAATGAATTCATATTTTAATTTGGGTTTTTGTCATATATATACATACAGTGCTCAGCATATATGCGTACACCCCTCACAAATCTCTCTTTTAAATTCATATTTTAATAGGAAGCTATACAATATTAGATTAGTCAGTACTGAAGCCAAATCTGGAGCTTATCTAACAAAATAACTTACGATAACGGTCCAAAAACTAGTACAGCCAAATTTATATGTTATAGAAAAATATTAAATACAAATTTAGAAAAGAGGAAAAATCAAGAGGAGCAAAAAAAAAGAAAAACTTAGTTGAAATATTTTTTCTTTGAATTTAATTGTATTATCTTTCAATTTCTAAATATGTTTGGTGACTAAAATATTAATTTAATAAATATATCTGTTTAATAAGTCTGTTTTGTTTAAATGCACCAAAATACATTGCCTACATTCATATATATATACTTTTTTCTTGCAATTATGAGTAACAAGAATAAAATATTTAGTTGAGAGTTTATTTTTAATAAATTATCCTTATTCAATCTCGTAAGCAAAATTGACGTTTTGTTTTTTGAATTTCAAGTATATTTATATTACACAAAACATCTTAATTATGAGGGATAAACTTTGAATTTGGAGATGTATAAAAGTCTCAATGACCTTTTAAATTTTTTATTTCATGGAGTAAACAAGTTTAACATTTTCCTTGCTGTTGTGAGTTTATATCGTATAATTCTGTATCAATTACAAGATAAATATTTACGGAATGTTTCTTCTGCAGCAGAGTTTATCCCACAATTCTTGCTTGTTTTTCCTTCACTATATTTTTCTTGCAATTAATATTTTTTCTGAATCACTAGAAAGTCACAATTATGTATATATATCATATAAACTCTGATAATTTTAATAATATTTTTTACCTTTTTTTTTTTTTCTAAGTATATGTCTTACAAATCAGGTTAGATTTCTCAGATTTACGAGCATAAAAATGGAGGAATCGCAAGATATTCAAAACAAATATGTTTTTAATCAGAATTTGTCACACAATTCAGAGAATTGTAAGGAAAATGGTCAGAGTGTACAAATATAAATTGTGATGGCTTTTTTTTATTTACAGTCCAGAACTAAACCTCAGTAATAAATCCAACACGACTCCTCAAGCTGTAGATTGTGACGAATATTGCAACACTAAACCAAACATGATTTTTCCTGATCACTTCCAGGCAACTATAACAATGTAAACTATCCGTCTCCGAGTTTCGTCCACCCCATTCCCTGGAAACCCATTCATGTACCACAGCAGAAGCCATCGGCCCGCAAGAGCTCGGCACGGAGGAGAAAAACAGGACCAGCCAAAAGCCAATCCAGCTCCTGCTTCACATACAGGCCCAAAGACACCATCAGTTTCGCCTGTAAGAGACGCTGACGCCGCCATCTGCTGGACTCTTATTAACACTTGCAGCTTTTTTATCAAGCAAGTTTTTAATATTTTTTATAGATCTGTATTCCTGCAGGTTTGACTTGTGTATATTTTTGGTTGAATGTTTGCTAAATATGAAAGCAGATGATTTTTCTACTCCAAATAAAAGATTTTTGTAAATGCAATAATTTGTCTAGCGTTATTTTGAGATACATTTCCTACTATTTTAACATGTTTGCTTATTTAAATAGATCTTTATGGTTTAAAAATATAAAAATACAGAACTGTCTTTGAGCTGGAGTTTTGATTTTAACAAAAACATCAATATTATTACAATTTAAAATACCTTTCTATGTATTTAAATGCCATTTATTTCTGTGATGTCCAATTTGTTTGATTTTGTTCAAATGATTTTTAAAAGATGGCCATTTTCTGTTTTTTTATTTTATTTTTAGGTCAATAATGTTTGACCATTAAATTATCACAAAAGGAAAAAAGAAAATGCATATTTCAGAATAAATACAGTACAAATACCGAAGTTGAAGTGTTTTATTATATGTATATGTGTATAATAAAACACTTCAACTTCGGTATTTGTACTGTATTTATTCTGAATTATGTATTTAAGTAGGATATTCTTAAATACAAACTATTTACTTCATCCTAAATGAGTATGTGACAAAACTGGTGAGTTTGACATACATATAAGATTGAATGTGTGCTCAATGTTATTTAAAAATATATATATATATTTGCGAATACTTCTCAAAGACACTACTTAACAGCTAGAAATTGACACTTCACGGTTCAATTTATTTGTGCTTTATTAAACAAACTGTTCCCTAGAGTTGAAGACATGTTCATGGACTTGTCTTTATGTGTGGATTTTCAGCAGTCGTTGTTTGTGTTGCTGAAGCTTAACAAAAGACTGATTTTCTGAGTTGCACATGAGGAGTGTTTGACAGAAACACACACACAGACCTCTGAGCTGAACAGATGTGCTCATTGTCCAGTCCAGCTGATGACGTGATTGTGTGTGTCTGTCTGTGTGTTCGTGTATTCACAGTTTATACGCACAGTACTGTAGATTTCATCCTTCATTTTCTCATTTCACTTCATTGGACTGGAGATACTGTAAGTGCCTCTAAGTAATAATAATAACCTTTTATTTATTTATTTATTTATTTATTATATATTTTTATATTAATAATCAGGTTAAGCAAAAACTAAAAGTTTATTTAAATCATAATGTAATAAAACACTAGCATTATATAATTTTTTTTTTTTTTTTTTCCAGGTTTTAACTACTATAATATAAAAAAAAATATTAAAAACTTTAAATACATCTAAAAGTAATATAAAGGACAGAACAAAACTTTAACTTAATTTTAGTACGTATTTTTGTATCACTTGGAAAAAATGCTAACAAAATAGTTACAAGTAATGCAAGCTATGTATTCAGATTACTTTGTCAAGTAACTAGTAAAGTAATGCCTACCTTTTTGATGACATTTTCTTAAAAAGTAAAGCCAGTTACTTTCTTCGCTAGCATTTATTCTTTTATACTTGTGTTGAGAGAAGTCAGCAATAGGTGCAGATGTGTTTGTTGTGTAGCCTACGATGTGTAAACATGATTCCTAATTATGTAACACATTACTTTGAAAGTAACTAAGTCCCATATTTAGTTACTTTTTAAAGTAGTCTCTCTCTCTCTCTCTCTCTCTATACATATAAATATATATTCAGTTGTACATTAATACCTGCTTGTTTACATGGCCGAGCACACAGATAAGTGACTAAATCACAACGTAAATTATGTGAAAATGCTTAATCAACAATGGATTATTTCTTCTTTTCCAAGAGTTTTTTTTAAGTAAAGCCAGTTGCCTCCTCATTTATTGACTGGCATTTAATATTCTATTCCTCTGTTGAGATAATCAGCAACAAGCACAGATGTTTGTTGTGTACCCTGCTGAAAAAAACAGCATATGCTGGTAAGGTATGTTTTGATGCTGGTATGCTGGTCTTGCTGGTCTCAATGCTGGTTTTGCTGGTCTCAATGCTGGTCTTGCTGGTTTCAGTGCTGGTCTCAATGTTGGTTTTGCTGGTCTCAGTGCTGCTCCTGACCAGCATTGAGACCAGCAAGACCAACATTGAGACCAGCAAAACCAGCATTGAGACCAGCAAAACCAGCATTGAGACCAGCAGGACCAGCATTGAGACCAGCAAAACCAGCATTGAGACCAGCAAAACCAGCATTGAGACCAGCAAAACCAGCATTGAGACCAGCAAAACCAGCATTGAGACCAGCAGGACCAGCATTGAAACCAGCAAAACCAGCATTGAGACCAGCAGGACCAGCATTTAGACCAGCAAAACCAGCATTGAGACCAGCAGGACCAGCATTGAGACCAGCAAAACCAGCATTGAGACCAGCAAAACCAGCATTGAGACCAGCAAAACCAGCATTGAGACCAGCAAAACCAGCATTAAAACATACCTTACCAGCATATGCCGTTTTTTTCAGCAGGGTACAATGTAACCTGTAACGTACAAAGTAACGTAATTAACTTAACGCATTATTTTACTTAAGGAGTAACTATTTAGTTACTTTTTAAAGTAGTATCAATATTGAAATATATTGAAATATTACTACTAAAAGTAAAACTTTCCCCAATACTCTTTATACATTATCTGTGCAATCCCTGCTGTTTTTATGACCGCGCATACGAATAACTGACCAAATCGTAACACAACTTAAAATATTCGCTAATTCCTTTTTGTTTAGTGAAACTTTAAGCAGTGAAATCAGTGTGATTGTGTGTTATAGAGTGACTTCAGTGTTTATATCCTGTTCTACCGAGCAAAGGTCACCTTTCAAGACAGCACTGCTTGTGCTCGATTTCACACGTACTTTAAAACTGTTTATCTACAGCTGACGGAGGACAGGTTTTCTCTTATAACATTAGCATTAGCTTTGTGTGTTTTTTTTGTGTTTGTGCAGACGGAGATGCAGTGGTGCAGGACGTCTCTTTTCCAGGTATACACAGGTGTGTCTGTTTGCATTTCACTCAAACACAGAGGACAAAATGAGTGGGACTTGAGGTCAAACCGACTTTAGTTTAGTCACTATGGAGGTTTATTAGCGCTAGCATACAGAAGCACTCAGAATGACGATAGCATTAGCCGTCATTTAGGTGTAATTTGTGTGAGTGTGGTGAGTATTTATTGCAGAAATGCAGTCCGCAGGGCGAGAGGACGAGGAGCGCTGTGATTTTCTGTTCAAGATCATCCTGATTGGGGACAGTAATGTGGGGAAGACCTGTGTTATCCAGAGCTTCAGCTCAGCAGAGGTCACTAAACTGCAGCACAACACTATTGGAGTGGATTTTACCGTGCGCAGCATCGATGTTGACGGCAGGAGAGTCAAGGTGAAGACGTTTTTTTTTTTGCATGTGTGATCCAAATAAATCATCAACTTTATATATTATATTTAGGTCAACAATCACTTTCAAACAGTAATACATGCTACACTGTTAAAAATAAATGCTGGGTTCCACTCAATCGATTTGTGTTGGGAGAACATGAAGGAATTAATTTAACTTAGTAGTTTTTACAAATTTAAGTGGATTGAACAGGAGACAATTAAGTTAACTTAGTAGCTTTACTAATTTAAGTGGATTGAACAGGAGACAATTAAGTTAACTTAGTAGCTTTACTAATTTAAGTGGATTGAACAGGAGACAATTAAGTTAACTTAGTAGCTTTACTAATTTAAGTGGATTGAACAGGAGACAATTAAGTTGTCCCCTAAAAGTTGAGTTGTTTCAACTCATTTTAAATAAGTAGTTTGAACAAACAGCGAACGTCATTTTTGAGTGTATGTTTATCACTTTTATTGTTGTATTAGAGGAGAAATATTTGAATATATTTTATTTTAATACTTAAAAATTAAAGGATATGTAACCATTAACACTTACACTGCATAATAAAATAAGACATAATTCAGAAACTAATACATTTATATTATTTTATAGGAGAAATGTACATAGTCATTATTTATAATAGTTAAAAATTGAGTTAATAAATTAATACTTTTCTATATTTTTCTGTTTGTTTTGAAAATATAGTTATAGGATCGGTTAGAATAACTTTCTTCTCAGCATTTATGAGTACATCCGTCACAAATCTTTCTTTTAAATTAATATTTTCTATAGAAAGCTTTACAATATTACATTTGTGCATATACATTAGATTATTCAGACAAATCTAGAGCTAATCTAACAAAATAACTTATGATAACAGTCCAAAAAATAGTATCCCAAATTTATATGTTAGGGAAAAATATTAAATAAAAACTTTAAAAAGAGGAAAAATCAAAAGAAACAAAAAAGAAAAATTTTTTTGTAGTTTGTAATTTTATTTTTGCAATATTTCGCTTGAATTTAAATGTATTATCTTTCTATTTCCTAAGATGTTCGGTGACCAAAGTCTTATTTTAATAAATATATCTGTTTCATAAATCAGTTTCGTTCAAATGCACCCAAATATCTCATTCTCTCTGTACAGACAAGACAAATACACTCACATATGTTATATTGTTTTAATGTACATTTTTATATTAGGTATTTATAATGTATCATGAAATGTATTTAAACTGTATCATTGTTAATAAATAATAAAATAGCATAAAATGTTCAGATGCAGGTGTGGGACACGGCAGGACAGGAGCGTTTCCGCACCATCACTCAGAGTTATTATCGCAGTGCTCACGGCGCTATGATTGCGTATGATCTCAGCCGCCGCGACACCTTTGACTCTCTGCCGCACTGGATTCAGGCGCTGGAGCAGTACGGAGCCGCCAGCCTTGTCCTCGTACTCATCGGTCAGACATACACACACACATGATTATCACTTACTACAGTCATGGCCAAAAGTTTTGAGAATTACATAAATATAGGAAATTGGAAAAGTTGCTGCTTAAGTTTTTATAATAGCAATTTGCATATACTCCAGAATGTTATGAAGAGTGATCAGATGAATTGCATAGTCCTTCTTTGCCATGAAAATTAACTTAATCCTGAAAACAACTTTCCACTGCATTTTATTGCTGTCATTAAAGGACCTGCTGAGATCATTTCAGTAATCGTCTTGTTAACTCAGGTGAGAATGTTGACGAGCACAAGGCCGGAGATCATTATGTCAGGCTGATTGGGTTAGAATGGCAGACTTGACATGTTAAAAGGAGGGTGATGCTTGAAACCATCATTGTGTTGGCTTCACAGGCAAGGATATTGTGGCTACTAAGATTGCACCTCAATCAACAGTTTATAGGATCATCAAGAACTTCAAGGAAAGAGGTTAAATTTTTGTTAAGAAGGCTTCAGGGCGTCCAAGAAAGTCCAGCAAGCGCCAGGATGGTCTCCTAAAGAGGATTTAGCTGTGGGATCGGAGTGCCACCAGTGCAGAGCTTGCTCAGGAATGGCAGCAGGCAGGTGTGAGCATATCTGCACGCACAGTGAGGCGAAGACTTTTGGAAGATGACCTGGTGTCAAGAAGGGCAGCAAAGAAGCCACTTCTCTCCAAAAAAAACATCCGGGACAGATTGATCTTCTGCAAAAAGTATGGCGAATGGACTGCTGAGGACTGGGGCAAAAGCATATTCTCCGATGAAGCCCCTTTCCGATTGTTTGGGGCATCTGGAAAAAGGCTTGTCCGGAGAAGAAAAGGTGAGCGCTACCATCAGTCCTGTGTCATGCCAACAGTAAAGCATCCTGAGACCATTCATGTGTGGGGTTGCTTCTCATCCAAGGGAGTGGGCTCACTCACAATTTTGCCCAAAAACACAGCCATGAATAAAGAATGGTACCAAAACACCCTCCAACAGCAACTTCTTCCAACAATCCAACAACAGTTTGGTGAAGAACAATGCATTTTCCAGCACGATGGAGCACCGTGCCATAAGGCAAAAGTGATATCTAAGTGGCTCGGGGACCAAAACGTTGAAATTTTGTGTCCATGGCCTGGAAACTCCCCAGATCTTAATCCCATTGAGAACTTGTGGTCAATCCTCAAGAGGCGGGTGGACAAACAAAAACCCACTATTTCTGACAAACTCCAAGAAGTGATCATGAAAGAATGGGTTGCTATCAGTCAGGATTTGGCCCAGAAGTTGATTGAGAGCATGCCCAGTCCAATTGCAGAGGTCCTGAAAAAGAAGGGCCAACACTGCAAATACTGACTCTGCATAAATGTCATGTAATTGTCGATAAAAGCCTTTGAAACGTATGAAGTGCTTGTAATTATATTTCAGTACATCACAGAAACAACTGAAACAAAGATCTAAAAGCAGTTTAGCAGCAAACTTTGTGAAAACTAATATTTGTGTCATTCTCAAAACTTTTGGCCACGACTGTACAGTTTTACCATTTAAATATTTATTCCTTTATTTACATTGTGTACAAAATGATTACTATGGTTAATATTAATTATATTAAAGATTATTAAAGATTATGATTATTAATGATAATTATTATATATTTCTCTTGATAAATAAAATTAGTGTTTTATATTATATTTATTTTTTATTATTTTATATGCGTATACGTGTATTTATATATAGTGCATTGTTTTAAATTTATTCTATATTCATTTATTTATTTTAGTAATTATTATTTAGTAATTTTTATTATTATTGTTATGTAATGATGATAATAATAGTAATGTATAATGACATTATGGAAAAGAAGTTAAATGAATAAATATAACATAATATTAATAATAACAATATAATATAATGTTAAATATTTAAACATTTCAATACATTGAATTGAATATATTATTTAATAATTAAATAATAGAAACAGTTAATTAAAAAAAAAAATTAATGAGCTATCGTAAAATAAGTGGTTAAATGAATAAATATAAATTAGTTCATGTATTTAATTCAATATACTTATTTTATATTTCAATCATTTAAGAACAAAAAATGAATTGACTCATTTATTTCATTAATTAATTTTCAATAACTTAAAATTTAACAATTAATTTGTCTGACATTTGCTAATAGTCACATAAAATACAGGTAAACAAATATTTTTTCATCGTACTTTGCTTTATTTTAGGATATTTATATTTATTTTTAACTATTTCTTATTATTTTTAAGGAATAAATTAATTATCAGCATTTCTTAAAACTACAAACTCAATTTGGAAATTAATATTCACATTGTTACATTGCATGAGCAGTGTGTGTGTGTGTGTGTATTGTGTGTGTGTATATATATATATGTATAATTCTCTCTATACAGACAAAACAAACACACACATGTATATGTATTATGTTTTAATGTACATTTTTATATTATGTATTTATAATGTATAATTGTAATTTTTAACAATTAATTTGTCAGACATTTGCTAATAGTCACATAAAACACAGGTAAACAAATATTTTTTTTATCGTACTTTGCTTTATTTTAGGATATTTGTATTTTAAACTATATATTTTTTAAGGAGTTAATTAATTATCAGCATCTCTTAAAACACCAAACCCAATTTAAAAATGAAGATTCACATTGTTACATTGCATACAGTCACACATTGTTTGATTTGTCACAGTGACGGGTTATTTAGCATGAGATGTGTGAACTCTTCAGTCTGTGTTGTTGAAGCAGTATTATTCTCTGTCCTGCAGGTAATAAGTGTGATCTGGAGGCGCAGCGGCAGGTGCTGTTCGAGGATGCTTGTACGCTAGCGGAGCGCAGTGGGGCTCTGGCCGCTCTAGAAACCTCCGCCAAACACCATCACAACATCGAGGAGGCTTTCCAGCTGATGGCCAGAGAACTCCTAGTGCGACACGGAGGAATACATTATCAGAACAACCAATCAGATTCACCCACTGTCTACCTTCACTCCGACACTCACCCAATAGGAGAACAGATGGAGAAGAGGTCATGTGACTGCTAACAACCAATCAGATTCACCTACTGTCATCCTGCACTCCGACTCTCATCCAATAGGAGAACAGATGGAGACAAGGTCATGTGACTGCTAACAACCAATCAGATTCATCCACTGTTAACCTGCACTCTGACTTTCATCCAATAGGAGGAGGAGAAAATATGAAGAGGTCATTTGACTGCTAACAACCAATCAGATTCAACCACCGTTTAGCTGCACTCCGACTCTCATCCAATAGGAGAAGAACAAATAAAGAGGTCATGTAACTACTAACAACCAATCAGATTCACCCTGTCTACCTGCACTTTCTCATCCAATAGCAGAACAGATGGAGAAGGTCATGTGACTGCTAACAACCAATCAGATTCATCCACTGTCAACCTGTACTCGGACTCTCATCCAATAGGAGAACAGATG
>CAIGQV010017386.1:35998311-36015488 GCA_903798115.1 Danio jaintianensis
CAGATTCATCTACTGCACTCTGACTCTCATCCAATAGGAGGAGAACAGATGGAAACGAGGTCATGTGACTGCTAACGGTTTTTGATTTTGCTAGGTTGTTTCGAATAAATGAATATAACGCTATGGAAAAAAAATTAAGGGACGAGTTGGCAATTCTCCGTTGAGATTTACTGGATTTATTAGGTAAAACTTTAATCTTTATTATATCCAGTGCAGGTCTGACAATATTTCTTCCAAATTGCAGGTACAAATACTGTCATTTAGACCAGTAAAATGATGAAAAATTGGTCAGAATAATAAATATTTTCATTTATTGTGACTGAAAATTAGGGCTATTCCACCAAATATTGTTTTCTTAATTCATCTGAAGTTAAAACATCGGTGTTAGTCTAAAGATTAATATAAATGTACATGTAAACACAGCACCTTTCTTATTTTATGCAACACAAACCGCTCTAAATGACGTTTATACCTTAAATTTGGAAGATATGGCATCAATAGCTTAGACTAATAGTTTTATATTTTCAACTAGTCTATTCATTTTTTTCCGTAGCTTTATGTATATTATGTAGAAAATAAATTATATCTAATATTTATGACTTAGTATATATTTTCTCGTATGTGAATCTGTGTTTGTGTGTATAAAATTGCCATTATTCAACAATTAATCTATTCCAAGCACAAATAAATATGGTCAAAACTGTATCTTAACGTAATTAAAAAATAAATACAAAAACAAATCAGACATCTGAGAAAACGCAGCACAGCATTTATTGAATAAACACTGTCTACATTTTTGTGGATAACATAGAGACATTTATCCTGTAGGTAGGTTGTGTGCTGTACAGTAAAATGCAATTTTAATAATGTATTCCTTGTGGTGGGCTGCACGGTGGCGCAGTGGGTAGCATGTTCGCATGTAGAAAAACATTTCTAAACGTTAAACGAGTTTTACATTTAAAATACAGTCCGACATGTTAAAGAAATATATTTATAGCTACATAAATATCTCAAACTTAATGCAAGTATTCGTCAATGGCGTTGTGTTGTTTCTCATTAACTAGTATGGCTTCATAAATGAACGTCTTCGCTTGCAAGAATCGCACTGAATTTTCAATTTGTTGTTAGAAGGGATACAGCTGCGTCCGGAAATTAACGAGAATTATTTATCTCAACCCTAAACCCAACCATCACGGTCATGTAAAAACTGCAATTATAACGAGTATTAGTCATATTATATATTAAATTACACATGAATTGTATTTTATTAACGTCTACCACTATCCCGTCTGCCTGACGTGCTGACTTTGCCCATAATGCACTTGAGGAAGCGTCTAAACTTCTAAGTCCTGTCCCAAATGGTGGACTGTATATGTGTAGATGGTAAACAAACATCATGTAAAACAATTCATTTTTATGTAAATAGCTGCATTTAATTCAAACGCCAATGATTTGCATGAATGAGTGTTGTGTGTAAATCCCTTAAAACAGTGACATTGAACGAGGCTGTAGAGCTCCAGAATCTACGTCACGGCGAGTTGCCGCCGCCATGTTTGAGGACAATCGCAGGAGCGCTCAGCGGAAATTACAAAATTAAAAAAACAACCGTTTTATAGTAATATCTTTCGAAAAACACATCACAAACACTCAGAATAAAATGGACTAACGTGTATACCTTTATAAACACTCTTTGTTTGTCTGAGAGGCTGATAATATGCGGATTCGGAGCGGATCAAATAAATGAACGAGTTTATCCATAACTGACAGCGCATCAACAATATGATTTTCTTCATTTATTGCCGATGAGTGTGTATATGATACAAAAAAAATCAATAGAGATCAATGGGAATCAGGCTCCTTTGTCCTAAACACCCAGAATGCATTGCGCTGTTACGACACATTCCCATTCTCTATAGGGGGCGATTTCAGATACAGAAGTCAGTTTACTCCAGTGGCCAACCCTCCAGCTGGAAGACCAGCTCCACTCCATCCCGAACATCATTGACGATGAAGGACGGCTGGGTCAGGCTTGGGTCGAAGCGGAAGTCTCGGTGTCCGTGGAAAATCCTGTGCTCCGTGAGCGTCTCCTGAGGGTCAGTCGGCAGGTCTTGGCTGTCGCAGTTGTAGACGCCGGTGCAGACCAGGATGGAGCTGCAGCTTACAGGCAGACGGTGTTCAAACGAGCCACCCACCATCACCTGTCCTGAACATTTGGCATCGTCGCAGTGCAGATCTGCTGTCATCTGACCGGCCACGCCACCCTGCGCCTGGACCTGCGGCGCATGACTGCGGTTCATCGCGTTGAGGTATCGGTTGTACAGGTTTGCACCATAAATATCAGCCATGGGGTTGTCACTGTGTGAGAGAGAGATACATGCATTTAAAGGTCCCGTGAAGTGCTTTGAAATGTGCATTTTTTTTAATTCGATGTTTGACAATCTGAAGAATGAAAAGAGGGCGGGACATAGAGTAGCTCCTCCCCCTTTAAATAAAGAGCCAATAACGTTTAATTTTATCACAGCTCTGCCAGTGAGAGTGGTTGAGCTCAAGTGCATCGAATGAAAAGCAAATAAGAAGAAGGGGGCGGGGCATGCCAGATACTAGAGAGGATTTGATTGGTCAAGATTTGATGAGAAACTGAAGTATGAGGTGACGGCAAAAAAAATCGTGGATCCATGTAGGCGGAAGTGACAAACTGCAAGCTTTACACGTTTATATCAGGTTTATATCTTCTACATGTGAATTTTGTCACTGTTTTGGAGAACGCTAGCTAATAGATATCCTTATTTTAATTTCACAGGACCTTAAATGGCTAAATAGAGGAGTACAGTTTGACAAAGTTTGATGTTGGTTTCACAAAGCTGCGTGAGTTAGCATGTTACCATATTATTGTCAGCATGAATTAGCGTGATATTACTGTTTTTAGCATGTTGCTATCAAGAATTACCATGTTAGAATGTTGTTAGCATGAGTTAACACGTTAGCATATTGCTAGCAGGAATTGTTGTGTTGGCAGCATGAATTAGCATGTTTCTATCTAGCAAGAGTTGCCAGCATGAGTTAGCCTTTTGTTAGAATGATGTATTATGTTGCTACTGACATTTAACATAATAAATTATAATAAAATACCATCCAGGCGACGCGGTGGCGCAGTGGGTAGCACGTTCGCCTCACAGCAAAAAGGTCGCTGGTTCGAGCCTCGGCTGGGTCAGTTGGCATTTCTGTGTGGAGTTTGCATGTTCTCCCCGTGTTCGCGTGGGTTTCCTCCGGGTGCTCCGGTTTCCCCCACAAGTCCAAAGACATGTGGTATAGGTGAATTGGGTAAGCTAAAATTGTCCGTAGTGTATGTGTGTGAATGAGTGTGTATGAATGTTTCCCAGTGATGGGTTGCAGCTGGAAGGGCATCCGCTGCGTAAAACATATGCTGGATAAGTTGGCGGTTCATCCCGCTGTGGCGACCCCAGATTAATAAAGGGACTAAGCCGAAAAGAAAATGAATGAATGAATGAAAATACCATCCTTGCATTAATTAAAATGTTGCCAGCATGTTTGTAGAATAAATTACCATGCTGCTAGCATGAATTAACATATTGATAATATGTTTGAAGCATAAATTAACATTTTGCTAGCATGTTTCCAACAGGAATTACCATGTTGCTCGCATTTTCATTGCATAAATTAGAAGGAATTAGCATGTCAGTACTATGTTTGTTGCATAAAGTAGCATGCTGCTTGCAAAAAGTATAATGTTTCTACCATGAATTACATTTGAAAATATATTTGCATAGTTTTTTGAAAGATAAATGCAGTCTTGCTGATCAGAAGCGATTAACATTAAAGAGATGGGGCTTGTAATTCTTGTGTTTCTTGCACAGACTTTGCTTCATAAGACTTCAGCATATTGTCAGTCAGAGGTATTCATTTTCATCTGTTTTTCATGTTTTTTTGGACTCTCAAATTGCCGGTAACATTACATTTCATGAATCACCAAGAACCACTGATTAAACTAAAACTCTTCTTTAACAGGCATCTTAACAGGCCGGTTGACCTGTTGTCCATATGTTAATATATAAAATAATCTAAATTTGCATAAAGTGTTGTCAGGAACACAATTTAACTAAAGAAACTGGTCAAAAAATGTGAAGGGTTAAGATTAAATGGAAGAAAAATATCATCTTAGACAGCTTAAGGGTGAGTAAATTAACAGCAGATTTCATTTTGGGTTACCTATCCCTTTAAAAAAATCTTTATTCCAGTCTTTTGTAGTATATACTATGGGTTGAGTTTCAAAATCAGTTAAATTTGTCCATTCAGTACTCAGTGAGTCTCACCCAATGGCGTAGAGTCTCTGGACGGGTCGAGTCCAGCCTAGTTTCTCCGCCTGTTTTCTAATGAGCAGCTCTGCGTAGTTGTACGTCACCACACTGGGCTTCCCGATCAGAGCCTCGTACTTCAGCTCGCAGCCTGTTATCTTCTTATAGATGCTCTCCAGACACACCAGGAACATGCCGTGACCAAATCTACAATGATGGTGACAAAAAGTCATCATGAATATCATGTTTGTGCTGCTCCGACCAAACAAAACTGTTCTGATTATTATAAGTGTTGTATGGATAGACAAAGACAGACAGACAGACAGACAGACAGACAGACAGATAGATAGATAGATAGATAGATAGATAGATAGATAGATAGATAGATAGATAGATAGATAGATAGGTAGACAGGTAGATAGATAGACAGACAGACAGACAGAGATAGATAGACAGACAGACAGACAGATAGATAGATAGATAGATAGGTAGACAGGTAGATAGATAGATAGACAGACAGACAGACAGACATAGATAAGACAGACAGACATATATATATATATATATAAATAGATAGACGGATAGGTATATATATAAATGGATAGATAGATAGATAGATAGATAGATCGATAGATAGATAGATAGATAGATAGATAGATAGATAGATAGATCGATAGATAGATAGATTTCTCTGATAAATATAGAACAGCATTTATTTGAAATAGAAAATATATGACAATCAGGGGGGCGTCACGGTGGCGCAGTGAGTAGCACGTTCGCCTCACAGCAAGAAGGTCGCTGGTTCGAGCCTCGGCTGGGTCAGTTGGCATTTCTGTGTGGAGTTTGCATGTTCTCCCCGTGTTCGCGTGGGTTTCCTCCGGGTGCTCCGGTTTCCCCCACTAGTCCAAAAACATGTGGTATAGGTAAATTGGGTAGGCTAAATTGTCCGTAGTGTATGTGTGTGAATGAGTGTGTGTGGATGTTTCCCAGTGATGGGTTGCAGCTGGAAGGGCATCCGCTGCGTAAAACAAATGCTGGATAAGTTGGCGGTTCATTCCGCTGTGGCGACCCCGGATTAATGAAGGGACTAAGCCGAAAAGAAAATGAATGAATGAATGACAATCAGGGTTGCCAAGTCCAGAGTTTTTCATTAGATTTGACATATTGCATTTATATGATTGCACTGAAATTATTTTACTCTACCAATGATAAAAAACTAGAGTGCTAGGATGACACAAACACAAACATTTGTGTGTTTTTTGTTTTCATGGTAACGGATTGGCAGGACTGTCAATGTATAATTTAATTAATATTGTGAGTGATTTTAAATCTTTAATTAAAAACGTATTTCACAAAATGTCCGATTTTTCTTATGGTAAAATCTTTATAATTACTAATGTACAGATATTTTTTATGAAGAAAATATGTACTTTATGAATGGGTGGTGGCATACTTTGAGTTTTAAAATTTTTGGACTAGTTTTCTCGCAAAGACCTGGCAACCCTGGAATCAAAACCTTAGTCTTAAGTTTCTCAGGTACATTTGTAAGAATAGCCAATAATACATGGTATTGGAGTCAAAATTATTGACTTTCTTTTCATTCATTTTCCCTCAGCTTAGTCCCTTATTTATCAGGGGTCGCCACAGCGGAATGAACCAGCATAATCCAGTGGAGGAATGTCTCCTCTCCACCAATCAGCTGGTGTGTGGTGTGTGGTGTGCGGTCTGGCGCAATATGGCTGCCGTTGCATCATACAGGTGGATGCTGCACACTGGTGGTGGATGAGGAGATTCCCCCCAATGTGTAAAGCGCTTTGAGTGTCTAGAAAAGCGCTATATAAATGTAAGGAATTATTATTATTATTATTATTATATGTTTTACACAGCGGATGCCCTTCCAGCCGCAACCCAGTACTGGGAATCACCCATACACACTCTCACATTCACACACACACACACACACACACTCATACACTACGGTCAAATTAGTTAATCAATTCACCTATAGTGCATGTCTTTGGACTGTAGGGGAAACCGGAGCACTTGGAGGAAACCCACGCCAACAGGGGAAAGAACATGCAAACTCCACACAGAAATGCCAAATGGCCCAGCTGGAACTCGAACTAGTGACCTTCTTGCTGTGAGGCGACAGTGCTAACCACTGAGCCACCGTGACGCTCACATGTAATGTTTCTTTTATTTAAAAGAGAAAAACGAAAGTCCTGTCACTGACCGAGGGTTTTTGGCTTCTGCCATCCACAGCAGGTCCATGTTGCAGGCCAGCACAGGGATGTGTGGGTAATGCAGTGATGTCACCGGGTTTCCTGGCCTCCCATTGGTCAAGAGCACATCCACAATGAGCTGCAGGTTGGTCTCCCACCTGATTGGCTCACCGAACAGGATGACGGCTGTGTGAAAGTGAAGGTAAGACTCAGACGAGAGCAGGCACAGATCTCACACACAACACAAAGTGAAACCAGGAGAATCAAACTTACCGTCTATTTGTGGCAAATCTTTAGTTGGGGGAATCTTAGGGATATTAAGCACATACAGTCAATGCTGAGTGTAGTAATAATGCTTTTTTATATATACAGTTGAAGTCAGAATTATTACCCCCCTGTATTTTTTTTCCCCATTTCTGTTTAACAAAAAGAAGATTTTTTTCAACACATTTCTAATCATAATAGTTTTAATAACTCATTTCTAATAACTGATTTATTTTATCTTTGCCATGATGACAGCAGATAATATTTGACTAGATATTCTTCAAGATACTAGTATTCAGCTTAAAGTGACATTTAAAGGCTTAACTAGGTTAATTAGGCAAGTTTGGGTAATTAGGCAAGTCATTGTATAACAGTGGTTTATTCGGTAGACAATCCAAAACAAATATTGCTTAAGGGGGCTAATAATAGTGACCTTAAAATGGTTTTAAAAAATTAAAAACTGCTTTTATTCTAGCCGAAATAAAACAAGTAAGACTTTCTCCAGAAGAAAAAATATTATAGGAAATACTGTGAAAAATTCCTGAATCTGGTAAACATCGTTTGGGAAATATTTGAAAAAGAAAAAAAAATTCACAGGAGGGCGAATAATTCTGACTTTAACTGTATTTATATATATATATATATATATATATTTAGATATTACTGTTTCTACTCACTGTGTCTTTGGGTCTGCGATGGTGGTCCACCACGTCCAGCAGAGGATACGCCTCTCTCAGCATGTCGATGGTCACCACGTTCTTGAAACCTACGCTGGAGTTTATTTTGTCAAGGAGAATAAACACATAAAAGGCATTATATATTTCTGTTCTCCTCTCTATATGTTATTTTATATTGTGTGTTCATTATTATATAAATATACGTTTATATTTAATGGTTTATTATATTTTCAGAAGTATTTATTTATATAATAGTTTATTTATTTTATAATAATATTAACTAGGTTAATTAGGCAAATCATTGTATAACAGACGTTTGTTCTGTAGACAGGGGCGACATGGTGGTTCAGTGGTTAGTAATGTCATCTCACAGCAAGAAGGTTGCTGGTTCGAGTCCCGGCTGGGTGGAGTTTGCATGTTCTCCCCGTGTTGCCGTGGGTTTCTTCCAGGTGCTCCGGTTTCCCCCACAGTCCAAACACATGTGCTATAGGTGAATTGAATAAATTAAATTGCCCATAGTGTACGTGTGTGAATGAGTGTGTATGGGTGTTTCCCAGTACTGAGTTGCAGCTGGAAGGGCATCCGCTGTGCAAAACATATGCTGGATAAGTTGGCGGTTCATTATAGGAAATACTGTGAAAAATTCCCTTGCTCTGTTTTACACTTATATAAAAATTAACAGGAGGGTGAATAATTTTCTTCAACTGTATATATGCATTTATATATTTATTTCATATATATATCATTTTTAGTTCCTTTTTTAACATTTTTTTTAACTTTAAATGGTTAATAAATAATAATATTAGTTTTTTAAGTAATTTAAATCAAGGTAAAGGATACTTGTGTGCAACTTCCACCACAGGTCCCTGTCCGGACACCAGAACACACATCTCATGGAACTGAGTGAAAACCCGCAGTGGACTATGGGACAGCACCACCTGCTCAGGCGACACCTGTTTGAAAAGCAATCAAACCATCCTGTCTTACTCTCAGACACATAAACAAACCCATAGATGTCTATAAACTACCCACAATTAGGCATGGGCAGGTATAAGGGCCCATGCCTACCCACAATGCAAAAGAAGCAGCCTGGAGGTGTAAATATGTAATCGCCAGACATCTCACCTCAACCTCCAGAAGGTGAGACAGCTGCTCTGCTTTGGTCTGACGGAGAGCGTTGCCTGCATTCGTCACAAACACCACAGGAACCTTGTATTTCCCATCGCCGTCCACCAGGTTTCTGAAACACTGTTTAGCTGCCGGAATTGGTGTCCGTCCTCGAACCAGCACTCCGTCAATGTCAAACAGAAGGCCAAACAAGCGGCGGTTCTGCTCAGCCACATCCTCAAAACAAGGAGTTAGTACAAAAAATGTCAAAAGTGGCCAAATGTATATGCAAATCTGAGGTTTAATGTGTTGATCAAGGTCAACATGCGTTTTATTGGGGATTTGAACCAACAGCCTTCAAGATTTAAACGTTAAGTGCTGTGTGTTGGAATAATGTATAACATTTTCTTATAATTATTGATAATTATTATGTAATAATAGTATATAATAGATATAATAGACCAATTGCTGGGGATTTGAACCAACAACCTTCAAGTTGCTAAACATTAAGTGCTGTGTGTCGAATTAATGTATAACATTTTCTTATAATTATTGATAATTATTATATAATAATAGTATATAATAGACCTATTATAATAACATATAATAGATATAATAGACCAACTGCTGGGGATTTGAACCAACAGCCTTTAAATTGCTTAACATTAGGTGGTGTGTGTCAGAATAATGTATAACATTTTCTTATAAATATTGATAACTATTACTTAATAATACCATATAATAGACCAATTTTGCTGGGGATTTGAACCAACACCCTTCAAGTTGCTAAACATTAAATGCTGTCAGTCACAATAATGTATAACACTATCTTATAGTTATTGATAACTATTATATAATAATAGCATGTAATAGACCAATTTTGCTGGGGATTTGAACCAACAACCTTCAGGTTGCTAAAGACTAAGTCCTGTGTGTCAGACATTTTTTTTTGTCAACTAACAGACTGACAACTATTATATAATGGTGTGTAATTATAAAGCAATCTTGCTGGGGATTTGAACTAACAACCTTCAAGTTGCTAATTTTAAAGTGTGTGAGTCAGACTAACGTGTAACAATTTAAAATGTATTTTAAATATAAATGTATTTATAACTATTATATAATAGTAGTAGTTACTACAGTAAAAATAGTAATCAAGATAGGGATTTGAACCTAGAACCTTCAAAGTGCTAAACGCAAAAGGCTGTGTCAAAATAATGCATTACATATTTAAAACAAACAAACATTTTTAACAAATACATAATATTAATAATATGTATATTTGTAAGCAATAGCAACTGGTCTAAATCCTCATAGTTTTGTCTAAGTGGGAATGTGAACCAACAACCTTCAACCTGAAGCAAAGGCTTAGTCAGAATAATGCACACATGTGTTAATTTCAATAATTCATAACTATTATATAATAGTGAAAATTGTAATGTCAAAATCCTCAGTTTTGTCCATGTGGGGTTCTGAGTGTTGTCGAGGAGGGGATTTGAACCAAGAACCTTCAAAAAACAGTCAGAATTCAAACCCAAACTAAACCAGTACGCCACAGCACCCCCTAATGACACCCAGTTTGGGTGTTTCACATTTCCTGCAAAAGGAAAGTGAAACCTTTAGTACATCCCTTCACTGCTGCTGTGCTATTTAGGGGAACATTTCACAGTAAAGACATTCAGGTGAAAGTTCGTGTAGATCAACTGAAGTTTCGTTCACGTGCTAAATGTTAACGCTGTGTGTGTCAGAATAACGTTTTAACAATAGTTATATTAATTACATATATAAATCATGTAAATATGCACTGTTTCTGTACTGGACGGAAAATGCTGACTAGATAGGCAGCACGCTACGTTTTGAAACACAACCAGATACCGAAGCGAAACTCATAGCAACAAAACAACAACACAGCCGTGTTTAGATAGTAACCCCACTCGTTTTGGTGTAATAGCTGGCTCGTGGTGGTTTTTAATAATCGTTAAATTATGAATATCATTAATAATCCAGCGCGTGAACTCACTGTGCTGTAGCGGCGCTGCGTCTGCGCAGAAACAGCTGCATTAGTGACTTTCCTGCTGAATCTGACGCCTCTCCACCCGATTCCCAACATATTCAAGCGGGAAAACATCTGTGCCATGTTTTCCTTCCAAATAAATGAAACACTAAACGGCGTTTCTACTTCGACCCGAGCATGACTCCTCCTGCCCCGCAAACCATTAGCAGCTGCCAAACATGTTTTTCTAGCTCTAATGTCTCTTATCTAAATCAATCCCGGTGTGTGTGTGTGTGTGTGTGTGTGTGTGTGTGTGTGTCAGCAGGAAAGGGCGCAGAAAAGATAGCAGGCGCCTGCTGAAGTGGAGCGTGACGCCAGTCTGCGCTGTTGTTGCGCAGACGACGCAGTCAGGATGCGCTTCATATAACAAAGCGACTTCCGGTTTGTAACCGGCGTGTTTTTTAAATGCGAGATGAACCAGCTGAACACCAACAGAAGGTAATAACTACTGTGTGAGCGTTTGAATAACCGAGACAATATTATTATACTGATTTAACAAGGTGCACATGAGGTAACGTTATATAATACAAGCGATGCTACTAGTTTGACAGCTAGCACCGTTATTGTCTTTTGTTTATTTATTTTGTCAACAACAACAATGGTGCAGATCTGACAGGTTGATTAATAATTAAAGTGACCGTCTACACAGTTATTTCTACTCTTTACAGTTTTTAATGCTTAAAATAAAATAAACCCGTTTAATTTTTCCACCGCAAAGCGTCAGTGTTTACATGACGACCGCAACCGCTTATGTTTGTCTATGGAGATTGTTTTTAACTTGACTGAATGCTCATGACAGTAACTCGTCTAATATGTGTATTTTATAGGCAATATTTTAATTGTGAACATTTTAAAAAAGTGTTGAGTTATTTAATCTTTAATGTTTTGCTTGTTTTAGGCCACATACTCTGTGATTATGGATTCTCCTCCTACGAAAGACCATAAAAGGTACATTAATTTCTTCTTATTATTATTATATACAAGAATTTCTTTTATTTCTATTCTATTATTATTAAGTTATTTTTAATTAAATTATTATTATATTTAATTTAATTTTGTTAACATTTTTGTTATTATTGTTTTGTTTTTTACCTGAAGATACTTATTTTTTAGGACCATTAAGACTTATTTTCATAATTTCCACATCCTTACCCCTCACAGTCTGATAGCCATAATAAGCATTATTATTAATAATAATATTCCTTACATTTTCAAGTGTCTTAATACATTATTGAAGGCAGAAAGACTCAAATAATAACATGTTTTAAGATCATTTTCGACATTATGGTACTTACACTATGAGTGGAAATAAAATATCTAAAATAATATAAATACACATTTTCCAAATAGTAATATTATATTATTATTATTTTTTTTTTATTATATTAATCAATCAATCATATGCATATTATGAAACCTAAACATTTTATCATACAATATGTATTACATAGCTTTTTATAGATCATACATTGATTTTTTTAATAGACATCTGAGAATGTTTCTTTGCATTGTTTTGCAAAATGCCAAAAATAAATCATTCATTCATTCATTTTCTTTTCGCTTAGTCCCTTTATTAATCAGGGGACGCCACAGCGGAATGAACCGCCAACTTATCCAGCATATGTTTTACACAGCGGATGCCCTTCCAGCTGCAACCCATCACTGGGAAACATCCATACACACACATACACTACGGACAATTTTAGCCTACCCAATTCCCCTATACCACATGTTTTTGGACTTGTGGGGGAAACCGGAGCACCCGGAGGAAACCCACGCGAACACGGGGAGAACATGCAAACTCCACACAGAAACGCCAACTGACCCAGCCGAGGCTCGAACCAGCGACCCTCTTGTTGTGAGGCGAACGTGCTACCCACTGCGCCACCGTGACGCCGCCAAAAATAAATAAATTAGCAAATTTATTTATAATAAATTTAAATAAAGTATAATTTTAGTGTCATTACCATGGTGTGTGTGTGTATATATATCAGGGTTCATACGGTCATGGAAAACCTGGAAAAGTCATGGAATCTTGACATGGCATTTTCCAGGCCTGGAAAAGTTTTGGAAAAACAGAAAAACCCACAAAGTCATGGAAAACAGATATCTGTATACTTGAATATAGGTTATTTACTTCTTTTCTGTCCTTGGCCAATCACATACTCTCACATTATTAGAGCGGTGTAAGCATCATCTAAATCAGTTTTACATAGATATAAATATAAGCTGAAACTAAATAGATTGTTTTGTGTTTTACGATATGCTGTAATAACATGTATTGTTTTTTACCACGCATATGTAGACATTGCACGAAATATTAGGTCATGAACATTGACTTGAAAGTCTTGGAATTTTTGTAGTAAAAATGTGTATGAACCCTGATATATAAATAAATATAAATCAATAAAGTAAGAAATAAATGTTAGTTTTATATGTCATAAATTAGCTAACTTTTTATTTTTGCCATTTTGGCAATGACACAGTAAATACAATTATATCAATCAACTAATATTATGTTATTAGTGTCGTTATATTAATTAAAAATAAAATATAAAAGCACTTATGACTCATCTGAAGCACTGATGTCTATGCATGTGTGTGTTTGTGTCTCTGTCTGTCTGTTTGTATGTATGTATGTATGTGTTTGTGTCAGTCCCGCTCCTGACTCTCCGCTGCCCTCCATCTCGGAGCGTCTGGCGTATCTGCGTCCGTCCCGTGAGCTGCTGGACTTCTACAGGCAGAAAGTGTCTCAGTTTGATGGAGAACATGAGGAGCTGCTGCAGAAGCTGGAGGAGCACAGGAGCAGCACTGAGGAGCAGGTCAGACACATCAGATTTTACACCTGCATTTACTGTGTTGTGAAGAGTATCTATATTTTGATATGTACAGATTAGGGCTGCACGACATTGTAAAAGTATGCGATATTGCTGTTGCAATAACGGTATTTCATATACAGTATAAAATTTCTCTAGAAAAAAATGGTGTTTTTTTATTAGCTATGTTTTCAAATCATTTATTTGTTTGATGATATTAAAATAAACCAGTAAAAAATATTCTTCAGATCTCATTCAGACTAAAAAACTGTGTCAAGGTGCAAACATTTAGTCTTTAAAACACTTTGAATGAGTGAAAACCTCAGGAGATATTCTGACTCTGATTGGCTGTTTTTGTTAAAGCATTATTATTGCTGTACAGTATTTGAACTTGCCGTGGCAGTATTTCCCTGTGCTATGGGGTATTGTTGTTTTTTAAGGTATCGTTGTGAAGTGAGAGAGTCCAGGATTTTGACGTTTCCATTGTTTGCGCAGCACAAGTTGCAGTGGGAGATTCGCCAGCGTGAGGAGGAGATCGCGGAGCTCCAGAACGCTCTCAGCGACATGCAGATTTACCTGTTCCAAGAGAGAGAGCAGGCGCTCAGACTCTACGCAGAGAACGACCGGCTCAAGATCAGGTCAGATCCCGTCTCCACATCACCCGTCCGCATCCCTCACCCTTTATTTTCAGTCATTTTTGTACATTTTTGTGAGTAATTGCATTCAAAATAAAAGTTTGACAGCATTTCATATCTTCATTCATTTTCTTTTCGGCTCAGTCCCTTTATTAATCTGGGGTCGCCACAGCGGAATGAACCGCCAACTTATCCAGCATATGTGCCCTTCCAGCTGCAACCCATTACTGGGAAACACCCATACACTCCCATTCACACACATACACTACAGCCAATTTAGCTTATCCAATTCCCCTATAGCGCATGTCTTTGGATTGTGGGGGAAACCGGAGCACCCGGAGGAAACCCACGCCAACATGGGGAGAACATGCAAACTCCACAGAAATGCCAACTGACCCAGCCGAGGCTCGAACCAGCAACCTTCTTGCTGTGAGGCGATCGTGCTACCCACTGCGCCACCGTGTCGCCCCATTTCATATTTTATTAATGTAAAAAAAAAAAAAAAAAGCACAAACCTATGCAATACAGCAATATTTTTTTGCATTCGGATCTTGAATTATAGGTTCATCCTAATAATAATAATGCACAATTATTTATATATTTATATCCGCCTCACACATATCATCAAACATCAACACAATGCATTACTGTTGCAGAGAGCTGGAGGACCGCAAGAAGATCCAGCATCTGTTAGCACTGGTGGGGCCAGATCCAGGAGAGATCACATACTTCCACCGTGAGCCTCCACACAAGGTTAAGTGATTTCTCATTTTCCATATAATATGGCCATTAATGAAGTGTGTGTGTGTGTGTGTGTGTGTGTGTGTGTGTGTGTGTGTGTGTGTCAGTGTGTGTGTGTGTGTGTGTGTGTGTGTGTGTGTGTGTGTGTGTGTGTGTGTGTGCAGTCGAAGACAAAATTATTAACCCTCCTGTGGAATTTTTATATTTTTCAAATATTTCCCAAGTGATGTTTTAACAAAGCAAGGACATTTTTTCACAGTATTTCCTATTATTTTTTTCTTTCTTAAGAGGAAGACTTTTAGTTTGGCTGAAATAAAATGAAATGTGGCTGATTTTGTAGATATAATTGAAGAGATTATTTCATATCTTATTTATGTAAAAAAAACACAAACCTATGCTACACATTTTTGTTTGCATTCATATCTTAAATTATAGGTTCATTCATTCATTTTCTTTTCAGCTTAGTCCCTTTATCAATCAGGGGTCGCCACAGCGGAATGAACCGCCAACTTATCCAGCATATATTTTACGCAGCGGATGCCTAAATTAAAGTCTAGTTTAGACTTTATTCTGATCTCTGTAGTTGTCATAATTCAGTGTTATTCTGTCATAATGTTTATTTTAGGTCACAGTCCCTCAGAAGAAGATCCACGATGAACTGAGAGTGGTGAAACCCAGGCCTGTGTCTGCTAAAGGTTTGAATGACATGATTTAATGTTTAGTTTCAGAAATAAAAGACTGACTAATTTGCAGTGCTTACTTTTTATTCTTCATCTTCTTTTGAGATGACCTGTCGTCTTGTCTGTGTAATAGAATAAAAGCTTTAGTTCATATATAATGTGACGACAGGAAGCAAGAAATCATCCAAACATGGAGAAAACGCCACAAATTCAGAGCAGCAGAAGAGAGACAACCAGACATTACTGCTGCAGGTGTGTGTTTTTAGTGACCATATGACTTTTAAATGTTTTTAAGGCCTGTTATCATGTATGAAAAATACAAGACTAACAATTCTAACACTTAATTACATTTTGGGTCTTCTGTCAATCATGTTAAAGGGACAGTTCACCCAAAAATGAAAATACTGTCATTATTTACTCATCCTCCGTTTGGTTTAAACACGTTTTTTTTCTTCCACAAGAACACAAAGGAAGGTATTCTGAAGAATGCAGGACAAAAAAACAGTCATTAGCTACGTTTCCATCCATCGCATTTTGGAGATGCGCATAAAAAAATCGGTTGATGGAAACGCTAAGATGCGCATAAATTTTGGAAATGCGCATAAAAAATGTATGCGCATAACTGAGTAGGATAAACTTTTTATTCGATAAGAAAAGATGCGCATAAACTACGATGGAAACACTTTTACCAAACAAATTCCAGTATGCACATCAAAAAAAGGTCATGTGATTTGGTTATAGACCATTTTGAGGGATGTAAACAATAACAATGGTCCCAATGTATTTCCTGTTTTACATTTTTAATTCCTACAGCTTCCGAGAATCCAAAAAGAGCCACATACTGATAAATAATGTTATGATAGTTGTTTTAACATTAAGTTATGATTGAATTGCCTCCTGTTACAGTTATGAAATAGTTTGATAACAAGCAGGAAATGTTCATGGGCCAATGACATCACCACATTGAAATGGTCTATAAGAGATCATGTGATGATAAAAATGTGTGTAAATGGACAAACCAGCAGGCTGAGCACATTGTAAAACATCTGAAATGTTGTTTTGGTCATTCTAAAATGCCTTAAGCATTTCAGTATTAGTGTTATTATATTATTAATGACCTCCAGAATTGTTAAGAGCGTCTGTGCTCCGCGTCTCACGCCTTCAAACGCCGCCACGCGTTCACTGCGCGTCAGCATTGCCTTCTGAGGCGCAAGTCATTTATTAAATGAAGAACACATTCACGCAGCTTCTCCTACCTCAGTGACTATTTTGTTCTCTTTGACTCGTTGGATGGAAACGCTGCTTTATTCGCACATCTTTTATGCCATATTCCAGTTTTGCACATGAAGTTAATTTGCATTTTTGGATGGAAACATAGCTATTGACTTCCATTGGATTTTTTGTTCCTATAATGGATATCAATAGTTACAGGTTTCCAACATTCTTCAAAATACCTTCTATTGTTTTTTAGTAGTAAAAATAAACTCATAAAGGTTTAAAACCACATGACTGACGAGTAAATGTACTTTTTTCTGTTGAACACAAAGGAAGATATTCTGAAGAATGCTGGACAAAAAAACAGTCATTGACTTCCATTGGATTTTTTGGTTTCTATTATGTAAGTCAATGGTTACAGGTTTCCAACATTCTTCAAAATACCTTCTATTGT
>CAIGQV010017386.1:36033171-36078532 GCA_903798115.1 Danio jaintianensis
CACACACACACACACACACACACACACACACACACACACACACACACGCGCACACACAGCCAGACAGACAGACAAACACAGAGAGATACAATGAATATAGAGACAAAAGAGTTTCATCTAAAAGAGTTTTATTAGATATAAATATAAATAAAGCTGAAATAAAGTATTTAAAAAAAAAAAAAGATGAACAAATTTATTTATATGTTGATGTATGTTCGCCATGCAACTTTACTGAAATTAAATATGCTTATGTTTAAATTACCACTTAAAAGTAACTGAAATAAAAAGCTTTTACATTTTTTAGATCTTTAACATTTTTTTAGAGAAAAAAATAAAATAATAAAAATGTCCTTTAATTTGAGTAGTTTTATTATTTAAAATGGTAAATAATAATAATAATACCAAATTTACAAGTCAAAATTACGCAAACTTAAAACAATGAACATTTTAAAAAATGTACATTTAATTTTAATTAGTAAACATGTCAAATTGAAGTACAACTTGAAATCATCCTAAACGAAAATAAATTCAAGTTAAATAAATGTTAAATGTTTTAGATCAAACAAAATTTGAGCAAAATAAAACTGAAAACATAAAAATAAAATATAATTTTGAAGAAATATTGTATTTCTGTATAGAAATATGTATGTGTTGTATATTATAACATATAAAAAACAAAAAAAACTATGTTCTGTGTACTTAATAGTAAATATATAGTCATTATTATTATTATTATTATTATTATTCAACCCTCAATCAATCAAGTCATTAATTTAAAAAATATATTAAACTCAACTCCAAAATACCCCTGATTTAATCAGTTCTCCATGAATAAAACGAAGCATTCAATTATGATTATTTGTCCTGTCAAATATCTGACTTCTCTCAGAAATGCATCGTTATTAAATATTTGCATCGATGCTTTTATCTCTACATTTGGCTATATATGATTCTACAGCACTAGAGCAGTAAAACAGTGAGTCCTCACAGAATTAACCGCGTGTCAGATTGTGTGTGTCCAAGCATCTAGAAAGCCATATGTCTCACAGATCTGCAAGCAGGAGGATCCGCACAGCCTCAAACACAGCTACAGGTGCAGAGAGAGCCGCAGCGCTCGGGTCGAAGGATAAAGAGTCACCTGTACATTTTTTTCTGAAGGTCTGTGTTTCTCTGCATCTCCTGCTCCAGACGCGTGTCCACAGACTTCTTCTGCTCCGACAGCTTCTTGGCCTTTTTCTTCTCGAGCTCCATCTGAAAGAGAGTAATAATGCAGTTTTAGCTTTTGTGTGAAATGAAAAAAGGAATATAATATTAGTCATATTTTATATAATAAACAGTAATATTTTTAAGTAGTTAAATGTGTTACTTGGTCACTTTTTAAAGAGGATCTATCATGCCCCCCTTTTACAAGATGTAAAACAACCCTCTGAGTGTGTATGTGAAGATTCAACTCGATATATCACACAAATAAACTCTCTGAAACGGCCCCTTTTAGGCTTTGATCCGAATTGTGGCATTTTGGTGACTGTCGCTTTAAATTCAAACGAGATTGTGCTCTTTTTCAGAAGAGTCCCTGGCGTCTGGCTGAGATCAAGGCCTTTTATTATGTTTGGCTAGCTAAAGCGATCTACTCCCGGGAGGGGGTAGAAATCAGAGGCCGTGCGATTTACTTCCAGAAGGAAGTTGAAATTGGGGGTCACGAAATTAGAGCTGTAAAGCTTGACTTTTCAATTTTAGGTGAAAAAAATCGAATCTGTTGGAGACGTCCATTAGATAAATAGGTACTGAAAAAGTCCACAGAGGGGGGGTGATCACCAGAATGGGGATGTCCCAGAGTAAAATGAGAAATATGATACACCGGTGTTTTGGAATATGGAAACACTGTCTCTACGCTGTTTTCATTTGTTTTTATGTTGTTTGTTTTTATTTTATTTATATATGTCTCTTTTATTCCTGTTTATGTAAAGCACTTTGAATTGCCACTGTGTATGAAATGTGCTATATAAATAAACTTGCCTTGCCTATGTTATTTTTGCATTTTAATATACATTTTTAATGAGTAAGATAAGATTAAAATAGTAATTTATTACTTTTTTTACCCAACACTGGAAATGAAAGACCTAATACTTTACATAAACTACTGTTTTAAATGTTTTTTAAATACAAAAAATACAGTAAAAATTCCTAAATAGTATTACAATTAAAAATAACTCTTTTTCCAATTGACCATGTTTTAGAATGTAATTTATTCCTGCGATGCGAAGTAGAATTTTTAGCATGATTTCTCCAGTCTTCAGTGTCACATGATCTTTCAGCAATAATTCTAATTAGTCGAGCTGCTGTTTAAGGGTTGTTGTGCATTTCTGGCACCTGATTGCTCAGTTCTCCTTTCTCTTTCTCCAGCTCAGAGAGGCGGAGTCCCAATCGAGAGCGGCTCTTTAGCTCCTCCTCCCACAGCGCCTGTGAGTCCTGGGCATTATGGGATAGCATACTCTGCTTCTGCACCTGAAAAAACAACAACACTCAATGTATATACAGTTGAAGTCAAAATGATTTCTTTTCTTTTTCAAATATTTCACAAACGATGTTTAACAGATTCAGGAATTTTTCACAGTATTTCCTATAATATTTAAAAAAATTTTAAACACCATTTTAAGGTCAATATTATTATCCCCCTTAAGCAATATTTGTTTTGGATTGTCTACAGAACAAACCATCGTTATACAATGACTTGCCTAATTACACTAACTTGCCTAATTAACCTAGTTAAGCCTTTAAATGTCACTTTAAGCTGAATACTAGTATCTTGAAGAATATCTAGTCAAATATTATGTGCTGTCATCATGGCAAAGATAAAAGAAATCCATTATTAGAAATGAGTTATTAAAACTATTATGTTTAGAAATGTGTTGAAAACAATCTCCTTTCTGTTAAAGAGAAATTGGGGAACAATATACAGGAGGGCTAATAATTCTGACTTCAACTGTATATTCCTATAGCATGAATCAAGGTTATTATCATTAACTACAGCCAGCAAAAATATATTTCTATTTAAAATAAACAATAACCGATATTTTAAAAAAAACTAAAAAAATTATAAAACTTTAGACCAATGTTAGTGGTGTATTTACTGTCTATAATCTCATAATAGTTTTTTTTGTGTGTGAGCTGACAGAGTTTCTGACTCACTTTGCAAAAACAAACAAAACCATGTCTTGAGATCCCAAAAGCAGTCATGAGGAGTCTAGAATTCAAGCTATGAATGTGAAAAATATCCCATTTTTTAATATCTACAAATTATAATATAGAGAATTAATATTACACAAACAAGTATGCTGTTTTTCAGTAAATCAGCCCATGAACACAAACAAGATGTAATGCTAATTTTATACAGTTCAACTAAAAAAAGTAATTGAGCGAGTTGCATTTAAATCATTGATGATAGGCCTAAAGCAGCACAAAAACACACTGTATTGTTTAACTATAATCAACCAATAAACCCAAATCCCCCACAAATATTGAAATATTAACTAAAAGGAACGTGAAAAACGAAAATATGAACAGAAAATCTCTTCGAGCTGATTTGTACCTCTCGGTTGAGCTGCTCTTCAAGCGTCATCTTACTGCTCTGCAGGTTTGTGACCAGATCTTCCAAACGATTCCGGACCTGAAAACATCCAGAGTAAGTCAGAAAAGCAACAGGTCCTTGATCATTCAGATCTACATCTACTTTAAACACTTCAGATCCCAGAAGCCAGAAAAGCCAAAAGAGTTTTACAATCAAACCCCAGCAAAACAGAGAAAACACCCTATTACTAACCCAACTAGAGAACAGCATTAGGGATGCACTGATAAGGAATTGTAGTATATACTGATAGCCGATTTGTCAACTAATATTTTATACATTTATTATTTATATATATTTTTTTGTTTATCTTCTGCATGATTGGAAAACCAATAGGCAAACATATACAGTGAATGATCAATATATTTGCAGATAAGTATAAAAAACATGCAATATATTTAATATATATATATATTAAATAAATATTAACTGATAGGCGTTTATTTAATATTTTTAAATATCTTTTTTTCTGCATGATTGGAAAAACAAAAGGCAAACATACAGTAAATAACAGATCGATTTTTATTTGCAGATTAATATAAAAAATTGCAATATATTTATTAAAAAATATGTAATATATTCATTTAAGATATATTGAATAAATATTAATAGAATAAATATTTATTTAATATAAAAAAAAAAAATCATGATTGGAAAAACAAAAGGCACATACAGTGAATAATTAATCGATATATTTGCAGATGAATATAAAAAAAACATGCAATATATTTAATATATATTAAATAGATATTAACTGAAAGATATTTATTTAATATTTATAAATATAATTTTTTCTGCATGATTGGAAAAACTAAAGGCAAAAACATACAGAGAGTAACAGATCGATATATTTGCAGATAAAGAATGCGCTATATATTTATAAAAAATATGCAATATATTAATTTAATATATATTGAATAAACATTAATAGAATAAATATTTATTTAATATTTCTAAATATACATTTTTTCAGCATGATTGGATAAACAAAAGGCAAAGACTAACAGTGAATAACTGTTTTTATTATAAAACCTTCAGAAAAGTTTGAACTTTATTAAATCAACTATTATTTTCTATGGCAACTTTTATGTAAATAAAATCTACTGCCTGATAATAACAACAACAACAATAATAATAATAATAATAATAATAATAATAATAATAATAACACAATAACACCAAGTCACTGAGCATTAACCAAAATCAAAATATCAGTGAAATAATAAAACTGTGTCGGACAGTGGAAATACTACCTTAAAAAAATCGACTTAAAGATAACAGCCTAATTTTGTTATTGGACCAAAAACAACAACAATAATAAAAATTAATTAATTAATAAAAAATATATATATCATATTTATTGGCTGATATCAATATATCGTAATCAAATAACAGTTATTGGCTGATATCGATATATCGTGCATCCCTAAACAGCAATGAAGTAAACAGATTTGTTGCTCATTTCAAGTGTAAGATTTGAAGTCAAGAAGAGCTGCAACTCAGTAAAGAAGGATCAACCAATAAAGAAAACTGCTAGAAATCAGAGACTGATGTTTGATACCAACCCCATCTCCAGCTGCTGAGCCTGAGAGCTGTGGAAAGAGTGACTACAGCATGAGTTTGCATGAAATCTGCTCTCCGACTGACTCTTTCTGCACTGCTGAAATTACTGTGAAGATTGGGTGACTTAAGATGTCAAAAAAGCAGCTCTGTCTGGATTAATGTGTAAATGTAGCATCATCGGTTGAGTCGGGACGCTTCAGGAGTGTTAAAAGATTGATGTTTTGAGAAGACTCACCGCTGCTCCCTCTGTAACACCCTTCTGGAGCGTCTCAATGCGGTTGGTCTGCTGTTTGGCTGTAGCCTCCAGTCTGGCGTTCTCAATCTCTAACCTGTTGAAATATCGATTAGTTGATGGATGTCAGACACAAGTACAGAGAATTTCATTTGAAGCAATAACTGCACAATACACATTATGTAATAAATAACACAATAAATAAAATTTTTATGACTCTGAAATCTTAAATTATTAATTATAAATTAACATCCAATAACCTAACAGTATGGAATAAATGATACTACGTAAATTATTTTAATAAATGTTCATATATATATTTTTCCCATGTAATATTTAAATTCAGTAAATTACATGTATAAAGGCGTATATGCAAATAATTTAATATTTTATGCAGCAAATTACTAACATTTGCAAATATAATCTTATGCATATAATAATTATATTAATTTCAATGTAATATTCATAAACAAAACCTTAATATTGTAAAATAAATGACTTCTGAAAAATGTAAACAAACTATTCATATACAAAAAATGACTTGAGAAAAATAAATAATCAAAAATATTTACATTTGAATATAAACATATTTAACATTCATAATTGTAACATTTAAATTCATATTTAACAATAATTTGAAACTAATTATATTACTCAAAACCATAATAATTATGAATATATTTACATAATTTTCTAAAATGAAATAGCATGCAATAATGACATTACTGAATTATTTACATATGACTATAAATATAATATTCATTTGTACATTTGTTATACTTATTAATAATTAATAATAATTAATTTTAATAATAACCCAATAGTATGCAAATAACTATTTTACTGAAATAAATACAAATAAACATACAAATAATAATTTAAAATTGATCTTCTATATCTTAACAGTATACAATCAATTACAAAAAAGTGTGTATACCCACACACACATCTATACACAACTACGATAAGTTATTAATTCCTTTTATATGCTGTATTTATAACAAATATGTGTACACAATTACATTAATGTTTATGTAGTATGTAAATAACGGGAACTGTACCTCTGCACGGCCTCCTCCAGCTGTCTGATGGTCTGCTCTTTGCCTGCAGAAGCAGAGAGCGCCTCCTCCAGTTTGTAAGCGGTACTGCAGGCCTCTCGCTCTTTATCATCCAGAGAGCTCTTCAGCTGAGCAATGCGTCTCTCGGCCTGCACGTATGTTTCCTCAGACTCCTGCAGCTGCACATCAACAAACAAACAGGACTTATATTGATCTGTGGTGACTCCATATGCATCTGAATACTAGTATCTTGCAAAATAACTATAGAAATTATTAGAAATTAGTCATTATGTTTAAAAATGTGTTGAAAAAAAATACATTTGAAAGATGATAAAATTTCACAGGAGGACTCATAGTTTTGACGTCAACTGTATATTATTCTTTAGACTCAAGTTGCTCCAGGTTAACACAGATAGTACTGTTAATGGTCGAGTACAAGCTGATTGGACGGTTTTCAGGAAGTGTGTAAGTAGATTAATGCACACCTTGCTCTTCAATCTGTCCATGTCCTTGAGTGTCCGTGTCTTTTCCTCCTCCAGATCATTACGGTAGCGAGTGTTGACCTCCAGAGAAGCTTCACACATGGACAACTTCTTCAGACTGTCGGCCAGTTCCTGCTGCAGCTGCCGAAGTGAAGCCTACACACACACACACACACACACACACACACAAAAACATTCATTCTAATCATCTACATATTATTTTACATTTTTTTATTATTTTATACATTTAATAACACCAGTACATCGGTTCGTTTTTATATACGTATTTATATATTCAATTTCATTCCATATAATATTAATAGACAATAACTATTCTGCAATTCATATTTCATTAAATATGCAAATTGAAATATAAAAACAATAATATTTATATTAATTCAATTTGAATAATATACAATGACTACAATCAATAGTATGCGGCACATACCCTAAATATTATGTGTTATATTACATTACTGAACACAATAAATATATTCATAAAATTACATTTTTAATACAACACATAAAATAGATTTTCCTACCTCTACTAGGGAACAATATTAACGAAACGAAAACCATAAAAGAAACGAAAACCAGAAATGAAACAAAAACTGGAAACTAAACGAAAACCAGAAATGAAACAAAAAAAACTAAACAAAAACCAGAAACGAAACAAAAACCAGAAACGAAACGAAAACAAAACGAAAAACAAAAACAAAAAAACCCCAGAAATGAAACAAAAAAACGAAACAAAAACCAGAAACGAAACGAAAACAAAACAAAAAACAAAAAATGAAACAAAAAACAGAAATGAAACGAAAACCAGAAACAAAGGAAAACCTGAAACGAAACAAAAACCAGAAACAAAACGACAACCGGAAATGAAACAAAAACCGGAAGTGATACGAAAACCAGAAATGAAACAAAACCGGAAATGAACAAAAACCTGAAACGAAACGAAAACCAGAAACAAAACAAAAACCTGAAACGAAACGAAAACCAGAAACAAAAACCAGAAACGAAACAAAAACCAGAAACAAACAAAAACTGGAAACAAACGAAAACAGGAAATGACATGAAAACTGAAAACGAAAACCAGAAACAAAAACCAGAAAAGAAACAAAAACTAAAAACAAAAACCAGAATCGAAAACAAAATAAAATAAAACAAACCAATAATACAATAATATAATAAGTGAAAGACAATAAACAAATAAATAAACCAAAAAATTGCTGCTATTCATTATTAGTAGTAATAATTATTCATTATAATTATAATAATTATAATAATTATTAGGTTGTAAATGTGTTTTTAAGATGAATTTAGGGAATTATTTTACCAGCCCAATAATATTAGACTAATTATTTTATAGCCCATTTCTTATTTTCTGAAAACGCTGTCTATTATTGACCCAATATGATGTCATTCGCTTACAGCAGACACAGTGAATTCATATTTAGAAGAAAAAAAAATCTGTACCTCTCTGTCCGCTTTCTCCTGCTCTAGTTTATAGTTTTGCTCTCGGATCTCGCTGTTGCTCTTGGCCAGCTCTCGGCTTCTCTCCTCCACCAGATGAACTCTCTCCTCTCCATCCGCTCGCAACTGGTTCAGCATTTCGGCGAAGTTTTGATGCACGTCGCTGACCGCCTTGTCTTTAGCCGAGCCCTTATTGAGCGCCTCCTCCAGCTGCTGTCGTAGCAGTGCGGCTTCACTTTGAGCCTGAGCTAATCTCTCCTGCATTGCTTCATGTTTAGCGCCGGCACGACTCGTCTGATCCCGTTCATTCAACACTGTAACCTCTAGCTCTTTGAGTTTGGAAAGCGCCTGGTCTTTTTCTCGGGCCAGAGTCTCTAGTAGGACGGCTTTCTCTGCGATGGTTAGCGCATTACGGTGACATTCGTTTTCGAAACTGTTAGCTCGCGCCTCAGATTTGCTGAGCTTCTGGGACAGAGACTGGATGGTGTCACGTTGCGTGCCGGACTCAAATATGTGCTTTTCCTGCGTGCGCTGGTGCTCCTCGCGGTCTCGCTGGAGGGAGCGCTCGGCTTCTGTGCGTGAGGCCTGAAAAGATTAAATAACGATAGATAAGTGGTTAACAGTTTCTTGTAGGATTTTGTGTCATTATCATTAATCCGCACTTTGGAAGTCTATAAGCTTCGACCCATTTTTAGTGTATAAAATGAAAAAAAAGTATTTAAAGTTCATTTATTCATTTATTTTCTGGGGCCGGGTTGTGGGGGCAGCAGTCTCAAGAGAGAACCCCAGACTTCCCTCTCCCAGACACTTCCTCCAGCTCCTCTGAGGGGATCCTGAGGTGTTCCCAGGCCAGCTGAGAGACATAGTCCCTCCAGCGTGTCCTGGGTCTTCCCCGAGGCCTCCTTCCGGTGGGACATGCCTGGAACACCTCCCTAGGTAGGCATCCAGGAGGCATCCAAAACAGATGCCCGAACCACCTCAGCTGACTTCTCTTGATGTGGAGGAGCAGCGGCTCTAATCCGAGCACCTCCCAGGTGGCAGAGCTTCTCACCCTTTCCATAAGAGTGTGCCCTGCCACCCTGCAAAGGAAACTCATTTCGGCCGCTTGTATCTGAGATCTTGTCCTTTCGGTCATGACCCAAAGCTCATGACCATAGGTGAGAGTAGGAACGTAGATTGACCAGTAAATAGTAAATAGAGAGCTTTGATCTCGGTTCAGCTCCTTCTTTACCACGACGGACCAGTACATCATTCGCATTACTGCTGCCGCTGCACCAATCTGCCTGTCAATCTTAGGTGCCAAAGTATTTAAAGTAAATTACATAATAATAATAATAATAATTATAATAATAATAATAATAACAGTAGTAATGATAACAACAACAATATAAGATAATAATAATAATAATAACAACAACAACAACAACAATTTTCATTTTTGGGTGAACTAATAATTTAATGCGAAACACTGGACAAATTGTTAAAGGTCGCGTGAAACTAAAATACAAATTTCAGTTGTTAGTATCAGTCTGTTAGTTTTAAAGATATCTATAAGCTAGTGTGCTCCAAAACAGTGACACAATTCATATTTAGAAATTATAAACCTGATATAAACATCTAAAGCTTGCAGTTAGTCATTTTTGCCTAAATTGATCAACGATTTTTTTGGCATCACCTCAAACTTCAGTTTCTCATCAAATCATCTGACCATCTGGCTTTTCATTTAATGCGTTTGAGCTCAACCACTCTCACTGGCAGAGCTGTGATTAAAAACAAAACGCTATTGGCTGTTTTTTAAAGGGGAGGAGCTACTCTATGTCCCGCCCTCTCTTCGTGTTTCAGTTGAGATTACATCAAACATCCAATACAAAATGCGCACTTCACAGGACTTTTAACAGTTCCCAAAACTGAACCCACAATAAACAGGAGTCTGACCTGGCATCTCTCGGCCTCCTGTATGGCGGCCTGCAGTCGTGCTCTGCCAGCTTCAGCCTCGGCCTCCAGCTGCTGCCTCGTCTGCCTCTCGTGCTCCAGTTTAGCGCTGATGACGGAGCATTCAGCCTTCAGTGCGCTCAGCTGCCCATTATACTGGAAGACGGTCTGGGCCAAAGCCTCCTCGCTCAGCTTCATGTCTCTGCGGGTGTCCTCAAGTCTCTCCCGCAGGGCGTCTCTGTCCTCCGCCAGCCGACACTCCTCCTGCCGGCTCTGACACTGCGAGCGCTCCAGTTCGGCCCGAGCGCCGCTCAGCTCATCCTGAAGTGCTCGGTTCTGCTGCATCAGCTCTCGCTCACGATCTGATGCCTCGGTTAGCTGGGACATGGCCTGCGCACAACATCAGTAATAAACATCAGCATAAATTCAAATTAAGAATGACTCCCTTTCCAAAGTTCCCATTCTAAGACAAATGTCAAATTCCCAGAATTTTCACTGACTTTCATTGACTTAAAAAAAAATCAACCCTTCTGTTGAAAGGCACACACCTTCTTTTTTTTTTAGAGGTTTAGTGAAGGCGGGTAAATTTTGACGCATAGGAGTCGGACAAATGGAATTTACAGAATTTTTGAAGGATATATGAATGGATATCTATAAATGTGCACTTTTCAATTACCAGTCGTTGACCAAACTCAATCTTGGTAACAGGGTTGACATGTTAAACACTTTGAAAACATTTGACTTGTCTAATTATATGAAAGGACACAAATTGAATATGGAACTGTTTGTGGTTTAGGTTTTTTCACCCCAAAAAGTAATTTATCTATTATAAAGCAAAAATATTACCCAAATAATATTAAATTAAACCATACTAAAAGTTCATAGTTTTGTGGTTTAGTTTAATACACAAGGCCATGATGAGAGAATAAATCTATTACTGACAAGTATTTACATAATACATAAATTCATGCCAACATTTACAGCCTGCTAT
The DNA here is from genome assembly GCA_903798115.1 of Danio jaintianensis. Classification (NCBI taxonomy): domain Eukaryota; kingdom Metazoa; phylum Chordata; class Actinopteri; order Cypriniformes; family Danionidae; genus Danio; species Danio jaintianensis. The sequence goes on from CAIGQV010017386.1 coordinate 36,044,531, forward strand.
TCTGGTAAACGATATGTGGAAACTCATTAAATATGTTTAAAAGAGTTACTGTACTGTAGTAAAGTGCATGCATTGTATTAAAGGTTCTTTTTTACTTTAGTAACATGTTAAAAAAGTAACTGCAATCAGTTACAGTTACTCAAAAATTTAATTGCAATTAATAGGGTTAAAAAAAGGTTTACAATCAAAAAGAGATACATCTGAATATATTTTGTAAATACAGTGGTCCCTCGTTTATCGCGAGAGATACATAAATGCGCGGCTACATGCAAGGCAGGCGCCGTGGGTTATGGCGATCACTCAATGCAGAAGTATAATTTAGCCTTAATCCGACGCCAAAGAACTAGCGGTGACGAAAACCAATTGTCTGGACCAAAAAGCTGTGCATAAACACCAAACGGACAGCAGCCGACTGAAACGAGAGCGCATGTTCTGTGCCTGCTTGAAAGGATGTGTATATCCTGTAGTCTGTTTTCTCATGCAACACAGGGAAACATTTAGCACCATTATAACAGTACTTGTCAATTCGCTCTTGCAAATATGTCCGATAATCTAATAATCTGTTTCGTTTACAAATATTTGAGAAATGTAGTGAATTTACAGCTGACATCTTTGTGTTCCTTTTTGACTTGGATCGTGTGCTTGGGTACATCTTTTAAAGTTGTTCGTTCTCGCACTCTGACTCGTTGCTTAATAATCAACCAGAGCACTCTCTTCAGCCGAACCCTAACCCAATTCTACATGCTAAATTGGGCAAACGAGTTGTAACGTTACCCCAACAAGAGCCGAATACACTAGCCGAACCGACGGCCAACCATTAGTGTATCACAGCCTTAAAACCACACAAGGGTTATTTCCACAATCTATAATAAACACTTGTTTTGAGCTCTGAGTACACACAACAGGTACAGCCTGGTGATTGCATTTAACCTAAGTGATTGCTGGTTAACAAGTGGAGAAGGTATAAAATGACTACGAAAATATCCTAATATTAGGCAACATGTAAACTAATAAAAAACATGGTATATAAAATTAACATTTTGAAAATGGAAAGCATAACGTAAAACGACAAACAAAAATTCCTGATATTCCATGACTTGGACAACAACAATATAAAATTCCCTGACTTACAATGTCTGGAATAGACCTTTTAAAATTCCATGATATCCAAGGACCAGTGGGAATCCTGTTTAAAATGACATTGCACCAGAGTGATTGGCTGAATGACACAGTAAGTTAATGCCTAAGTGCAGGTCATCAGGACAAAGCCTGAATATCTGACCAATCACATGTCGGCAAGCAGGATTAGAGCAGCTGGGTTTCAGAGAAGATCTGCAGACTGTATTTTAGTTCACTGCTTATATGCTGTAAACCTAAATCATCAACTTCATGCATTTGATTGTACTGTATTTGAAATATATAAGGAGAACAGAGAATACACATAAAGAAGACAGTGGTACCTCACTGCTCTTGTTGAGGTTTCGCAGGTTCTCCTCTTCAATGTCTTGCTGTTTGCGCAGATGGTTGTTGAGTAGCTCCTCCTGCAGGACGCGAGTGCTGCGCTCATGGGAAAGCAGACGCTGAGACTCATCTCTGTCCTCCTCAAGCTAAACACACAAACACACACTCTATAGTACCTTTCACACAGTAATAACCGTTAATGTCACAAGCATTAGCTGGAGTATCCACCAGACTCACTGGAGGGCACTCCAGCTATATGTATACTCCATCAGCTATTCACCCGGACTACACGACCCATCATACTTTGCATCTCACAGCTGAAGCGGTTTACCAATGGACACTGACTACAATGACACATTACACACACTTTTTAAGCACCACAATCACATAATTTGATTGTGGGATAATGGCTGCATCCGAAATCGCCTACTTAATAGGTACTACATTTGAATTTGAATTTACTACATGAAACATGTGTTCTATACAGTATGAATGTGAGTCGTATGAATGGCACTTGGACGTACTGCATCCGCCATTTTGTCATTATCAAGTGACCTACCCGCGTCAGTTGCGATTCACAAATTCTCCTGTGTGGCATTATGGGATACCGTAGCATCCAACGGATGCGCACTTCAGAATCTCGCCGGTAGTAGTAGTTCATCCGGGTACTTCTCGCATACTGTTTTTCCAATACTATGAATTTGGACATACTACTCTGCTTGCATACTGTTTTAAGCATACTATATAGTATGGAAGTATGCGATTTCGGACGCAGCGCTTGATTGTGGGACATTGCCTCTTGTTTGTTTCGGTTTCAGCCTAGTTTGATTTGAGTCATCCTGTTTCTGGATAATGATTGCTTTCTGCCTGCCCTGACCATTGCCTGTTTTATTGGTTTACGCTTTTTGAATTGCCTCAATTGTTGCTGTCTGCTCCTTTTGAGCAATGCCTGTATGACCATTCCTATTTAAATAAATAGCTGCATTTGGAACTTTTACCCTGTTGTATGCTCTTGTGCATTACCGGTAAATTGCTATAAAATTACCAGAATGACTTTTAATGGTAAATATATATTTTTTAAACACGCTGTTCACACAGGCTACGACATTCGGTGTTTTTTTTTTTTGCGTAAAGAAACACTGATACATCCGTTCAAAAATACTGTAAATTCTGTGGCAAATTACCCAGAAATGACCTCTAAATGGCTGCGCTTGTGTTTGTAAATATGGAGGGGTAAATGCAGTCAGACTTTTTGTTGACTTTATTCGCATTTATGCAGCTGCTTTTGTCCCAAAGACATTATAATACACAACTGCAAACCAAAATACTGAACCTTAAAAGGAAAAAAAGTCACTAGCATCCACATTAATCAGACTTACGACGGATCACACAATCAAGCTTGTGCATGGCAATTGCAACTTTGCTCCATCGTATTTGTGATTTCGTTTCGATTAATCGGGCAGCGCTACTTACAGCTAAAAAACCCCCCAGTTATGATTACATATACGGGCGTCACGGTGGCGCAGTGGGTAGCACGATTGCCTCACAGCAAGAAGGTCGCTGGTTCGAGCCTTGGCTGGGTCAGTTGGCATTTCTGTGTGGAGTTTTTTTATGTTCTCCTCGTGTTCATGTGGGTTTCCTCCGGGTGCTCCGGTTTCCCTCACAGTCCAAAGACATGCACTATGGGTGAATTGGGTAAGCTAAATTGGCCGTAGTGTAAGTGTGTGAATGCAAGAGTTTATGGGTGTTTCCCAGTGTTGGGTTGCAGCTGGAAGGGCATCCGCTGTGTAAAACATATGCTGGATAAGTTGGCGTTTCATTCCGCTGTGGCGACCCCTGATTAATAAAGGGACTAAGCCGAAAAGAAAATGAATGAATGAATGAATGATTACACATACGGCTTCACAGACGTTTTTCCATTCCAATACGTTACTTCTCCACTGTTGTTCTTCTCATTATGGCAAACACATTTTCTGGTATTATTAGAAAAGCCCCGTTCACAAATGACCTCTTTTTTACCAGTAATTTTCCTGGAAAAGTCTGTATCTGTGATAGAGGAGGGTTTCTGCAGTTTTCACCAAGTCAAATTTAAGACTTTTTAAGACATTTTAAAGACCATTCTGAATTAAATCTCAGACTTATACGGAGCAAACGCTACAGATTTTTTTTTCTAATGGTCAGAAAAGATTTTTACTTGCGCCATTAAAATCAAAATGCAGTTATTTCTTAGCCACATATTTTAAATAATGTGTTAAAACAAGCAAACTCGAGTTATATACATATACTTTTCTTCAGCATAACTTTTCTTTAAGTTTTAAAAACTATAATAAACTAAATTTATGCACAACATATGCATAAATACATTGAGAAAATTTCAAAAAATTTTATTGTAAGAATGTGAGGAATATAATTAAACCATATTGGTAAATAGAGTTAATAAATGTAACTTTTGAACATTATTTTGAGACAGATAGTTGGTAGCTTTACATGGACAAAGAAAAATTAAGACCTATTTAAAAGTATTTAAGACCTACAATTCAATATTTCAGTGAATTTAAGACTTTTTAAAGCATAAAATTGTCTTTTTGAGATTTAAGACTTTTTATGAACCTGCGGACACCCTGTAGAGGCATATGACACACTGAGAAAACTGTCACGTGCAGATTTTACTGGGAGAATGTTCTGCTGTTGACCTGTTTGATGTTGTTCTTCAGAGCTCTGATCTCCAGCTCCAGACTGCGCACTTTCAGCTCAGCTTTGTGTCGTTCTTCAGCCTCGGCCCTCTGCTGCTCCTCCTTCCTCTGGAGCTGCTCACGTGTTTTATTATACAACATGAGAGCGCTCTGATGCTTTTCCTGTTCCTGTCTCAAAAGGAACCTGTCGTGAAAAGAGAGAGAAATGTCAATAAACTGCTCCTGCGATGACTTCTAGAGCTGTCATGATTATGATATTTAGCTTAATAATCTACTGTTTATTATCTATTAATTTATTAACTATTAATAATCAGCAAATCTATATATGGCCATATAGATATGAACATATCTTATTAATATATTGTACACATACAGTATGTGTACTTTAGTATTTGTAATTCTAATGGTAGAAAATGAATATGTAGACTACCATTTTTGAAATATGGTGCATATATGTACATGTATGTTAAATACGTGATTTGCATATATCAGATTTCGATATGAGAGCATTTTTACATACCTAGTTATTAAAGAATTGTTACAAATTAAAGAAACACTCCACCTTTATTTGAAAAAGTCTCATTTTACAAGTCTCCTAAAGTTAAACTGAAGTTATAATAATAATAAACTTTTTTTTATATAGCGCCTTTAAAAGTAGTATCTCAAGGCACTTTACAGACATAAAATGTGCAGCAGTAAAAGACACAAGGATGAATGCAAAAAAGTAATAATAAAAATAATTAAAAACAACATAATAATAATAATAATAATAATAATAATAATAGATCTAAAAATCATATAAAAGTCAAATAAAATCAAATAAAAGCTACCCTAAAAAAGTAAGTTTTAAGAGATGATTTATAAATACTCAAGGATTCTGCATTGCGAATATCAGAGGGTAAAGAGTTCCACAATTTAGGTGCCAATGAAGAGAATGCCCGAATTTTAGCCGTGCTGACTGAGCAGTTAAAAGACCAGCATCAGACGAGCGTAAAGCACGTCCAGGAGTGTACGGGATTAAAAGCTCAGATAAATAGCATTCAAGGCCTTGTACGCAAGCATGAGGATTTTAAAATCAATTCGAAAACTGACAGGAAGCCAGTGCAGAATTTTCAAAATAGGGGTTATGTGCTCTCTTGCACTGGTCCTAGTCAGAATTCTAGCTGCTGAATTTTGTACTAATCGTAACTTGTTTAGGGTAGCTTTTGGAACTCCAGCCAGCAAAGCATTACAATAATCAATACGGGAAAATACAAAGGTGTTCTTTAATTTTAGTTAAACTGATTCACTTGAGGCGTCACGGTGGTGCAGTGGGTAGCACGATCGTCTCACAGCAAGAAGGTCGCTGGTTCGAGCCTCGGCTGGGTCAGTTGGCATTTCTGTGTGGAGTTTGCATGTTCTCCCCATGTTCGCGTGGGTTTCCTCCGGGTGCTCCGGTTTCCAAGACATGCGCTACAGGTGAATTGGGTAAGCTAAATTGTATGTAGTGTATGTGTATGAATGAGAGTGAATGAGAGTGTATGGGTGTTTCCCAGTGATGGGTTGCGGCTGGAAGGGCATCCGCTGCGTAAAACATATGCTGGATAAGTTGGCGGTTCATTCCGCTGTGGCGACCCCAGATTAATAAAGGGACTAAGTCGAAATAAAAATGAATGAATGAATGAATGATTCACTTAACTTGAACCATTTTTTTAATACATTCAACTGTTTTCTTGTTCTGGCGGGGTCACTTTTAGCTCAGCTTAGCAAAATGAATTGAATCAGATTAGACCATTAGCATTTCATTCAAAATTGTCAAAAACAATAAATAAATTGTTGGTTTTTGCCCTTTGAAACCACCGGTTCTCCTGCGCTGCGTAATATCACTCCGCCTGATGCAGCCATGGTACAGCTGCAGCGTTTCTTGACTATTACGCCAGAATGAGAGTATAGTTCCTTGCAATATTGGTCTAGAAAGTAGTAATTTTAAATTTTTCGCCAGTTTTATTACGCAGTGTAATTACAGAAGACTCTAAACTGCAGCAGGCTTTAAATAGGAACATATTTTTTACAACTTTTTAACAAAATGCTAATGTTCTAATCTGATTCAATTCATTAAGCTAAGCTAAGCTAAAAGTGACCCCGCCAGAACAAGAAACTGGCTGAACATAATAAAAATGGTTCAAGTCAACTGTTTAACTCTAGGAGACTTGCAAAATGAGCCTTTTCCAAAAAAAAAAAGGTGGAGTGTTCCTTTAATGTGTGTTTTTTTAAGTTGTCACTTTGCACCTTTAAAGTCCTCATGAAATCTAAATTTACAATGTTTATTTCGCTAGCTCTCATTGTTATTCTTAAGGTGAATTATTAATCATTGCAAGTTAATCCACTGAAAAAAAGGGTTGTTTTGGTAATCTTCAATCAAAGTCTGAGCATCTGCTTCAACATTTGAAGTGACGGTTCTTCTGTTGACATCAACTTGAGGGTTTCCATAGCAACCGTATCAATATTCTTAACCACGCCCCTTTAACCGTTAGTTTGCTATGAGGGAATGATGTGCAAAAAAGCCCCGCCCCCTACTCACTATTCCATTTCCATCAGAAGTACATCAACATACTGAAATAAAAGTCTCAGCAACTTCCTGTTCACGCAGACTTTAATGTAATTTAATGCATTCTATAAACACCAGGTGATTAGACTGCTATTTACTAATCACAACAGGATTATAAATCTTAAGTTGAGCTCACTTGAGATTGTTCATGTCTGTTTCCAGCTCCAGTTTGAGATGTTCCAGGCTGGATTTGCCGCCTCTGATCTCGTCCAGCAGCATCTTGAGCTCATTGCGCTCCTGCTCCAGCTGAGAGGTTTTATCCGCCAGTCGACTGTGTCTGTCTCTCTCCCTCTGGATGGTGCGCTCATACTCATGAAACATGTTCTGGAGTTTCACCACGCTCACAGAGTCTGCAGAATAAACATTAGACAGAAGAGACGTCAACATCTGCATTTGCTGTACATCTGATTATCAGTGACATTGCATGATTAATTTAAACATCTAAAATAGTTTGTGACAAGGACATTCTGACAAATGCATATACAGTTGAAGTCAGAATTATTCAGCCTCCTGTTAATTTTCTTTTCTTTTTCAAATATTTCCCAAATGATGTTGAACAGATTCAGGAATTTTTCACAGTATTTCCTATAATATTTTTTCTTCTGGAGAAAGACTTACTTGTTTTATTTTGGCTAGAATAAAAGCAGTTTTTACTTTTTTAAACACCATTTTAAGGTCAATATTATTACCCCCTTAAGCAATATTTGTTTTGGATTGTCTACAGAACAAACCACTGTTATACAACAACTTGCCTAATTACCCTAACTTTAACATAATTAACCTAGTTAAGCCTTTAAATGTCACTTTAAGCTGAATACTAGTATCTTGAAACATATCTAGTCAAATATTATGTGCTGTCATCATGGCCCTTAATTGCTTATTTAATGTTGACTGGAGTGAAGTAACGCACCCAGATAGCTGGAGTCGAGCTGTTTGAAGAGCAGAGAAGCGTTACGGTATCCTGACACCGGAGTCTCCAGCTCTTCTGTGGCCGTGTCCGAGGACTGAGTGAGATCTTCAAAATCATCCGCCATCTCCAGCTCTCTGGTGCTCTGCAGAGGAGATGAGAAAACCAGCAATAAAATAAAACATAATTACATACAATCAAAAAACTGGATTTAATAAAGTTATATTTTATCTAGGCGACACGGTGGCTCAATGGTTAGCATTGTCGCCTCACAGCAAGAAGGTCGCTGGTTAGAGTCCCGGCTGGGTCAGTTGGCATTTCTGTGTGGAGTTTGTCATCTGCTGCGTAAAATATATGTTGAAATAGTAGTGCCCCTGATAAATAAGGGACTAAGCCGAAGGAAAATGAATGAATGAATGAATGTTAATAAAAAAATAAAAAAAACAGGGTAAACATGATGGTAACTTTCTAGACTTTAAATTATCTTCACATAAGTTGCTGATCTGGTACAATATGGACTTATTAAAAAAAAAGTAAGTTATGACACTGACCTTAAATGACCTTGTAATGTAAAAACATCATGCAGACATTAATGTTATTAGGGTTAAACTATTACAAATAATGTCCTTCCTGTTTTTAAATGTGCATTGTGAGTTTGATAAACACATTATCTTAAACAGAAGCTCACCTGCCCTTTCTTACGCCTTAAAGAGGGAGACCTGTCAGAACACAGGAGAAAAGATGATTTTAGACTGATTTCTGCTTAATCCCACAACACCAGACCACCGAGAGCAGGTTTAGTGCTCTAACATGAGGATACAATGCAGTATTCTCTTTAAAAATGTTAAATACAATAGGAAAGCCCACTTAATTTACACTTAATGTAGTAAACAAAACTGGTCATACAGCATTTAGACTGTTAGCAATGAGACTTAGTATCAGTGTAAATATTACATATGCAGCGGAAGGCAAAATTATTAGCACTTCTTTGAAATTTTGATTATTAATTACTTTAATTATTAATGTAATGTTTAAGTCTATACTATTATATTTTTCTTCTACAGAACATCTTTTTTTTTTCTTTTAGTTTGGCTGGAATGGAAAAAATAAATAAATAAATAAATAAATAAATAAATAAATAAATAAAATATTAAATAAATAAATATTAAATAATAATTAAACTAATAAAAATTTAGAAAAATAAATAAATAAATATAAATATATAAATTTTTTTTGATTGGCTACAGAACAAACCCCTGTTTTCCAATGACTTATTAATTATGTACTGTTATCATAGCAAAGACAAAATAGGTTATTAAAAACAGTTAATAATAAAAATATACTGTATAAAAATGTGTTGGAAAACAAATCTTTGGTATAATCACTTCATAGAAAAAAAAAAAAAAGAATTTCAATTTTCACAGGGGGGCTAATAATTTTCTTCAATATACAGTCTTCAACTGTATAATCAGTACATTTATGTACATGTAATTATATGAATTATTGATATGAATAAATATATGTAAGTTCAGTATAACTCTCTGTGCAAATATTCTGTAATACAGGCCAAGTTATACTTACAATACAATATCCCAACAGATGAAATTGATATTTTCTAAAGAAACTGCATGTAAATACTGCATGTATACCTCCTGTCGTCCTCGGACAGCTCACTTAAAGTGCTATCGTCAAAGACAGACTCGAGGTCTCCGTTACGGTGGCTCGCAGGTCGGGAGGGTTTGCCTACATGGAGCTTTGCCACTGGGCTACCTATAGCTGTGTTTTCCTCCTGCTTCTCATCTTCCTCAACGCGATGCGCTGCCCTGTCAGTGCTGGAGATGCACACATCGCATCATGAGGGTCAAAAAGCTGAAAACTGCACACCCTCCACCAGCGAAACACCCACAAAACAAGCAGCAAATCAGAGCTTCAGCAAAGGCCAGTTTGCCATGTTGTGTTGTGCTTACATTACATTAAAATACTAAAAATGTATAAATATATTTGGGGGTCAATAATGCCCACAATCATTTTGGATCCTTGTTTATTTTCCTTCTCGCTCTCAAAACGTACAATAATATCCTAAAAAGTTGGGGGGGGGGGGTCAAATATAAAACAACACTTACAAACTATGATTAGAGATGATGTTTTGATGTGTGAATAAATCTATTCTTCTTCATCTTATTATTAATATTTCAAAAATCGATACATTTTAATTGATTTCTTAGCTACGGCTGTTTACTGAAAGCTCTTTTTTCATGCTGTCCTCAGCAAATGTTTTATAGTAATTTAAAATAAATAAATAAATACATAAAATAATTCATCCAGAGCTTCAGGATTCCAAGGGAGACAATAAAATAAAACATAAATTAAATGTAACAGAATGAATAAAAAGGTAAATCACAGGGATTCACATGTAAAATAAATAAATAATTGGATTTAATAAAATTATATTTAATAAATAAATAAATAAAAAATACAAGATTAAAAATTTCCATGGAGAAATTAAAATAAGATTAAAATAAATAGTATGAATGAAATATATTAAATGTATCAATCAATTAATTAATCATTCATGCACAGATTTACAAGATGAAGTAAAACTATACATAAAATATTAAATAAATATAAAAAAACGTGTATATATATATATAAAGAAACAAAACAAAATAAATTTCTTGCAGTTACATAAAAGAAACCCAGGAAGAAAAGAGAAAGAAAAGAAAAAGACTAGAAAAGAAAAGAAAAGAAACAAAACTAAAAGAAATGAAATGAAACAAAACACATTTCATGCAGTTACATAAAAGGAAACCCAGGATGAAAACGCAACGCAACGCAACGCAACACAACACATAAAATGTAACCCTGGAAGGTAAAATAAAATAAAATAAAATAAAAACATACAGCCAAGCGCTAAATAATTCATACCCCTGGCTGTTTTTGTTCAAATGTAAATAAAAGCTGAGAATTTGTTTTCCCACAATGATGCATCTTGTCCATCATCTTATTATCTTTGGGAGAAGCCGGTGTCATTTCCGGTAAAAAAAAAACAAAAAAAAACTTGGTTGAATAAAAATAACCAAGTCAAAATTTCAAAGGGCTGTGAAAAATTTCAGGCTTGACTGTAGTTGTTCCTTCTAATAATCTCCCTTCACATTATTTCTCTCTAGCAATGTGGCATAAATACAGTATATATACCTTCTTGCACTCCTGCTCAGCTGTCTTGGTGAAACACAAGCCTCTCTTCCCAAAGACCTGCTGTCAGCCATCCCTTCCTCTGGAGGTTTTGGGTTCTCAGAGCTGGTGTCACCTTTCCTCCCTTTTCCTTGCTCAAGTGCAGCTCGTCCTCTGGATCCTCCGCTATCCCAGAACGGACCGGGCTGCAGTTCTCCCCTCATGCCATCAGTCACCTCCTTAACTCCCTAAAAACACAAGACATCATTTGTTGAACAAGTTTAAAAATCAAAAACAGTATTAATACATGCATTACTCCATCAACTGATCCTACAAAACATTCATTTACAGGAAGAAAACACACACAATACACAGAAGGTCTTCTTTCCTTATTTGAAAAGAAGCACTGAACATCAACATACAAGCAAACACACTTCAAGACAAGATCAACAGAGGGTTAACATGGCTGGAGACTCACACATCATGAAAACACACACTATGGAGAACGAGCAGATCTTCAGACAGATGAAGAAAATGCACACGACAGATGAGGTGTGAACTGACGCCAAGGTGAAACATCTGACACCAGCGCATAAAATTAACTGATCAATAATGAATGGCGTGACAGACAGGAGTCAAGACTGGTCGGGTCACACTCGCATCTTACAAACGTTAAAAAGACAACCGAAGACCCCATGAAATCAAACATGGAGCTCCTCAAATTGGCATCAATGATTGAAGAGCTTGCACACACACACTAGTGTCTAAAACATTACGAATGTAGCCTAAATCCTTGCCAGGCTACGATATAAACTGAAATTATATGCGTTTCAATCGATTTACAACTAGGGCAGCAGAATATATCGCAAAAGTATCGTTATCGCGATAATAGTTTCATTTAATTGATGTGCTTTTGTCATTTGCATATTTCGGTTATTTTTGCTACATTTGGTACTCAATCTACAACTTTAATTTCATCTGTATTTACGATCTCTACTAGTTTTTGTTAACCATAACAACAACACCGCAATATTTCGAGGGCTGACATGCTTGGAAAGTTGTAATTAGGGCTGCACGATACTGGAAAAATATTCAGTAACGATATTGTTGAGTATCACGATAATGATATTTCTCACAATACAACATTTCCCTTGAAAATTTTCATTTTTATTAGCTCTGTTTTTAAATCATTTATCTATTTAATGATATTAAAATAAAAAGGTAAAATATAAATTTTCAGATCTAATTAATTCTAATTCAGACTAAAAAAGTTTGTCGAGCTGCAAACATTTAGTTTTTAAAACACTATGAATGAGTGAAAACCTCACCCGATAGTCTGAATCTGATTGGCTGTTGTCATATTCCCACAATTAGTGTTTATTTTCAGCTCTTTGGGCTCCAGCCAATAGCAGAACAGCAACTACTAAGGGAGGCGGGGCTAAAAACAGGGCTAAAAATATCCTCTGATTGGTCAAATATATAACGCAAAAATATATGCAATATATGGTATGTATCGCAGACAAGTGTGACAAATTACATTTAATTTATGCATCGGTTGTTTATCTAAGTTTGTTTATCTATCAATCAGAGGGTAGCCCCGCCTCCCTTAGTAGTTGCTGTTCTGCTATTGGCTGGAGCCCAAAGAGCTGAAAATAAACACTAATTGTGGGAATATGACAACAGCCAATCAGATTCAGAATATCGGCTGAGGTTTTCACTCATTCATAGTGTTTTAAAGACTAAGGCCCAATCCTAATTCTACCCCTTAGCCCTTCCTCTTACCCCTCGTTTTGAGCGTTCACGTGAAGGGGTAGGGGTGTCCCAATTCTCTTTAGCGTGAAGGCGTAGGGCTAACAGGACGGGCTAGATAGCTCTCCATTTTTCAGGACCACACTCGAAACCAAGGCGTACGAAAATTTCCCAGAATACACCATCTACAACGGCAGCATGGCTGCACACGGAAGTCAGGAGATGCACAAATTAGTATTTTTTTGTAAGTAGTAAGTTTTACAACAAACAAGCATGTTTTAATACATTCATAACCGCGTTCGTGTTTTACCGTCATGCTTTAAAGAAAGAATAAAAAACCTGCTAAATTTGGCTATCTATAATCCCTAATAATAACTCCTGTATATTAGTCCCGTTACTCGATGACACTGGAATACCCTGTCAGAAAAGTCTAGTGGCTGGCAATGAGCTTTTTACAGTGTCTGGTAATGTTAATGTAGTTTTCCTATAGATGAATATGGCTACGGTGTAAATCCACAGTACAGTTATGATCTTATTGCCACATTATATCGTTATGATAACATGATATATGCCTTCAGTGATTTCCTGAAGATAAATACCAAAAAATAACACAACTACATGGAATAACTACAGCAGTCGTCATCGTCGATCTCATGTGAAGAACGAGCACGCGATGACATATGATGACGTGTGCAGGTGTTGTAGTGCTGTCCCATTTCTTAGGGGTAAAATTTGAAGCCCTTCCCCTTCACACTCTGTTTCAAGGGTTTTTTTTAGGGTTCAGTTTTTTAGTCTGAATTTGAATTAATTAGATCTGAAAATATATATTTGACCTTTTTTTTTCTAAATATCATTAAATAAATGATTTTTATATAAAATACATTTTTCAAGGGAAATGTTGTATTGTGAGAAATATCGTTATCGTGATACTCAACAATATCGTTATCAAATCCAGTATCGGTATTTCCACTATCATGCAGCCCTAATTACAACTTTCCAAGCATGTCAGCCCTCGAAATATTGAGGTGTTTCTGTTATGGTTTACGAAAAATAAAGATCGTAAATACAGATGAAATTAAAGGTGTAGACTAAGTACAAAAAGTAGACAAATTAACAGAAATATGAATATGACCAAAGACATTCAATTAAAACAAAAACTCTAAGTACAATCATTTAAGCTACTTCATACACAACTATATACTAGTATACACAACTAGTAGTATACACAACTTATACAACTTATACTAAAACACCAGTGATTTCATGGGGTCTTTAAAAGCATGAATGAACTGAAAACACAGAAATGAGTGAAATGCTAGTACAACTGACCAGAGAGGATGAGCTCTGTTTCAAAAGCTGCTGTGCTGCCTTGTTGACTACTGCCTACATAGTCAGTTGCCTTCTAAGGCACCTCACAAATGACAAAAACTATGATAGTCATATCGGTGATAGTTATTTAACACTCAATTAGTAATGAAACAAAGACTGATTTGATTTCTGTCATCTATACAACCATTACTTCTAATTAAATAATATTGTACTTTAAAACTTACACCGATAACATTGTGCATTAGACGCCATCGCAAACTCTCACAGTGCATTATGGGGATTTTCTAGCTGTTGAGTTTTAGACTGTTATTGCTGTGTATTGTGGGATTGATCGAGTGCACTTCATAACATTCACTATGGCTTCGGAGACCACTATAAATGGCTGCTTCCTCAAAGTTAACTATTTGAGGATATAGGTATATTTTGGATACATTACATTACAATGGATTTCAGATTTTGCTGCTAACTATTGCAGAAGTACGCAATAAAATGCTTTCTATGGGGTCGATCACACCGAATGCACTTTTCCGTTCTGAGAACACTGGGCGCACCGCACTGCCTTTTTTTTTGTTGACTAGAAAAAAAGAGGTGCACTGTGCTTTTTATGTTGCTAGGCAACCACTGAATCAGCGACTGAAAACTCGAAAGAGTGACCACTAGTCTCTAATCCATCTTTAATAATAATAATAATAATAATAATAATAATAATAATAATTCCTTACATTTATATAGTGCTTTTCTAGACACTCAAAGCACTTTACATAATGGGGGGGATCTCCTCATCCACCACCAGTGTGCAGCATCCACCTGGATGACGCGACAGCAGCCATATTGCGACAGACCGCACACCACACACCAGCTGATTGGTGGAGAGGAGACAGAGCAATGCAGCCAATTATGATATGGGGATGGTTAGGAGGCCATGATGGACAGAGGCCAGTTGGCAAATCTGGGATATTTAGCGACCACAGAGATTCAGGACCTCGGTTTAACGTCTCATCCGAAAGACGGCGCCCACTGAGCATTATAGAGTCCCCTTCACTATACTGGGGCATTAGGACCCACACAGACCGCAGGTTAAGTGCCTCCTGCTGGTCTCACTAACACCACTTCTGGCAGCAACCAAGCTTTCCCATGTGGTCTCCCATCCAGGTACTGACCGGGCGCAGCCCTGCTTAGCTTCAGTGGGCGACAATGTGAGAGTTGCAGAGAGCTAGCTGCCAGCATAAAAGTCTCCATAGTCTCCATATTAAAAGTCTCTTTAAAAGTCTCCATAGTTGTCTTGACAACACAAACACTGCTGTATCCTCAGCTTTCATTTGATTGGAAAATGAAAAATGACACGACTGATGTAGTGTGCTTTTTCCACTCAGAGTTGACTTTTTTTCAACTGCAGGCGCACAGAGCACAACGGTAAAAACAGGAGGTGCAGCAGACAGTTAAAACTCATTAGAAAACATTAAAAAAATGTGCCTCTCATTGCATAAAGCGCCTTCAGTGTGATCGGGCCCAAGTAAGCAGTTCACACTGTTTGAAACTAATGATCAAATGATCAAAACAGAAGAAACCAAACAGCTGTGTAATTTTGGCCCATCAGCATCTGGTCAGTGTTATTACAAGATGACAAACAGACATTTAGTTTTTTTGAAGCTGAAGATTTTCCCTCCCGTTTTGAGTTAACATGAATGAAGGGCAAGAAGACAGAGGCAAAAGTCTTCAAACAGGTCAGTCTGAGTCTCCTCTGGGGTCCTACCTCAAATCTGGACTTCCACAGGCCTTCTTCAGCATCCTCAGACTCAGAGGACGGCACTTCAACAACTTTATCTGGGATTTCCAGCTCATTATCAACAAGCAATGAAGGTTGAGGAACATCTTGAGGATCTTCATCTAGGTTGCTTTTAGATTCTGGTTCTCTAACATCATCATCATCTGCTCTATTTTCTGGCTTCATCAAGGCTTCTGGGATGATTTGAGAGTGGTGTGGATCATTGGGAAGCTCAGCATCGCTAGCCTCAATGCTAACTGTGTGATGGACACTTTCAGACAGCGAGTCCTCCAAACCTGACTCTCTCTGCTCCGGGATGGGCAAAAGCACGGCACTTCTTGCTCTGGCGATGGGTCGCACTATTGGATCTCCTTCTTCCTCACTGGAATCTTCTTCATCTGCTTTGATTTCCACCTCTTTCTGTTCCTCTTGATTGTCTTCTTGCTCTGAAAGGTCATCTTCTTCCTTGTGCAACAGTTCTCCGAATCTCTCTTTCAGTTCTGCGGCTACGTTTTTGTATTGAGATTTGGTCTCCTTCTTTTCATTCTCCACCCAGATTTTCTCATAGCGTTCCTCCCAGGGCATCTCATCCGTTCTTTCCTCCTCTCTTGGAGAGATTGGTTGGAAACGCTCCAATGTTTCATGGTTAGATGGACTATTTATGTCTACAGAAGATGCTTGAAATGTCTCTTTTGCCTTTGTTTGCATAATTAGACAAAAGAATAGAATTAACAATGAAAAACTAGTGTGGTTGACAAGGACACGTGTGTGTGACTTGTGGCAACATTTAAGACTGTATCACTGTCACAAATACCATATTTAAGTTCAATACATCACAAATGAAGCATGTATTCACACTGACAAACAACTCCACTGAGGATATCACATCACTGAAGAAGTCGGTGCTTTTAAGAATGAATTCAATAAGATAAATGCAGAGTTCTAAGGAAGGCATATTCTTTTGAAAAGATTGCTAAAATACAAAATAATTAAAACCGAATTAAATGTTTTATTATTTAAAAATGTCTGTGATGATATTACAGATTAAAAAATATATAAATAAATATATATATAGTTTGCAATATACAATATTTACAGTTGCAATCCATCATCCTTTCAAAAAGTTATACCAAACGACAATATTAAAATGCAATAACATGCAATATTAGAAAGAAATGATGAACATGAAAAATAAATGATTGTTTTATTACTTTTTTCCTTGGTAACTACAGTGACATTCTCCAAATTAAATGTTAATTTTAGCTAGATTTATTAAATGTTTATTTTTCTCTGTTTTGCCACATTTTCAGTCAACCTGAACATAAATTATGAGCAAATTAGTATATGGGGCTTGTTTAATAGCCTCAAGATTGTAACAAAAAAATAAAAATATACCAACATTTTGCCCCCCCCTTATACACCCCCGCTCTCCTCATAACTTACACTCCCCATAAACACTGCATTATTTATTTATTATTCAATATTTGCACAATTAAAATTGCACATCTTCATCGCACTACGTTGCACTAATTCATCTTGAATTGTACATACCCACTGTGCATATACATTTGTAATTATGTTCATATCTATCAGCATACCTCTGATTATTAATAGCAACCTGTACATATATTCATCTATTGTAAATCTCTGTTCATAGCTAATACAACCTTTATATAATGTTCATTGTACATCCATCTGTAAATATCACCATAGTTTTTCTATAATTGCACTTTATAACTTATACCTGTATCCTGCACTTGCTGCTATTGCACTCCTGGTTAGACCTAAACTGCATTTCGTTGCCATGTACATGAACGTGCAATGTATTTTGTGATACATCTTATGCACACATTCTCAGTAATTAAATGCTAAATTAAACTTATATTATAAATGAATTTAAAAAGAATATGTTTGCCAAGTTTGTTTGTTATATGAGGTTTCACCCACCTGATTTTCATGATCACTTGCGTCACAACTGCTTTCACTCTTTGGGTCATCTTTGGGTTCCTCTTGATGAACTGAAGCACAATTTTAAAATCTCAACTCATACATTGGTACAAAAAATAAAATCCAGTGAAAATGTGATAAACACTCATCATTTGTCTTCACACTGAAGAAATATACCTGTGTCAGCAACAGCGTTTGGCAGTGAAAATGTGGTCTTGGCTGGACTGGAGTTGTCAGTATCCCAGTCCGATTCTGTGTATCAATAAACCAAATTACTCAAACATCATCATGAAGTGAAGTGAAGTGAAGTGTAGTGTGGCCAAGCATGGTGTCCCATACTTGGAATCTGTGCTCTGCATTTAACCCATCCAAGTGCACACACACAGTTAGTGAACACACACATACCGTGAACACACACCCGGAGCAGTGGGCAGCCATGCTGCGGCGCCCGGGGAGCAGTTGGGGGGAACGGTGCCTTGCTCAAGGGACTCACCTCAGTCGTGGTATTGAGGGTGGTGGAGAGTGCTGGTCATTCACTCCCCCCACCCCCAATTCCCGCTGGTACCGAGTATCGAACCAGCAACCTTCGGATCACAAGTCCAACACTCTAACCACCAGGCCACGACTGCCCCCTCATCATCATATAAGCAATTCCTCCATAATTATAAAGGTTTCTAGCTTCACCTTCACTCTCCGGCCTGTGATTGGAGTCACTGTTGCGCATTCGTGGCAGTGGCCGAGGCTTTGAGTTGAGAGATCGTGGACTAGGAAGAGGTGCTGTGTTTAATGCTGTAGGTTTATCCACTTGAGGACTGGCTTCTTCATGCTCCCTGCTGTCCATGTCCTGTTGCTGATGTGTTATGGGAAGGGCGGAAGCTTCAAGGCTTTCAAAGACGGGTTCCTCTTCCAGCTTATGAACTGGAAAGTTTTTACTGGCCTTACTGGTGGTGCTGGCGGAGTCCCAGTCTGAAGCATCTATAAGAAGTAGAGAAAACAAACGATAAATGGAGGAGCCAAAAGAGATTTTCTTCACCACCACCAACACCATTATGGAGCTGAAGTATTTCCACCTATGCCAGTTCAGTTAATTTAGTATATATTTTCAGCTTTTTTGTAATTTCACAGTTGATAGTAAAGAAATGACAGGAAACTGTGTTTAGGAAAATAGCCTAAGCTAAATGTAGCGCACTGACTCTAGGCATGGCTATGAGTGCGTCTCAATCAGCTCGACTAATTTAAGGGCTGTTTAATTGCAAATTTCTTCAAGAAACATTTGTTCCCTGAAAAGTTTAACAATGGACCATGAAAATAAGAAGCATTGATGCACACTGTTAACTTAACAGAAGTTCTAAAGCATAAAACATGAACAAAAACTCACCAAACACAAGAAACGGTTTGAAAAATCAAACTGTTATTAATTAAAATTTAAGCATAAACAAACTTAAGTACAGACCAATAACTGAAATAATTCAGCGTAGTGATATGGAGCTGTAATGGGGTCAAAATATGCCTGAAACTACTTTAGCTGTGCGTTTATCTGACAATAGAATAGTCATCAGCCAATCAGAATCCAGCATTCAACAGACCCGTAGTATAAAACAGATTAGTGGCTGAAATTTGGCAGGTATATGAAATTATCATGAAAGTATTTATCTATAACATATTTTAAATAGCAGTATAAAAATGTATGTCTGTAAAATATCAGTTCTGTTATTGGTTATAAATCCGCAGATTTTTTAGCTCATTGCTTTATTTTCTAATGTAAATGTGTCTAAATATATTTTTATTCAGTTTTTATGTTAATTTTAGTACATTATTAACTAATATGCAAATGCGTATATGACTTGTTTACAATGCAGTTTGTATTGTAATATCTTTTGTCTTTTAGTAGATGTATTATATGAGAGACTTGCTTTGTTTACCAAACAAGTGAATCTAATTGTATTTGCATAGTAAACCTTAAAGGTCTCATGAAATTAAAATAAAGTTTTTTAGATGTTAGTATCAGTATTGTTCATTTTAAGGATATCTATAAGCTAGTGTTCTAAAACAGTGAAAAATTGGCGTTTAGAAGATATAAAACGATATAAACATGTAGGACTTGCAGTTTGTCACTTCCGCCTTTTTTCAGGTCACCGCATACTTAAGTTTCTCATTAAATCGTGACCAATCAAATGCTCTCTAGTATCTGACATGCCCCTCCCCCTTCAAGACGCTTCTCATTTGATGGGCTTGAGCTCAACCACTCTCACTGGCAGAGTGGTGATAAGAGCAAAACTCTATTGGCTGTTTTTAAAAAGGGGCGGGGCTACACTATGTCCCACCGTCTCTTCCTGTTTAGATTGAGATTACGTCAAACATCAAATAAAAAAAAACACATTTCAAAGCACTTCACAGGACCTTTAAATAAAAGTTAAAAAGATATTCATTTTTATTTCATGTTTTTAGTTTTTAGTTACTAGACTCCCGAAATCATTCCGCATTAATCCGCAGATTTTGTTTTTGAAAATTCTGAGAAGAAACAGCAAAAAAAAAAAGTCACTTATGTGTAGTGACCCATTGTCCTTATTAGTAGCTGAATTTGACTGATTCACGACCTCGGGAGCTGATTGAGACGCACTCCACATTTACAAACATTAGCAAAACTATAAAAAGTCCAGTGAAGCTACACCGAGCACTAGCGTTTGAGCGTCTGACCTGGAAGCCGTTGATGATTTGCTTTAGTGTAAAATGAGATAAAAACCATGAACACATCAGACATACAAAACAAACACCGAGTGCAAAATGATTTCAGAAAGATTTGAGAATAAAGCAAACACATCCAGATTACCTTCAAGATCATCAGCATCCCCCAAACCCAGTTCTTCCATCAGATCTGTAACGAAACAGATGTTTAAATACATGCAAGTTATAATGTAGATTAATATGTTTAAGAAAATGAAATGACCTGTTTTCTTATTAGATTCTTTTGAATCCATCAGCTTACTAAGAACAGACACCGGCTCCCTTCTGATCACTTTAGGCTGTGAAAAAAGAACATTTATTGTCATTTATTCATGTTAATCAAATGTAGGCATGTATTATTTTCTTTTTAATCAGTTTATGCATTCCCTGGGAACTAAATAAATGATCTTGCCGTCGCTGGCATTGGATAAACTACTCGCATGTTCCATTATTTGAGCTACACTGATATTTAAGTATTGATACAATTAAACCATTGCAAATTAATATGTTATTGTGATATACATAAGTTAAATCTAAAGCACATATTTTAAAACAAAATCCAACGTTAAACTAGGGGTCTGCGATATTGATGATGAAAAATTACATCTCAATATTTTTGCCGATTTTTTTTTTTTATTTAACAATATTTCATTGATTTCCCAGTACTGGGTTGTGGCTGGAAGGGCATCTGCTGTGTAAAACATATGCTGGAGTAGTTGGTGGTTAATTCCGCTGTGGTGACCCCTGATAAATAAGGGACTAAGTCAAAGAAAAATTAATGATGAATGAATATTTAAATGAGAGAGTTAGGGGCTGTTCACACAGAATGCGATTTTCTTTTCCAATGCGCTACTTTTCTATTGTTTTTCAATGTAAACATGCACTTAATGGACGTGGAACAGCCACAGCCATATCACCCTGCAGCCCAAGACCGGTTACTCACTGAAGCCAAGCAGGGCTGAGCCTGGTCAGTACCTGGATGGGAGACTACATGGGAAAACTAGGTTGCTGTTGGAAGTGGTGTTAGTGAGGCCAGCAGGGGGCGCTCAACCTGTGGTCTGTCTGTGTGAGTCCTAATGCCCCAGTAAACTGAAGGGTACACTATACTGTCAGTGAGCGCCGTCTTTCGGATGAGACGTTAAACCGAGGTCTTGACTCTCTGTGGTCATTAAAAATCCCATGGCACTTCTCATAATGAGTAGGGGTGTAACCTGGTCCTGGCCAAATTCCCTCCATCGGCGCTTACCGATCATACCCTCCTAATCATCCCCATCCACCGAATTGTCTCTATCACTCTATCACTGTCTCTCCACTCCACCTATAGCTGGTGTGTGGTGAGCGCACTGGCGCCGTTGTCCTGTGGCTGCCGTCGCATCATCCAAGTGGATGCTGCACACTGGTGGTGGTGTGGAGAGACCCCTCTCATGATTGTGAAGCACTTTGGGTGTATGGCCATACACAATAAATGCGCTATATGAATACACATTACATTACATGTGTGTGTGTTTTTTGAAGCACCACGTTTTTTAGATGTTGTGTCAAGTTTAAAGATCTTCAAATGTCACGCGTAGCTCATCACTGTTAGTTCCATAGCAGTGGACAATTCAGAGGAGCTCGGTGGTGGGGCATGCGTTGGAAATTTCTGTTTACAGGAACTCAGTGGCTGTGTCCAGATACCCTCGTGTTTTATGCTGTGCTTTTTTTTTTTAACCATTCCGAACCATTGCCTCTCGCGTTTTAGACGCATTCGGTGTGACTGAGCTCTTATGCTGATAATACACAGGGCAACTTTTTAAGCAATGTTGCCAGGCAACTTGGGAAATGATGCCATAAATGGGAAACCAGGTGAGACACAATGTAACTAATTTGGAGAATGGGTTGCAGATACAATATTGTTGCCAATTCTTAATAGAAAAGTAGCCAAGCAACATTGTTCTGCAACATTGCTCAAAAAGTTGCCCTGTGTACCATCAGCATTAGGCCTGTGATGGATAAATAAGTATAACATTTAAAAATGAACAATGCTTACCCTTCATAATCTAATTATCATTGCATTGTTAAAAAAATTGCATTGCAAACATTGATCCTTCATTTGAGAAATGCATATCAAATAAAAAAAAAAAACGCACACACACACAAATCTGGGTGTCTTGTAGGTTGTTTTGTTTTATTTTGTATTTGATTTGTATCATGGAATTTGTGTATTGCATAATAATAATTTTTAAATATTGCAATTTTAAAATTAAACTTACTGGTATTTCTGTTTCCTTTTCTTCTTCTTCATCATTATCATCATCATCATTTTTTACTGAAATGAAAGAATGCACAAAGCTTACATCTATCCCCATCAAACATATATCTTTACAAATGCTTAAAATAAAAATGGACAAAGGCAAGCATCCATCCAGTGAGTGCACAGACATGCACATGCAGCAACGGAGGTCTCCCATGATGCCTGTCAAATACCCAAAGAAAACAGTTCTTGCACCATTCAGTTACAAGGTTAATGGGAATAAACGATATAGAATAGCTGAGCATCATGCTGTGTCATATCACATGCCGTTAATGCACAGATGACAACAGACAGAATTCAGGATGGACAGGATGTTAATGTGACGCTGCAGGGGATTATGGGTGATGATTAATCCAGCAGGACGACAGTAATGAATGCCTACCCATCAGCCTGCAGCCTCCTGATTGGTCTAAACCTCTCAATAAATTAACGTCCCTCCCTCCTCTTACGAAGGAGGGAACGTATAAGAAGTCTACAAAGGAATTCAATTGAGATCATGAAATTATTGTCCGGAACCTGCATTTTGTGTTTGTTAAGCAGAAGCAATGGGAAATGTCAATCTTCTCTGCATATATATTAAGCATGAAATGGTTGCAAAAGACAAAAGCTTGGTTTTCCACTATAAAACACAATCATTTTTTTCTTTTACATAAAAAAGACATTTTACATACCTTCGTTGTTCTCCTCACAAATACTGGACATGGATTTATGTGGTTTGGAAGGAGTATGTGAAGCATTGGCCTGCTTTTTCTGTGGGCTTTCAGAACCAGACTGTGATAGGGAGAACAAATATCAACATATTTTAAACATTTTTATATTTTTAGTAAACAAATTAATCTTACCTTTTCTAAATATTTATTTTAAAACATTATCATGTATATTTTTAACACTTTATAATTAATAATTAATTGGTAAAAAGACTTGTATATGTAACCCACCGGTCCTACTGCACCCAACCCGGTCTGAGCTGGGATCGAACCGGCAAATCTTTGCATGGGAGTCGGTTGCTCTAACAAGGAGGCTAAAGACCATGGCCTCTAATGTCTGTCGCTAGAGCACCTTTAGAAGTCAGAGGAGTGAGGTTTACCTGCATAGCACTTCAATAGCTGGCCTTTGTTACACTCACCCCCTTAAACCTCACTCCCATCCCGGACGAGCCCCCACATGTAACCCACCTGTCCTACTGCACCCAACCTGCTCTGAGCTGGGATCGAACCAGCGATTCTTTGTATGGGAGTCGGTTGCTTTAACAAGGAGGCTAAAGACCATGGCCTCTAGCGTCTGTCGTTAGAGCACCTTTGGAGGTCAGAGGAGTGAGGTTTACCTGCATAGCACTTTGCTAGCTGGCCTCCTTTACATATATAAAACTGCAATTTGTTTATTCAATATAAATTCATTTCAATATTTTAAAATAATTTATATTTTTTTCATTTCTATCTTAATGTAATAATAATAATAATAATAATTTAATAATATAACTAATAAATAAAAACATTTTAACAATACAATTTACTTATATATATTTTAAAATAACTATGATAACATTTGTTTTACACCACTTTATTTCATTATTTAAACACTTTTTAAATACTACCATGATTATTATTTGGTTTTTATTACAAAATAAAACTACAATATCTTTAAAGGGGTAAAACCACCAGTGAAGAAAAACCTGATTTAAGGTTATTATAATATGATGCTGTTTGTATGAACTGTATCATTGCATGGAGATTTCACCAAGTTTGCATAGTTTAATAAGCTTTACGACTGACCTCTGAATCCCAGGGAGAGTCATCGTTTTCATCTTCCTTTTCAAGCCCTAACTCTGAAAGGAAATCTGTAGAAACATGCACATCTATTCATGAAACATACAAGGTCAGTCAACTGAAACAAAGCTTTAAACCACAAACAATCCAAATGTACCTCTGCTCTTGTCTTTTCTAGAGCCATGATTTTGAGGATCACTAGCCTTTTCACATATTTCCTCCCTCTCAACTTCCTCTTCTTCCTCCTCCTCTTCATCCTCATCCTCCGTTAAGACCTCTTCCTGTTTAGAAGATTGCAAATAAATAAACACATTTTACACATGCCTCAGAAAAAGTTGTTCATGTACTTCAATGAGATATAGAAGAGACACGAAACAAGTGGGATGAACAACAATAGATTTGTAATGCCTGCATCTTCAGAATTGGGCTGCGTTCCACTCCAGTTTTAGACAGGCACTCGTGAACTTCCCTTGCCATAGGGGGGAGAGGGTATATTTAATGGATATTTAATGGACAGAACAGTGTAGACTATTGACAGGAAATCAACGGAAGCAGAGAGGAGAAGGATCAGCAAAGGACTCCGAGTCGGGAATTGAACTCGGGTCGCCGTAAGGACCACAATGCTATACTTCGATGCACTAACTAATATCCCATTGACCCTATCACCACTGTATAGTGCATTCCATAAAGTAAATGAGGGAAGCCCGCGAGTCTGCTTCTTATGTCCACTCCCACACCGATATGTCCCAGAATGCAATGCGATTGTGACATTACAACAGTGTAGTTCCCAAGCACTCAAGGGTTTAGGTCAGGGGTGCCCAAACTCAGTTCTGGAGGGCCAGCGTCCTGCAGATTTTAGCTTCCACTTGGCTCAAAACACCCGCACGGATGTTTCTAGAAAGCCTTGTAAAAGCTTGATTAGCTAGCCCAGGTGTGTCTGATTGGGGTTGAAACTAAACTTTGCAGGACACCGGCCCTCCAGGACCGAGTTTGGGCACCCCTGGTTTAGGACATTACATTTAAACTCATTTAGATGCAGCACCAGTAGTGGACCCTTGTGTAATATAATCAATGACGTACATCTGAGGGAATGAGATGGAGGGAAAGTTAGCGAGTGAAAGGCATAAAAAAAATTGGACTGGAACGCAGCCCTAGTCTCCTAATCATGGCTAATCTAAAAGCCACAACTACAAACCACAAGGTCTTATCCACATGCTAAGCTATTCTATCCATTGTCCTCCGAGTACCTGCAATGATGCTTGCTTTGAACATCTTTCTTCCATTACAGACTCATGCATCTCATCAATTTCTTCCTTCTTACCATCCTCCTCTTCATCTGAATCAGAAGTGAGATCAACATCATCTATGACTGTGTAAGGGATTTCTTCTTGAAGAACCACTTCTGGTTCAATTGCTCCAGTTGAATGCTTGCTTTCTAACTCTACTAAAAGCTCACCCTCAATTGGAGAATTAGGGCTTGAATGTTGAGATTCTGTTTTTGTAGATCTATTCATGTCTTGTAAGTCTTTAAACAATTTCTGTGATGGACGATAGATTGATGTTAAAGGTGATGGACTACAGTCTTGAGGACTTGGCGAGCGACTTGGGTTTACTGGACTAGTTGGAATTGAATGTGGATGGCCTTGGCTTGAGGATATTGACTCTTTTGGACTAGCATTTTTTGGGGATTTTGGACTCGTTGGAACTGAGCTCCTTGCATTTGAAGGTTTAGGGCTGCTTGAGAAAGATCTCATCAGTACTTGTTTTTCTTGCTGTGCTGGACTTGATGTAGTTGAGCATTTTGGGCTACTACTGGAGAGATTGGAAGTCTGTGGTTGGCTTGCAGCATCAGCACCTCTATCATCTTCTTCTAGCATAGATTCATCGTCTGAAACATCAGAGACCTGATCTATTTCAGACACTTTGACTGAGCCACTTGCAAAGTCATATTGCATTTGCTTTACTTGGCTGTCTTCCCCTTGACTTATACTTTGGTCTTCGTCGCTTTGGCCAACAATCATGGATACTGGTATAGATTCACTGTCATCACTATGATCTGGTTCTTCATTTAAAGGACTCTGTGAAAGGTGCTCAACTGGTTCAAACAATGACTCATCTTCAACCAAAACCTCTTCTTGTTGGTCTTTTTCTGCACTTGGCATCTTCCGGTTTAATTCTTCATCTCCCACTTGCGTCCCATCACTGTTGTCAGAGCCAGATTCCCAGGATACCTCTGGACTGTCTGGTTCCTTCTGTCCAAGCAATGTCAGAAATAAGTTCAGAGGCTTCTTTGGTTGGGTTTCTTCTTCCTCGTCAACATCATCCCAATCATCTTCCTCTTCTGCTGCCTTTGACTTGGGTGAAGCTGAAGGAACATCTTGATTGCTGATGTGACAATCATCTTGTGGATCTTCACATATAAGAGTTTCTCCATGAGATTCCTCTACTTCTGAAGCCTTCTCTGTTCTCAACAGCTCATCATCTGCATCATCATCATCCTCCCAGTCATTATCATCATCACTTTGCTTTTCATTCTTGCTCTCAACTGGATTCTTGTGTAATTTTCTGTCCACACTCTGTCCAGAAACTCGACTGTCCTCGTTGTCCTCCTCATCAGAGAATCTGGCCTCGACTCTGACAGCTGACACAAGACAGCCATCCTCTATACTGGGAATCCGCGGAATTGGTCCTCCTAAGTGTGGCTTTTCAGGAATCATTTCTTTCACATCCATTTCCTCTTGTTCTTGATCTGTCCTGACCTCCATGATGTCCTGTTTGGGTTGGTTGACATTTTCAACAGCTTCCAATTGTTCTGCTTTTTGAGCCTCAGCCACATCTGGAGTTGTGATTTTAGGCAATTCAGGAATATCTGTTATCTCACAAGCTGCCGCAGCTTCCTCTTCTTCTTCATCTACCTCTTCATCATCTTCATCACCATCCTCATCTTCTTCATTATCATCTTCCTCTTCATCATCCTCATCTTCTTCCTCCTCCTCCTCTTCTTCTTCACCATCCTCATCATCTTCACCTTCTTCTTCATCATCATCATCCTCCTCCTCCTCCTCTTCACCTTCTTCAGATTCATCTTCTGGACTTTCAATGCCTTCTGGTTTACTACCAGAAGGCAGCTCTGTTAACTTGCTCTGCCCCTCTGACTTGGCAGTGTGTATTGGGTTGAATGAAAGCAACAAAAAAAAAAGGAAATTGTTAGACAATGAGCAAGACATGAGGAGGGGTTTACCTTAAGGGTGCTGCTGAAGGGGGTGGAGCTCATCTGGGGTGGGTGGGACAAAGAGGCAGTCGGGGTTTCTACAGGGGGTTGGAGGGAGGTACTGCTGGAGGGGAGTGGCCTGGACAGTGGTGGGCGTTTTTCACCCTTATCCTCACTGTCCGGTTCAGACTCGGATCCGCTCCAGGATTTGTCTGCATCTCGATCTGCTATGACTACAGACAGAGACAGCATATCACAATGCTCAATATGGCGGATGTGGGAAAGGAATCTCGCCTTTTGATTTTACTCTTTGATTTTTACTCTTTGACTTTTTGCATTTGCCTTTCCTCTTTGATTCAGGCCCTGTTGACACGGACATGGGTATTTTCAAAACCGTTTGGCCATTCATCTACACAAAAACGCAGTTTCAGGACCGAAACTTTCTGAAAACTCTGGCCAGGGTCAATCTTTTCAAAAAATAAACTGTTTTTGCCTCATAAAATCAGTGAGCAAGCTGTTTTCTCCTTTCTGATTGGTCAAGTAATGCTGGGTTTACACCAAATTGCTTCACTGCATCACTTGCTTTAGTTTACTCTTGTGATGTTTTTCACCCTATGCAAATTTTACACTCAAGTTGAATAATTTGAACTTGCATGGTAGACGCGATTGAGGCCAATTCTGAGCATTCACCCCAAACAATCCACACATTCTGTGTCATTTGCATCACATGCTGGTTATTTGCCTCTGTTCGCGCATTTGCATTGACTTTTTTTATGTAACTTACTCATGTGAATACCCAATTCTGCTTTTGGTGTGACGCTAGGGCAAAGTCAATTCCAAAGTCAATTCCTGGAGGGCCGCAGCTCTGCACAGTTTTGCTCCAAAAGAATCTTAAACACCTTGATTAGTTGCATCAGCTGTGTTTGATTAGGGTTGGTGCAAAACTATGCAGAGTTGCGGCCCTCCAGGAATTGACTTTGACACCTATGCCCTAAACAGTGTATCACAGTGTGCTTTTGCGTTTTCATGTAGACAGAGATTTTTTTTTAAAACAAAGGCGCAAAAAATACCCATGTTCATGTGGACTTGGCCTAAGGCAGGGCTGTAAAACTGCATGTTTCAAACAAGCCTGAAGGACTCAATTAGTTTGATCAGCCATGTTTATTTAATGTTTAAATAGTGCAGAGCTGCGGCTCTTCAGGAACTGAGTTTGACACCTGAGGCATAAGACATCACCCTGTATAAATTCTCTAAAATTAAGCATGAATAAAACTATTTGTTAGACTATTTTGAGCTTAAGCAATTCAATTTTATACAATTTGTGTCAGATTTAAATGGTGGTTTTAAATATTTTATGTGTAGTATTTGCATGCCCTACAGAAAGCACATTTCTTTTAAAAAGCTGCCAAGATGACCGCATTGTCTAAATGTCCTTAAACGGATTTTGCTACAGGGATGGGGCTTAAAATGACAGAACAACCACAGTACTTAATTCACAAAACATTTGCATTTACAAATTACCGTCTATCTTTTCCCTTTTTGAGGAGCTTATGAGCTTCTTTAAGTTCACTTTCTGTTTCTGTAAAAAAAGAAAAAACAATATTACAGTGTTTTAAATCAGTATAACATGTTATTAAGAATGGTTGCCACTGACAGCGGTTACCTTTGGGCTCAAATCTAACTCGTCATCTTCATCTGATGAAGGCCAGGAATCAGCAGCACCACTTTTCGATGCTCTACAAATTAACAACATTTAGCGCTAGATAAACTTATCACATGTATCTGCTATCGTCTACTCCTGTCTGACGTCTCACCTGCTGATGGAGTCTGTGTGGGAATTATCCTCTGTATCTGAGGAGAGAAATATAAATGACATTACCAACTTCACTTAGGACAAAATAGACCCTAGCTGCTAAATAAAATCCATAACTAGTACGAACATCTTCTTGCAATTTACTAAGGACCTATTCACACTGATAAAGTATGTTTTTGTTCTTATCTCCTTGGTTCCCTCATATCTATTAATTACACATTCATACATATACACATATTTATATATATATATATGCAGAGGAATTACTTATAAAATAGGACTGTGCTTTATATATGTTATATAATGACAATTCCTGCAGTATGCTAATGATCGTTTATTTTCACAGTCTTTTTTTTGTTTGGTGTGAATAGGTTTTAATCTAGTATGCAAGTATACAACACACAAAGTAGGACAGCTCTTATGATAGAACACACCATGATTTGCCATTCAGCATTGTGTTTTACTCTCTGAGATGGTAAAAAACGTTGTGTCTGATCTACTGTACATCGGTTGGCACATGTTAGCAATACCTTTCCCTGCTGCTACGGAGCTGCTTCCTGCTGCTACAACAGATGAGTGTGGAGTAACAAAATCAAAAACACTGCAGTCAGTGCTGCAGAAATACTGACGTACATAAACAGGAAACACAGAAATCATTCAACTATGCAAACCATCTTATTATACCATCTTTATCCAGAGCAGGCCCTCCTAAAGGCAAACCAGCCCTGAGTCCGCCAGGGCTGCCGAGTGCAGATGTGCGTTTCTTTTTGTTGGCGGTAAAATGGGAAGGTGACTGGAGGGATCTTTTCTTCGTTCCATGCTCGAGGATCAAATGTGAACATCTGGAACACAATTACTAATATGAGCTCCGACAAGAAAATAATTCAAACAGGGCTGTCTATTCTGAAAACAAAAACATCTGCAGCGTTTGCATTATATCAACAAAACATTGCCAATGTGAATGCTTCAATGCATCGTATTAAAGGGGACCTATTATGCTCCTTTATCCAAGATGTTAAATAAGTCCCTGATGTCCCTAGACCACAAATAATGTCTTGTAACTCTTTGAAACTGCTCCTTTTAGGTTTTGATCCAAGTTGTGCCGTTTTGGTCGCTTTAAATTCAAATGAGATTGTGCTCTTTTCAAAAGAGGGCGGAGCTACAAATGCCTATGTGTCAGCATAGGGGCAGATTCAAAAACAAGACATCCTATGCTAGTGAGGGAGATGGTCACTAATGGGCGGGGCTTTCCCCCTCTGACAACACGTACAAAGGGAGAATGTCAATCAAAGTGTTTCTGCAGACTGTTTTATCAAGTATCAACTGTGTTTATACCCCTTATAAAAGTAATTTTTGCATAACTGTCCCCTTTAAATAATCACTAAATGCACTGTTAATACAACAACTGAATGTAAAACGGTGAGTTTAAACTCTATGCAGACAAAAGAGAAAAGCCCTTACGCGTGGTGTCCATTCATGACGGCATAATCATCAGATGACCATCCCTTATCATCTTTTACTGTAATGTCAGCATCATACTGAAGGAGCAAACGCACCATGCTGATTTGTCCATTGCATGCTGCTATCATCAACGCAGACCTTAATGAACAAAACATGTAATATTAATACTGTTGACAAGAACTAAAAAGTACTTTAAAAAAAAGTTGTGTTAACTGAAAAATATATATTTATTATTATTATTATTATTATTATTTTATTTAACTTAGGTGTATTACTATAGGTGCATTTCTTATTTTGTTTAGTTTATGTTACAAAAAATAGCCCAAATAAATAAATAAAAAAAAATAAAAAAAACACAACATGCAATAATCAAAAAATGAAATATATACAAATGAGTGCTGTCAAAAGATTAATCACGAGTAATTGCAATCAAAATAAAAGCTTGTATTTAAATTGTGTATATATACACTATATATATATATATATATATATACATACATACATACACACACACAATATTTATACAGTGAGCACACATACTTTTTCTAAAAAAAAATTGTTTTGGATGTGATTAATCGTTTGACCGTACTAATATGAATACAAATAAAACACGGTAAATATTAATCAGTCCAAAATTTTTCAGGGATGTTTTTTTTTAATATATTTGAAGCCTCAAATTATGACTTTTTGTGATGACTTTTCTCAAGATTAATGGCATTATTGGCTTTTCAGTTCTTGTGTTGCTGTGAACATACACAAACATCTTCGGACAATTGTACTAGCAAATCCTGGAGAGACTAATTAATAAATGCAGATATAAAAACACAACAGTATTGACTCTAAAACAACAAACTGATTAGGAACAATTAAACAGTCAATAATGACTCAGCACAATTTCCTAAATCTTCTCCATGTAAATCTTCTTAAATGCACACAACAATGACGAGGAAAGAGCTTTGTTTCAGTAAACTAATCCATTAAAGTGCATCTCTCCTACCGCTGCTCCTGGTTTTTGACATTAACATCCGCTCCCTCTTTCAGTAAAAGCTCTGTCATGTCTGCGTGGTTTTCCATCAAAGCCAGCATCAGTGGAGTGTTGCCATCCTGTCAATCAAACCACAACAAAATAAAAATAAAAAGTGGATTGCATTATCTATCTTTCCTTTCAACGTGCAAGGCCATCATTTTTGGTTTATAAGTGCATCCCGCCATAAGCTATTTGAAAAGTCTGAGACGCTGACCTCTGACTGAATTAGCATATAGTCATTTAGTAGTGCAATTTTGTATCTTTTGCAAGGCTGTTTTGCGTGGTTTATACTAGGAATGTACGTATATGGATGTTAAGTTTTTTTCAGTTATGCATTAAAATTTAAAAAAATTATTTCCCCCATTCCTTTATTTACTCTTTGAACTGGCTCTGTGCATGTTAGAATGTATGAAACAAGGCTCCCTGTGAGTAAATTTCCATCAGTGAGTACTAAACAGGAGATGCTTTCACGTGAAAATAAAAGTGACATGCGCCGCATCTCAGAGCGTGAGAAGTGCCTCATGTGAGCAGCTGAATGAAAGTTACGATGTGCAAATTAAGTTTTGCTTCTCAACAATAAGACTCAGTTATGATCAATAATTAAGTCCATCTGTTCGACTTGATGAACACACAATCGGTTATGCCTTAGAATGTAAACATTGGGGAAGTTGTGTTGTCTGCACCTTTCTCATTGTGCGGAGTCTTAAAGTAATAACATCTTATTCCTGCTGTCTGTGTTTTTAATATTAATCAATCAACAAAAGATAATGAAATCACTCTGCTCTTGACTGACTAGCTAGATACTGTAGCTTAGTAATGGTTAACTTTTATTTAATTTGATTATA
Organism: Danio jaintianensis; assembly: GCA_903798115.1. Classification (NCBI taxonomy): domain Eukaryota; kingdom Metazoa; phylum Chordata; class Actinopteri; order Cypriniformes; family Danionidae; genus Danio; species Danio jaintianensis. The sequence goes on from CAIGQV010017386.1 coordinate 36,077,280, forward strand.
TGCAGTGTATGCAGTGTTATTTGATTATATTTTAGTTTATTTAACTGAAAGGGTTGTCAAAAATATCGATATATCAATAAATATCGATACTGAAATACTTAAAACGATAAAATCTTGCTTTTGGTTAGTATTGATAATGGATTTGCTCTCTCGCAGGGAGATGAACAATTAATAATAACATTAATAACACTTTTGTTTTAATCAGAAAATAAGATTGCACTAATTTACTTTCTTGTTTTTTATTTATTGCCTTTTGGACTTAAGGACTGCTGACATACCTGGTATAAGCATTATATGGTTTAGTTATATTTTTCCCTTTTTACATCATTTGCATACTTTTAATGTTGCAGATTTTGTTGTATCAAAAATGATATCGAAAATCTATATTTTTCAAGGTATCATATCAAAGTTGAAAATTCCAGTATCAGGACAACACTATTAGGTACATGAAAAAGCACTGTTTATTTTGGTATTATTATTTTTTTATTATTATTATTTGACGGGCAGCACGGTGGCGCAGTGGGTAGCACAATTGCCTCACAGCAAGAAGGTCGCTGGTTCGAGCCCCAGCTGGGTCAGTTGGCATTTCTGTGTGGAGTTTGCATGTTCTCCCCGTGTTGGCGTGGGTTTCCTCCAGGTGCTCCGGTTTCCCCCACAAGTCCAAAGACATGCGCTATAGGGGAATTGGGTAAGTTAAATTGACCGTAGTGTATATGTGTGAATGAGTGTGTATGGATGTTTCCCAGTGATGGGTTGCAGCTGGAAGGGCATCCGCTGTGTAAAACATATGCTGGATAAGTTGGCGGTTCATTCCGCTGTGGCGACCCCAGATTAATAAAGGGACTAAGCCGAAAAGAAATGAATGAATGAATGAATTATTATTATTTGACAGTGCTTTTTTACTGAACATATCACATATTAAACCGTACCGAAACAGTGACCTAAAACCAAAATCAACCGTGAGAAGTTATTGCACCTCTAGTTAATACTATAATAATTTAGAGTTTAATGCTGATATTTGACCTTATTTTGTGCGTTGATGTTGGCTGAGTGTTCCAGGAGCTGTAGTGCTACAGGTAGAGAAGGGATGCGGGCAGACAGGTGTAATGCTGTGTTTCCATTGATGTCCACCAGGTTTGGATCGGCCTCATGTTCCAGGAGCAAAGAGACGGAGCGGTCTTGTTCACACTGAACCGCCTTAGACAGACAGACAGACAGACAGACAGACAGACAGACAGACAGACAGACAGACA
>CAIGQV010017386.1:36078542-36097558 GCA_903798115.1 Danio jaintianensis
ACAGACAGACAGACAGACAGACAGACAGACAGACAGACAGACAGACACAGACACACACACACCATCAGTCAGCATCTGTTCATATTTACAGTGCTCAGCATAAATATTCACCTTCCTATAGAAAATATGAATATAAAAGAGAGATCTGTGTTGGGTGTACTCATTTATGCTGAGCACTGGATATGATTTTCATCATTTCATAAGGACAGTCTGAGTTTACCTTCATTAAGGCGGAGCGGTTCTGATTGTCACATAAGTTGAGCTTCAGTTTGCTCTCCACCAAGAACTGAACCACATCTGTGTGTCCACAGGCACAAGCGATGTGCAGCGCAGTTCTGCGGAAAAAAAAAGTTTTTATAGACATTAATACTTTTATTAAGTGACAATATTTGAAATTAAATCACATCAAAAGTAACAGCAAAGATAATTGTTACAAAACATATTTCAGATAAACCAAAATGTTTCCACGTAAACATGAAAAAGCACAACAATTTTTAAGAATGTTAATAATAAATGTTTCTTGAGTGCAAATCAGTTTATTAAAATGATTTCTGAAGGAACATGTGACAATGAAGACTGGAGTAACAATGTGGAAAATTTTAAAGTATATTCAAATGAAAAAAAAATAATAATTATGGTTTTGTTTATGATATAATAATAAAAAAAAACTGTTGTAATCAAATGTCATATTGTTACTGGTTTAGTTGTATTTGATCATAAATATTATTCTGAAGAAACACATCAAACAATCATCTATTTCAATCATTATTATTAGCATTATTAGCAAAAATGTATTAAGGTCTTGCTGCGTTCTAGTCAAAACACCCACTTCTCATAGTTAACTTCTGGCGAACTGCAAATAAATTGAAATATCCTGCTTTCGCAAAAATTGTTAATACTAAAAAAAAAGTCAAACGAAAAGTAAAAATATGTCTAGCTAATATGGAAAAAAAATAACATTCCATATTGGTGTCCATATCGAATTTTAATTTATATTTTTTATTATGTAAATCAAAAAATACAAATGATTCATTATCCACAAAAAGCATTTTAAACACAAGCTTCTAGTGTTGTCACGATACTGGAATTTGGTACCAATTGATACTGAAACTTTAAAAACATCCATTTCCTGCTAACATTTGAGCGCTGTTGAGCACGTTCTTAAACAGCGCTGATTTGCCATTGTGTTCACGTGCTCAACAGAAATGACTGTGATTGGCCGTGAAGGTCATCAGTTCACCGAACTCACCGCTGTTTACTGAGTGTAACCACAGATACAGGGACACTGGAGCATTTTAAAGTCACGTCGATCAGCTGGTTTGTCTATAAGCTGACATACGAGCCATCCGCTGATAAATCGCGGCTTTAAAATGCTCCAGTGACCCTGTATCTGTGGTTACACTCAGTAAACAGCAGTGAGTTCGGTGAACTGATGACCTTCACGGCCAATCACAGTCATTTCTGTTGAGCACGTGAACACAATGGCAAATCAGCGCTGTTTAAGAACGTGCTCAACAGCGCTCAAATGTTAGCAGGAAATGGATGTTTTTTTTTTTATTTTAGTATCGATTGGTACCGAATTCCAGTATCATGACAACCCTACAAGCATCTATTTTTATGCTTCAACTTAAACTACAAAAATCTAAATATGCATGAAATAATGTTTCATGGTCTTTAAGCACAACAGATGCATTTATGTTGGAAAAATGAAACAAATTTAATGTGACCGGTCATTGTTTAAAAATAATAATAATCATAAAATAAATAATATTTAATATATAATAAATGACAAATATTAATCAGTCCCAATAAATAAATAAATAGGCATTATAATATATAGGCATTTGTAGCTCCGCCCTCTTTTGAAAAGAGCACAAGCTTATTTGAATTTAAAGCGACAGTCACCAAAACACCTCAATTAGGATCAAAGCCTAAAAGGGTCAGTTTCAAAGAGTTATAAGACATTATTTGTGTGGTATTTTGAGCTGAAACTTCACATACACACTCTTGAGACATCAGAGACTTATTTTACATCTTGTAAAAAGGGCCATAATAGGCCCCCTTTAAATATAGTCTTTAAATGATTCTTGTTTTAAGTATGCATTACCAGATGGCAATGACTTCTGTAAATAATGTTAAAGATGTATAGCAGTGAATAGGCTAAAACATTGTCTTTGATGCAAGTTAAAAGTAATGCAACTACTGGCCAAAGCCCTATTGTTGAACCCTTTAACTTAAGAAGTTAAGAAGACACCTGGGGCCATAAACTTTCCATCTCAAGATCTGATAAATTGATTGGTAAAATTCAGATTTTTGACTACTACACAAACAAATCAGCTCCAGTACTTCCACCATTACCTGTTTTCCTTATCCAGCTGGTTTAAATCGTTCTTTTTGGCCAGCTGTCTGAGTTTGACCACATCTCCGCTGAATGCAGCCTTGTGGACTTTCCCGAGGTCTTTCTCCTTGACATCGTAGCTGGCCGACAGTACGCTCGCGGTCTCAGAGGCGCTCGGGGAGCCCTTCTTCTTCTTAAAGTTGAATATCTTCTTCATGGTCGCTGATGGCACATCTCCATCTGCAGACTGTCGTTCACCTGAGGCTCAGGTACTGATCGCCTCGCATGTCTCGCCCATTCTCTAAGAATAAATCCTGCAAAGAGGATTAGAGTTATTTAATAATGACAGAAGCACAGGTCAGTCTGTCGCGTGCACATTTAGCCTGCTGTCCTTGTGCTACTTATGCTCATTTAAATAGGCGGTACAAATAAAAGCTATAATTAACTAGATATTCATTCATTTTCCTTCGGCTTAGTCCCTTTATTCATTGGGGGTCGCCACAGTGGAATGAACCGCCAACTTATCCAGCATATGTTTTACACAGCGGATGCCCTTCCAGCTGCAACCCAGAACTGGGAAACATCCATATACTCTCACATTCACACACATACACTACGGCCAACTTAGCTTACCCAATTCTCCTATAGCGCATGTGTTTGGACTGTGGGGGAAACTGGAGCATCCGGAGGAAACCCACGCTAACACGGGGAGAACATGCAAACTCCACACAGAAATGCCAACTGACCCAGCCGGGACTCGAACCAGTGACCTTCTTGCTGTGAGGCAACAGTGCTAACCACTGAGCCACCGTGTCACCCCTTAACTAGATATTAATCTAAAATATTTATTATAGTACAAACTCAACATGTATCAACATATAAAAAGTAATGTGGTGATACCATGTTATTTTCAAGGTATTTATTCATAACGTTGCATGCAAAGATACTGTAAAAACATCATGATATAGCAAGGAACTAAAATAAATCATTACAAATGAGTTAAAAATAAATGAGAAAACGTCTAATCACAATGTCTGCAAACTAAAGTAACAAAAGTTATTTTATATGCAAAGAAAAAACTTATTAAATCCAAGTAAAGCTTTTAATGTTTCAAATCACTTTTCAAAAGCTGAAATAATGATATCATCATCATTCAGCATAACAAGATATCTTAATGTTCAAACAAATGGGTAAAATCTAGTGGTTTATAGACCATTTTGATGGATGTAAACAACAACAATGGTCCCAACGTATTTCCTGTTTTACATGTTTAATTTCTACAGCTTCCGAGGATCCAAAAAGAGCCACAGATTGATAAATAATGTTATGATAACTGTTTTAACATTATGTTATGATTGAATTGCCTCTTATTACAGGTATGAATTAGCTTAATAACAAGCAGGAAATGTTCATGGGCCAATGACATCACCACATTGAAATGGTTTATAGGATATACACTTTTAAATTATACAAAATATGAAGTTTTAAAATGACTTGGGAATGGTCTGATCCTTAAATAGAGGTGTTTAAATACTTCATAAATGACTGACAAGATGCTTGATATTTACAGTAGAGTTACACTGAATGGCATTTTAGTCGATGTCTTTTGTAAAACATGTCTAATAGTGATAATGTTTTGCTCTGGAAGCAGAAAACATTACTAATGCACGAAAAAAAACACATTTTTAAAGCTTAATTTTCTTCTTTGATCCTTCAAATGATATTTTCGCCTTTGACTCATATTCAAGGTATTACATAAGACGAAAATGCGACAAATATAACACGAAAATAAAACATTTATGTGTGTTAAGAAAAGCTCATAATCGCAATGCTCGGATCAATCACCTCAACACGTTAATCAGCAATGGTAGTTAAACAGACCAACATTGCGAGCTCGCAAACTCACCTACATCGTGGTTTTATCTCAGGGCGTCTGTCACTGATGTTTTAAAAGAATAAATAAACATTAAATATGTTTAAACGACCCCCGTTATCGAGTATGACACATTAGTGCTGCTCAAACGATGAGCCGTTTACGACGCTAGCTAGCTAGCTGCTTCTGTTACCATGGTAACAGCACGAAGCTCGTTTTTAATCCTAATAATTCATTTTTAAATTGCGTGCTAAATAAGTAATAGTTGAGAAAACAGAACGGATGTTTCAAATACATTTTAAACGTGTCAAATTTATGTCTAATAATATAAATGCGACTAATATACGAGCACGGAACTCGTCGTTTTTTCCTCTGCATTCACACGGAACGTCGGACACCAAAACGTCACTAAGTAGGCGGACCTTTAGGGTTTCCATCCTGCATTGGACGGTTTGAATCAATGACAGACATGCGTTTCCTCCAATGAGTGCACGTCTTGTTTTTTACTCAAACCTGATTGGGTAAATGTGTCTTGACAGACAGCAGTATTGTCCAATCACACTCAAGGATTCGTTGAAGCGACCGTTCGTAGCTTATTATTCGTCAATGCAGAATTTAAAACTATTTAAACCGTTTTGAGCGGGTGCCTAGAAAACAAGAGGCAGCCGAGTCGAAGAGAGAAACTAGCCTCTGATGTTTAATTAGCAACTAATGTTTATAAACAAGACAGAGGGAAGGATCATAACTTTGGATCGTCGGATCGTTATTTTTGCAGCGCGATCGTGCATAAAGGCTAAAGAGGTAGACGTCGATTTAAGACTTATTATGCTGCTTTGTACGTTCGCCAAGCTGGCTATCGATTCTTTAAGAAGCCACATTTGACCATAATCGCATGTTATGTTGTGTGTTTGTGTTATTTTTAAGCTATAGATAAAAACAGATAAAGAATAGTGCCTTTGTTTTCATATTATTCAATCTTGTTCATCTGCGGCTGCCCGTTTGGGTCGATGTTAAAATGTTGATTTTTATTGAATCAAGATCACGTTAAATTAAGTTAAATGTGTTTTATATTTGTTTATTTGGTCAAACTAAATGAACGAAGACAACATCTCATGCTTTAACTATGAAAGTGTGTTAGATATAGATTATTATTAATCATTTGTAATGATAAAATAATATCTGACGTTAATGTCTGCCACTAAAATGATCTGAATTTTCATAAGAAACAGTCTAAATGGTTGTTTTCTTTGTTGTAGCATGACAGATTGATTGTCTTGTCATTTTATGCATATGTAACGCATGTAAGTAACGTAACGCGTGTACAAATGTAACGCATATTTCCGTTAGTTAATACGGTTTTTGTTTTGTGTACAACAGAGAAGGAAGTTGATCAATAGCTTATATGTAGTGTAAGTTTGTGTGTTTTCAACATGACATCTTGATATGACAGCATTGTGAAAATGGTAGTCATAATGTGTTGATAAGTTGCATGCAAGTTATGTGTTTCTCCTAAAATGCCTTTGTTTTTTATACTGATTGCGTCATTTTTATTTTTTTGTATTAGTCAATACTACAAATCAATAATTTAATCATGTACTTCCAGGGGAGCCACAATGAGTTCCTTGCCTGAGGCCACACGCTCCCTCATGCAGGTTTTTAATGGGAAACTGCAGGATTTTACCAATGAGATTGAAAATGTCCACATGGTTTGGCTGGAGGAGATCCAGCAGGAAGCTTATCGGATGTTTTCTAGGTGAGCAACACTATTAATCTGTTATTAAGAATGTATGAAACCGTATAAGACTTACACTAAAGGGTCATTCAGTAGAACGATTGTTTTTATTTAAAAAAACTGGGGAGTATTTACAGCAACAATCATTCGATGACATTTTATTTTGCACAAACGCATTCTATCTAAGCACTTTCTGTGCACATGCGTCACTTTTTGTACATTTTAACTTTATGCAGACACCAACATGTGTTTCTGTTACCGTTAATGATATTAGCAATGTGATTAAAGCAATGTGTTGTTGTACAGTGACTTCAGTACAGAGCCAGAACTCATGCCAAAGACCCCATCACAGAAAAAGTCAAACCGCAGGAAACGAGTGTCGATGGAGCTCAATGAGTCTCGCAGCAAAAGACGGTGAGTTTTATTGGTTAATGTCTTAATATCTCCGCTTGTATGCATGCTACAGAAAAATTTAAAGCTCATTTTATTGTTTGTATAATGTACTTCAGATTTTAAAAAATTTGAATTATACACTTTTTGTCAGTTCTAACATAATCTGAACTGTCATGGAAATGATGCTTTCTAAAACCGTAATTGAACAATAGTGCTCTAATTGGAAGGTTTTTTTTCTTTGCTATTAGGACCATTAAAAATCAACTGTTTATTGTAATAAAATGAATAATATTTTTGTTTTAATTCATTGTAAAATAACTTTAAATGACTGTATTTAATAATTGGCCAGAAATGTCAAGGTCATGCATTCATTTCCCAGGGAACTTATCAAATGTGTACTTTTATGCAATATGCATACTTGATATCGGTATGCTTTTATTTATCTTTTTCTCTTTTTGCCTTTTTAAAAAATATTTTAAAATAACACATTAATCTTTAACTCTCTTTAATCAGTTTTATTTAATGTTTTTTTTACATTGCCTTTGTTGTTGTAGTTTCTCCAAGGGTAAACGCAGCAACCTGCGTCGCTCTTCAATCCAGTTGACCCTGAACACCATTTCTGAGCTCGTTACGGCACATGTCCCGAACGACAGCTCCGAAAGCCTCACTGAGGAACCTGCTCGCCGCACACGCCGCAACAAGACCACCACTTCAGCAGAACCCGAACCTGTCAAACGCAGCACCCGCAACAAAGCTGCCACCAAAGCCGAGGAGGAAGTGGTGGAGGAAGTTCCAGAAGTGAAACAAGCCTCTGAAGATTCAACATCCACTAAAGATCAGCTCCTGGTGTCTGAAGCGGTTGTGAAGATTCCCTCCTCAGAGCGTCTGAGTGCGGAGTCGCTGCTGAACGCCGGTCAGTCTCCTGGAAGATCTGCTAATAAAATCCCCATCGCTGCGTCTGGGGTGCAGAACACTCCTCAGGGCTCCTCTCGGACATCAGCTCGCCGGTCTCTGGTGGTGCGACGCTCGCTGGTGGGACTCAGGCATAGCATGACTCAGGAGGCTGTTCGCAGGGCGTCCCGTCGCTCTTTCTTAAAGAAGAAAGCCAGACTGGGAAACTCCACCTGCAGCAGCTCTGTCAGCGGTGAGACTCGCTTTACTTTTATAAATCGCCAACTCAGCGTGAGCCTGCTAGTATGATTCGGTTTGGTCAATTGGATTACAAGGAGATGAGGCTGGAAAACACATTTTGTTTACACAATGTTTGGTTTTGTGGTTCAGAAATCAAGTCAAAATTTTTAGCAATAGCCACAAATATATGGGACCAAAAAATAATACATTTACACAAAAATAATACATTTACAAAATAAAATTCATACATGCACAGCACAATTCACATCTACGAAATCCAATTCGTAAATAAATAAAACGCACTTCATAAATACACGAATCCAATTCGTAAATTGAAGACACAGTTCATAACTTGCTTGTAAATTTGCATTTTGTGTATTTCTGAATTGTGTTTTGAATTTATGAATTGGATTTTGTAAATGTGAATTGTGCTGTGCGTGTGTGAATTTTATTTTGTAAATGTATTGACCGATCTGGCTCCATACAAATATGCTGTATAGGTCAAAATGATCTTTTTCTTTTATGTCAAAATTATTAAAATATTAAGTAACGATCATGTTCCTTAAAGATATTATGTACATTTTCTACTGTAAATTTATCAACTAAATTTTTTATATAATTGTTTTTATTTGTAAATATGCATTGGTAAGGACTTCATTAGACAACTTTAAAGGTGTATTTTTTTATTTTTTACCCTCAGATTCCAGATTTTCAAATAGTTTTACCAAATATTGTTCTATCCTAACAAAGTACACGTCAATGAAAATATACTTCATCAGTTTTCAGAGCATATATGAATCTGTTTAAAAAAAAAAAATGAACACTTATGACTGGTTTTATGGTCCAGTCTCACGTTTGTCCTTTTGTCCACAATCTTAATTTCTTTAATGAAAGTGTTTGTATGTATGTATGGGATTTTTCTAGTCATTGAACTGAATACTGTGTTTTTATTGTCACCGTTCACTTTTACATTTAAACTATATTAATGTAAACTAATATCAAAAACTGGTTGTATTTTGACCATCTCACAATGTGGAAAAGCTCAAAACATTTTAGACACTGTTTAGACCTGTTTAGCCCATTCAGGATTAGATTTATTTCTTAATACCTTATGTAAATGGGGCATAATTGTAGATGAATGAGTTGAGGTCAGTGTGATTGACTAAATACTTAGTGGTTGACTTTCTTAGCACCAGGGCTATACTGATATGGAAGTTTTGGCTTTATGTTCAGAACTGATATAAAGGCTGATAATTAGCAGTCTTGAAATTCATTTTTCTGAGCCTGTTTACAAGAACGTTAAAAAACTGATTTTATTTTACTGTAACTGCAAGAAAATATCTAGATCTGTTTTTCCCCCAATAAATTGTGCGTCACTAGTTAGAACGGTCATGTAGGTGCTTTAAACATCACTACAGAGTTAACGATCACTTTATGTCCTTTTATTGCTTTTTCCAGAGGACATTTGTATGGATGTTGAACCTGAACCTGAGGACATGGAGAACAGAGATGAACAGTGAGTAATCCTTTTTATTATTTCTTCACTCAAATGATAGACAATGTATTATTAATCCCAGAAAACTGCTGACTGAGTCAAACCTGCAACCTTTCTGTTATGAGTAATATTTCTGGTTTTTGATTTAGGGTTGATGCTGAACCAGCCATTGAAACCAGCCCTGAACCAGAGATCATCCAACCTGAGGTAAGAAGAACTTTCTGCAGTGGTTTTCTCTTTTCTACATTAATAACAGACACAAAATAGTCTGATTTAACCAAATGCAGTTGTGTAAGAAACTATTGCATTGTGTAAGTAACTTGTTGGATGTGTGCTTTCATAGGAACCAGAACCTGAGAAGATGAAAGAAAAGGAAATTGAGCTAACAGAAGAGAAACTTCCAGAAGTGATTATTGAATCTCCCAGCACTACTGAGAACTGTCGTCTGACACGATCCAAGGCTCGCACTTCAGTAACAGGTACACATCTAACAGATCTGCTGATGATGTTTATTGTAGATTATGCAAATGGGTCAGTAAATAATGTTTGATTAAATTTTTTTTATGTAACAGATGACAGTGGAGGGTCAAAGTCCATTGGAGATGGCCGGTAAGCCAGGAGTCTATTCGTTTTCTTATTTATTGTTGATTGATCTGTGCCATATGTAAGGAATTATTGATGATTGGCTTTTCAATTATCATCAAATATTTGTTTTTATATAGAGATTTTTACCAGATGTCATGTTGGACATACAATTCTAACTCATGGTTTTTTATTATGGTTAATGAATTGTTTTTTCCATCAAAATAGTCATTGTCCACAAAGCAATTTTGTGTTTAGACGTCTAATAGACATCTAAATGTAAATGGCTTGGCTAAAGCAAGGCTAAATTTGCGCTGTCAGTGAAAATCTAATAGACATCTTAAGAATAGACCAAAACTAGACTAGTCATCAAATACAGATTAGACAGACTTCACATATGCAGTCGTTCATTTTTTTGTATTTGATGACTAGTCTATCGCGTGGGATTCCTCCGGGTGCTCCGGTTTCCCCCACAGTCCAAAGACATGTGCTATAAGTGAATTGAATAAACTAAATTGGCCGTAGTGTATGGGTGTTTCCCAGTACTGGGTTGTGGCTGGAAGGGCATCCGCTGCGTAAAACATATATGCTGGAATAGTTGGCAGTTCGTTCCACTGTGGCGACCTCAGAAATAGAGACTAAGCCGAAGGAAAGTGAATGAATGACTAGTCTAGTTTTGGGCTTTTCTTAGATGTCTGTTTGATGTTCACTGATAGCTCAAATTTAGCCTAGTTTTAACGAAGCTGTCTATGTTTAGACGTCTAATAGACTTCTTTTAAAAAACAAAAATGCTTACTGGGTGCATTAAATGTAAATAAGAGATATGTTGTGATTTATATAGGAAATAATGTGAATTATTTTCTAATAATTCAACAGTCCGAATTCAATTATTCCATTTATACTACTGTTCCCGCAGCTAAAGGCACTGTTCAGATGTTGCATTTCAGACATTTGTCAGGTTATTGTCCTCAAACTGCTCCTGTGTGTGGGACTAGTTTCTTACGCATCTCATCCACAGCCTTCTGTTGTATTTTTATGTGGTTTTTGACTGTTGTAGCTGTGAAATAACTGAAATCATTCAGCGTAGTGATATGGATATGTGCTGAAAACATGCCGGAACTACTTTAGCTGAGCGTTTATCTGAAAATAAAAGTACGCCTTCGAACGGGGGGCAAACTCAAGGCCTCCCAACAATGTGACCCACAAGAGTATATGATTCACACCAAATATGAATTTAAATATTCATGCGAGTAGTACTGGATGGTGCAAATGACATGAAATGCACAACGTGTTTGCTTCAATCGCATTTTCAAGGTATCTCAAGTTGAATATTTGTGTGAGCCGAAAAACACCCCTTGAGTAATCTAGAGCGGGTGACACTTTGCTTTTTGTCCCCAGCACTATAATAAGTCCATGCTGCTTTGTCGTATATTGACTAAACTATATCTCCCATAATGCATGTTTGTTTTGCGACTCAACTAAAAATGATTTGTTGCTCCGTTGTTCTGCTTTACCCAAGAAACGTTACCCTGATAAAAGAATTCATGTTAAAATAACCCAGAGAACTTTTATGCAAATGCATGTTTTTATTTGTTACTTTAATATGTTTTAATGAAATAGAGGTGATTATTTAACAATATGTTAAGGAGTAGTAACATTTATACCGTCATGCAGTTATAACCTGGAGCCATAATGCTGAAGTCGCTCTCAGTGAAAATGTGTTTGACACTCCTGCCTTAGAATGTTCATCAGCCAATCAGAAACCAGCATTCAACATTGTTTATTTTGTGGGTTTCCATTAGGTCTACACGATCAGGCTCTAAACGTCGTGCTGCTGAATCAGAAATGAGCACACCAAAGAAGAAGAACTCTCCTCCGAAGAAGTGCCTCACGGTATGAGCATCTCTGACCACCGTGATTCTGCTAATATACTCATTATCAACCACTGGAAATAAAAAAGCTTTCTGCAGAAGCCCGCATTAAGTTTCTCCATGGTTGCTTGCATTCATAAAAATATGATTTGGCTGATATGGGGGCAGTTTCAGAGTGTCTGCGGGTCAATTTAGAGAAATTTAAGGCCCTTTAAAAGTATTTGAAAGTCTTAAATGCTATTTTACAAGGTATTAAAGTTTGTATCAGTATCCTAAAGTTTGCCTGAATTAATTCTGCGAATATCGGGAAGCAGTGTAGTTTCTGAAATAGATAAAATCCTGCTAGATTTTACATCACGCTGCTTTGTTTACTGCAGTAACCAAGGAAATGCTTAACAAAATTCCTGCTGTTTTAGGCGCCACCTACTGGATTAGCATTTTTATTTAAGTATACGATGGTAATAATATTATATATAATATAATTTATATATATTAATAATAATGTTTTAGTTTACGATTAGTTTCCCGTTAGTTTTAGAAGTTAAAATCTCGTCAATGTAACTGGTTGAAACCTAAAGTGGCGATGAGGTTTTAAAATGTATGGAAAATCTTAAAGTTCTTAAAAGATAATAAATTTCACTCTGATTTCTGTATATACCCTGAGTTTGGTTGAATACGCTTTGAGTAGACCTAACAGTACATTGTGTATGTTTGTTGTGTGCATGTAGAGTATCGCTCCACACATGCGCTCATTCGTTCACACCGTACAGAAGAACCAGATGCTGATGATGACGCCTGGATCTTTGGGCCGCAGCACCATTATGAAGTCTTTCATCAAGCAATCTGCCAGCAAACCTGATGTTAAGGTGGGCAAATCTATCATCTATGCATTTTTAAGGCTCTATGAAATCTAGAAATGGAATTGTTTTTTTGTTGTTGTTTTTATTTACTGGAGTAATTACATTTTAGTCATGTTGTGCTTAAATATTCAGACAGTTGTTAATATATTAGTTAGTGCCAGCCACCTTTTCAGAAGCACTGGCATCAATGTTTTTCCATAAAATTAAAAGATGGAAAGTAAAGAAAGTAATTGCAATTTGGGTCCAAAGACAGAAGAGCAAGGCTGTATTTATCCCTATAATACCACAAAGCATTGCGAATGACACGATCATTTTTAAAATACACCAAAGAAATCCTAATCAGTCAAGTTTGATGTTTCTACCTATAGATTTCCAAATTTATTGCAAAATGTGCGTATGTAAATAATTTTTTACCATTTTAAAGGACTGCAGGTCTGTCTTTTAAAAGAGTACCAGTTATTGTTAAAAATTCTCGTTATTTTTACAACCTGACTGTTGAGCTATAGCAATTTGTATAATTGTGCAGATGATTTTGATTTATTCTTTCCAAGTTGGTCAACTTCTGTGACATTCCACAGTCAATTGAGTTTTTCCGTTGTTATTTACTACTTTACAGAAATCATAGGGTCCTTATTTTTGTGTTTTAGAGTAGACTCATTTTTTTAGGCTGCATCCACACTCAATGTTTGCTAATATGCTCAAGGCAGAAGTGGTTTTAGTTAGTAATTGTACTTCCTGTCTTTTCCCTTCAGTTGGGCTCTGGCTCTGTGGTGAGTATAAACAGTGAATCCACGTTGGGGTCATTTTTCATGTCAGTCAGAACTATTTGAATTAGCTTCTGTTGACACTTTCTGTTTTCTTATTTTATGAGTGGGCTTTTTGTTTGTTTGTTTGGCTGGTTGGTTGGTTGGTCACTTCATGTTTAACTCGTACTACTTTTGGGCAGTGAGTGCACTTTTTTAAAAATCTACACTGTAACAAGCGATTAGTTGATTACTTGCTAAAACTGCGTAAACCCCTTACTTTTACATCGATTAGTTGAGTTTACTTGCTAAAAATGCGTGAACTCGTTACTTTTACATCGATTCGTTGAATTTACTTGCTAAAACTGCGTAAACCCGTTACTTTTACATCGACTAGTTGAGTTTACTTGCTAAAACTGCGTAAACGCATTGCTTTTACAGTGATTAGTTGAGTTTGCTTGCAAAAGCTGAGTAAAACCATTGCTTTTGCAAGTAAACTCAACTAATCACTGTAAAAGCAGAGTAAAACCATTGCTTTTACAGTGATTAGTTGAGTTTGCTTGCAAAAGCTGAGTAAAACCATTGCTTTTAAAGTGATTAGTTGACTTTACTTGATGTGAGTAAACCCAGCTTAATTAACTGTGTGCGTAATTATAAAAATTAAGTCAACTCAACAGTTCTAAGTTACTACAATGTTTTTAAAGTAACTAATCGCTTTTTTACAGTGTGAACTAAACGGACCATCCCATTCAGACTTTGTCAGATTAACTCATCACTCATCTGGTGTATAAATGTGCGTCTTTGGCGCTGTTTACACCTGGTATTAACACATGTTTTTGTTTATCCAATCATAAGTGGACAACGCTAAGAAAACGGGGAGTTTAGAGGTGGTGGAAAACACATATGATGGGATTGCTGTTGTACTGTAGATGTGATTGTGTTAAAGTCTCTGAAAATGCCTGCTGAGCTTATTAAACAACAGCGTAACTTCTAACATTACTGTTGAAGCCCTAGTGAGGTGGATTACAACTGTTTCATTCATAATTGTAAGTTTTGTATTTTAATTTTAGTATCTTCATTGTAAGTTTGGTGAGAAAACGTAAGAGGCAGAATGTTCTTTTACAAGTCCTGATGTTTTGAATCTTTTTCTTTGGCAGATATACATATTTGACTGCAAATTAGATTTTTGAATGGACTATATAGCGGCTTCGTTCTTTTCAAACACCAGTTTACAAGCGCTGCATGAGAACTGCTTTGTTTTTCATAAGATACAGAATGTATTATTATATGGATAGTCATTAACCTGCTGTTAATAATTCACTTCTATTCAAAGCAAGATACAAGGACGTGATTTCAGCCTGTAAATCTTTAGATGATGCTGCATATATACACTAAAACTGTAATTCTGTATTAGGAGCTCATTCGAAATGAATCATTTATTTACATTACTCAATGTATATGTGAATTAATAAAGTATGTTTAATTGATTTAGTACTTTTTAATTTGTACAAATGTTGACAAAGTAAAAAATTGCACGCGCTTATTTAGATCGGAACGTGTTAGATTGAAAGATTAGAAAAGGCTTTTACAGTACATACACCCACCCACAGACCAAATGAGACTCATAAGTGGACAAATGAAACTCATTTAAACACCGGATGTAGACGGAAATGTTTCTCGCTTGGCTGGCTGTGATCAGATTGACCAAAACGCATGTTAATACCAGGTGTGAACACTAAACAAGGCCTTTGTAGCTGGGAAAGTTCAGTTTTCCATTTGTGTATGTTAGCAAGAAATCTGTATTTATAGTCCTCACTTTCACCCAAAGTAAAAGCAGCTGTCTTTCTGTGGTTTGTCTTGTGTTGTCCTAGTTGAAATCCCAAGTCACTCACTCACTTGCTCTATTTGTTTAAAATGGAGTTATTTTGTTTTATTTTTCCCTTAAGGAGCGGGAACGGCAGAAGTGGGACGCCCTGAACAAGAAGATTGAGCAAGAGAACGAGCGCAAGAAAAAGATTGAGGAGGAGAGACGGAAGAAACAGGAAGAAATGAAAAAGTATTGACTAATTTATTCTGAATCATTGATCTAGTTAAAAGAATATGCGTTATATAGTATTTTAAAGTGTCCTATCATCGTGTTGGAGTTCCCTACAACAGGTTTAAATGCATCTCTGAAAACATTGTCATTTCCTCAGAATGCGTGTTTAATATTAGAATAATTGTACAGTTATTTCGATACAGTTTGTTTGAATCTATTTTTAGGGTGTTTCCACACCTAGACGCTTGTTTCGGAACCTGTCTCGTTTGCCCAGTTAGCGTGGTTTGTTTGACATATGTGAAACCCGCAATCGTGCTCTGATCCACGGCAAATCAATCGATCCGAGATCGCCTGAATGAGGTGGTCTCGGGTCGATTCAAACGAACTCTGGAGCGGATGGATCGTATTGCTATCTCACTACAATCGAACGAACTAATGAACCAGGCTATATTACAGTGTATTATGGTAATGTAATAGGCATATATACGGCTATATGAAGAAAGAATGATGAGTAGGGCGGGGATGTCATTCCTACCGTTAAATGTTAGTTTTATGTCGAATATGAAAGCGAATGCATGCTGAAATATTAAAGAGAGCTGTTTATCCATTGACTGAAATTACCATCTGATATTATTTCCATATTTTTAATCTTATAATATTTTGTATTAAGCCTATTGTTTAGTGTAACACTTTTATAATGTCTTATTGCTTGTCATCATAAATTGAAATAACGACTTATGACAGATGAGCGGAATCCGTGGGGCTCTGAAAAATAAACCCTGAAACTCTGACCAATGTTAGGAGAGTTTACTCTCATATGACTTAAACTGTTTTGCTCCGTTTAGAAACTTTTAGTAAAAGCGAACCAAGAACAAACCTGTTTCGGAACAAAAGAATCGATCTACAGTTGTGAAAGCACCCTTAATGTCTGTAAACCCCTCCCCCTTTCATAAGTCAAGTCCACTCTAATTGGTCAGCTGGCCAAATCTGTTTTGATTGGTTTTTCTGTGCCTAGAAAAAACCCCATTTTAGAATGTTCAACTGTTGTGGGAGGCAGAGATTATGCAAATGAGTTACTTTGATGGTGTTGACCAATAAGTATCAAGCAAAATATTAGAAAATATACGTCATTATGGCGATTTAGGGCCGTTTCCTATTTTTAGAGCGAGACAAGTTTTATTTATCATGCACTTGTTTTTCATAAACAACTTCGTAGTCCGTTTGTTGAAGGACAGCTACATTACAAACTGCAAATTAGATTTTTATTTTTATTAAATTTTTTTTACCCCATATGACCCTTTCTTTTAACCCATATGATTTTTTTTAAACACATATGACTTTACAAACTGCAAAATTAGATATTTTTTTAACCCATATGACCTGCTCTTTAAGTGTGAATGCAAAATGACGATTGTGAATTTTAGGAAACGGGACGAGCGTCTGAAACGGGTTGTTGAGGCTCGAGTGAAAAGCGAAAAGGAGAAGGAGCAGGAAAAGAAAAAGAAGATCGAAGAAAAGATGGCACAGCTGGAGAAGAAAAACGATCTGGTTGGTACTGAAAGTCTTTTAGACTCAATGTAAACCCGTGCTTTCCACTTGATTTGGGTTCTTCATATAGCTCTGCTGTTTTTCTTTAAGCTGCGGGTGGAGCGGATGGCGGAGGAGAAAGCCAAGAGGAAGGTGGCCACTAAACGGCAGGAAGAGCTGGAGCTGCGCAGGAAACAGGAAGAGGCGGCGAGACAAAAGAAACAGCAGCAAGTTGTAAGTCAGTCCTGCAATAAAAGGCCCTGTTTTGACCTGGTATTAACATGCGTTCAAATTCATGGGAGCGTTCGGTGTAATGCATGAGGACTGAATAAATTGCTTGTGTCAATGTAAGAGTGTAAATGGCTGCGATAATTTTGATCATAATCTGTGTTCAGTTGCATTTCGGTTTACTTTTAATAAAGCACATCCAATAATAATAGACCATTTCAATGTGGGGATGTCATTGGCACATAAACATGCCCTGCTTGTCAAACTATTTCATAACTCTAGCAAGAGGCAATTCAGTCATAACTTCACGTTAAAACTGCTGTCATAACATTGTTTATCAATGCATGGAACTTTTTGGACTCAGGATATGTTAGAATCATTGTTATGGTTTACATCCCTCAAAATGGTCTATAATCAACAGTTCTGTTAATAGGGTGAGAGCAGGCGGTCTTCAGGGATTACTATAATGAATTGGGGTCAATTGAAAAAAGCAAGGGCAACACGGTGGCTCAGTGGTGAGCACTGTCGCCTCACAGCATGAAGGTCGCTGGTTCGAGTCCCAGCTGGGTCAGTTGGCATTTCTGTGTGGAGTTTGCATGTTCTCCCCGTGTTGGCGTGGGTTTCCTCCGGGTGCTCCGGTTTCCCCCACAGTCCAAACACATGCGCTATAGGTGAATTGAATAAACTAAATTGGCCGTACTGTATGAGTGTGTGTGGATATTTCCCAGTACTGGATGGAAAAGTTGGCGGTTCATTCCGCTGTGGCGACCCCTGATGAATAAAAGGACTAAGCCGAAGGAAAATTAATGAATGAATGAAAAAAGCAATCCGATCAAATTTATTATAGAATTGTTTGGTTCTATCGGACTTCTTGGACTTTACTTCATTATTGGACTTCCTTCCTTTTAGGATGGTAGATAAAATATCAAATAAATCTTTAAAAATAGAAAGAACAATTGTTGGGTTGTGCAAAATAAAAATTGCGTCATGGTTTGAAATAAAGTGAATTACAGATTTTTATTTACTTTAACTTTTGGGTGATTGGGTATTTATTTATTTCCTTTATAATTTAATAATGTTCAAAATAAACCAAAGCTGCCAGTAGGTGGCGGAACAGGTCTGAGTTGTTCATTCAAATGACCGATTCATTCAGGAACCAGTTAACTACTCTTTATGAATGAATCATTGGTTCACTGTTTAAATATATATTTTTTTTAAATGTGGTTTTATTCAGAAATGAAATTATAGACGCACAACCATTCTCTTGTGACTTATAAATAACATTTTCTTTGGAAAACATTAGCAAAAACATACAATAGTGTCTAAAACAACCATATAACTAGCAGTTTATTACTCTGATTATGCTTTATTTTTAAGATGACCTTGTTACAGTGTTACTATTCATTCATCTACTCAGTAATAATAAATTAATTACATATACTTAGAATATGGATGTGCTGGTTAGGTGCGTGTAATTAATTGTAATAACTATAGTGATACATGCATAGTGGAACATGTACACTTTAAACCTATTTGAAGAACTAACATATAAAATCAGTATAACATTTGCACTCAAGACCAAAATTCTATTACTTTTAATGTTTATTTTTATTTTTTTTATATATACAGTTGCAATCAGAATTATTAAACCCCCTTAGAATTTTTTTTAATATTTCCCAAATGATGTTTAACAGAGCAAGGAATTTTTCACAGTATGTCTGATAATATTTTTTTATTCTGGAGAAAGTCTTTGTTTTATTTCGGCAAGAATAAAAGCAGTTTTTAATTTTTTAACACCATTTTAAGGTCAATATTATTAGGCCCCTTAAGCTATATAGTTTTTCTATAGTCTACAGAACAAACCATCGTTATACAATAACTTGCCTAATTACCATAACTTGCGTAGTTAACCTAATTAACCTAGTTAAGCCTTTAAATGTCACTTTAAGCTGTATAGAAGTGTCTTGTAAAATATCTAGTCAAATATTATGTGCTGTCATCATGGCAAAGAGAAAAGAAATCAGTTATTAGAAATGAGTTATTAAAACTATTATGTGTTGAAAAAAAATCTTCTCTCCGTTAAACAGAAATTGGGGAAAAAAATAAACAAGGGGGCTAATAATTCAGGGGGTTTAATAATTCTGATTGCAATATTCTGATATATATATATATATATATATATATATATATATATATATATATATA
>CAIGQV010017386.1:36097568-36118903 GCA_903798115.1 Danio jaintianensis
ATATATATATATATATATATATATATATATATATATATATATATATAAAAATAAATAAAACGGCGCATATGATCACCTTCAGACCTGAATTATGTTCCAAGTGTCTGAAAAATTTACTAATTCTAATTCATTAATAAGACCAAATAATATTAATTAACTTATTACATTTAATTAATTTTAAATTAATAATTTGTAATTAATTAAAAACAAATTCAGGTCCAAATACAGTTGTATTACAAAATCATTATACTAACATAAAATGTAAAAGTAAAATAGTACGAACTGTTCGTCGTTACTTGAAGTTTCTACCGAAGGTTAAAACTTTAATCATTAGGTTTGTTGGTGTATACACTGCACATTATTAGAACCCAGTTTTTGTTGATTCTATCTATTCATTTATTTACTATATATCATTTTGTTGCTACTATTGCTAATTAGCTATTTATGGACCGTCTCTATTTTTCAGGAGGAGGAGGAGAGGCGATATCACGAAATGCAGGCCAAACGCAAGGCCGAGGAGGAGCGAGAGAAAGCCCGTAAACTTGCCGAAGCCGCACGTGCTTTGGAGCTCAAGAAAGAGCAGGAACGGGAACGAGAAAGAGAGCGGGAACGCGAGAGAGAAAGAGAACGGGAGAGAGAGCGAGAAAGACAAGCCATCGCTGAGATGTTAGTGTTGCTTTTTATGGATGTTTGAAAGAACATTTCGATCTACAAGGTCTTCATCAGGATTGTCTAATTAAATTGTCTTTTGATTAGATTAAACTTTGTCATTACACATCTACAAGGCAATGAACTGCAGCTTAGGTCTAACCAGGAGTGCAATAGCAGCAAATGCAAGATACAGGTATAAGTTATAAGTGCAATTCTAGAAAACTAGGGGTAATATTTACAGATGGATCTACTCTGAACATAATATACAAGTCATATTGACAAGAATCAGAGAGTTACAAATAGATAAAAACACTGTACAGGTTGCTATTAATAATCAAGAATATGCAACATAATATACAGGTTGAATATGTACATTTACAAATTGGTGTACAGTGTAGTGCAATGATTATGTGCTATATTAAGTGCAATATTAAACGGTGCAATGGTTATGGGGAGAGTGTATCAGTGTATGAGGTGGGGGGCAGACATCGGGAGTGGCAGTGTGCCGATTTTCTTTACTTTTGTCTTTATTTAGTTTGGCTTGATCGAGCACCTCCCCTCAAGATCTTCTTAGATGTGCGCACACTGATTTCTTTTCATTTTAGAAAGAAAAGCATCAGTTTCAGAGGTGCTAAATGGGATGTTTGTGTTGCAGAGAAAGACTGGAGAAGGAGAAGGCTACCGCTCTTCAGAAGGAACTGGAGAGAGCAGCCAGAGAGAAGGAGAGGAGAGAAATGGAGGAGAAGAGGAAGATGGTGAGCTTTATATTGTTGAACATCTGATGTTTCCAGTTCGATGTGGAAATGTGTGGCATGTGTTTAGGATGATCTGAGCTCAATTTCAAAATCTCTGGTAGCCTTTTGGTCAGGCACTAGTAAAGTGGCTGAGAGAGATTAATGTGCTGCAATTTAAGAAAACGCATGCAATTACAAAAAACGCCAGCAAATTGAGAAAAGATCTTCATCTGTTTGACAGCATACGTGCTGCGAATCCTCACAAAGCATACGCGTTAAAAAATGTGCTGCATTTTCACACAACGCAAACAAATTAAACGTGCTGCATTTTCTCATAACACTTGCAAAAAGAACAGAACACAATGTAAATGTTTCAAGGGGACCCAAAAACGTGACTGACGCTGCTGCGAAATGTTTATTGTGCCGTGACTATTGCTCAGTGAAGTTGTAGGTGATCTTTGAAAGGTGAGGTTTTCTGTTTATTTCAACATCCTGATTGTCTTGTGTATTTTATTAGCCTAAATAACCATAACCTAAATAGCCAGGTCTGTCACGTTTTAGGGTCCTCTCGAAACATTTCCGTTGTGTTCCATGCTATTTGAAAGTGTTGTAAGAATTTACAGTCGTTTTCGTAAATTGTGTAACTAATAATGTGTTCGTAATGACACATTTACTAAGATAAATTATAATGGCATTCATTATAGGTTACGTGTTTATTTTTGAAAATAACCATAAATAACCAATTTTATTAAATTGTTTTTATTTATTATTATTATAGTTTTTTTTTTACTCTTGTCATTTTTATCTATTTTATTATTATTTGTTGTTTTTTTATTTATTTATGTTGTTGTTGTTATTTATTATTATTATTTATTTATTTAACTTTTTTGTCATTTTTATCTATTATTTGTTTTATTATTTTTATTTTTTTATTGTTTCATTTGTTATTTTTTAATTTTTTGTGAAAAAAAAAAAGTGTTTTGTAATTATCTATTTTATTATTATTTATTTTGTATGTATTTTTTTAATTATAATTTTTGGGGTATTTTTTTTTACATTATTTAATTTAATTTATTATTAATAATAATAATAATAATTTATTAAAAATAAAAAATAATTAGCTCCGGTTTCCCCCACAAGTCCAAAGACATGCGGTACAGGTGAATTGGGTAAGCTAAAATTGTCCGTAGTGTATGTTTGTGAATGAGTGTGTATGAATGTTTCCCAGTGATGGGTTGCAGCTGGAAGGGCATCCGCTGCGTAAAACATATGCTGGATAAGTTGGCGGTTCATCCCGCTGTGGCGACCCCAGATTAATAAAGGGACTAAGCCGAAAAGAAAATGAATGAATGAATGAAAAAAAAATTATTGTCGCTGAAGAAAAAATATTAATAATAATAATTTGAGAACCTGGTATGCCTACCCTTTATTGTTTTGTTTTGTTTTATTTAAAAAAAATTATCAACTTGGTACCGAAGTACCAATTCTTTTGACAATACCCATTAACGCAAACACAAACACACATTGATAGTGCTTCCTTGATCCATGATCATTGCGTATAACATAATTACCAAATTTGTGAGAGAATATGAGAGCACCAAAGACCAGGCTATGCGTTTCCTCCCATTAAGATAGTCTGATGGGCAGGGTGATTTAATTTTTGGTAGCCCGACTGGAAAACAGAATAGCTCTGGGACATTTTTCAGTCCCATAATCTGATGATATTGTTGTGTTGCTAACAGGAGGAGCAGAGAAGGGCTGAACAGGAGAGAGAAGCTCAACTCAAACATGCTGCTGCTGCCTCTACAGCCACAGCACAGGTCATGATCATCACAACCTATAATGCTTGTGCTCATAGTAGGGGAAAAATCATAATCGTAATTATATTTGTTAAATATTGTAATGGCCATTTATTTAAAACAATTATGAGTGGGCCATTTTGTTTGTGCGTGTGTGTAAATACGTTTTTTTTAAAGAAAAACATATATTATTTAAAATATAGATGTTTAAATTGTATGTTGTATTTTATATCACTTTGTTGTATTTTAAACCATATAATGTCTGGAAATGTATATTTTTATGGTGGTGTTGGGTTTTATTATTTTAATACGGTTTTGAATGTGTTTACAGGTCACAAAAACAGCAGCAAATATCCTCAACACAACAATAACTAAGAGTTCAGCTCTGAACATGACTGTAGATATTGAGGTAAACACTTTTTCTTTCCCTTTTTCATCTGCTGTATTAAATAGCTACTAAATGAACTTATTAAATGTCTTTTTTCACAGAATTCAGTTCTGAAAACTCCAGTTGGCAAAGGAGCCGCTCATAATAAGACTGTAGATCACGGAGCAGGACTCAACGTGACCGTTGACATTGAGGTGAGCTCATGGCAAACTTAATGCCATGTCTTTTACCTGTGGTAAATGAGAGAACGTGTCTGTAAGTAGGCCTGTCACGATATCTACTTTTTGTTGTACGAGATATTGCACCGAAATATATCGCGATAAACAATGTTATTGTCATTTTAAGACCATTTTATGCCGCTCATTATATAATGCCGGAATGACAATATAACATCATCACAATGCAAGTACACTCTTCCAAACAACACATCATATTTTATTCTTAAGAAGATTTAATTATAGTTATTTTAACAGTTTAATAATCCGGCATTGGAGTCAGAATGTGAAAACACATATCCTAAATAAATAATAATAAATGTTAACAAAAAAGTGCAAGGTCAAGAGTAACAGAGGCTGCAATACCACATGGATTTATGTGGAATGATTTTGGGAGTATCGTAACTGAAAACGTATAATACATTTTTAGCTTGTTTTTAATGTTTACAATGCAAATATGCAAGCAAGTCTCTCATATAATAGATCTACTAAAAGATATATAAAATATTATTTTACAAACTGTATTGTAAATAAATCAAATGAACATTTTCATATTAGTCAATATTACTGAAATTAATTTAAAAACTCTATGTAAATATACATTTACACTAGTAAATAAAAAGACTCAATGGTGGGCAAAAAATCTGCGGATTTCTGCGCGTGCAGATTCCATGTGGGCCTGGTGATTCCTCAGGTTTTTGACCCTGTTTTATTTCTTTCTCTTTTTGTTTTTTATTTTTTTGCGTTTCAGAAATCTCCACAGTCCTACCAGATCACTCCTAAAGGGCAGAAAGTCACTGTTTTAGTGAATCCAGAGGATTACGGCATGGACCAGAACAGCGACGACTCAACAGATGACGAGTCTGCACCCAGAAAACCCATCCCGTCCTGGGCTGAGGGTATGTATTTTTTTTATTTATATATTGAAATAAATGTATTGTCATTCAAAATGTACTGGTGTAGTTTTAGAGTCTAAAATAAGAAAGTAAGAATGTATAGATGGATATTAATGGCAACTTTTAATGTTTGTTTGTAGTTAATGTTATTTTTCCATCTGTGTGCTGTAAGAGTGGTTGCTTTGGCTTATTATAGTTGTTAATTCATAAAAAGCAAAAGGCATTGCATACCATTGCCATTTAAAGGAAGAGCTTTTAGAGTTGGTATACTTTCAATGTACCATTTTTTTTTTTGTAATCTGAAATGCATCAAATACAGTACTTTTATTTAATAACTCCATGGATGCAAACAAAGATTCAATTGTTCATCAAAATCACTTCATGTGATGGAGCACACTGTTCTAAAACAGACCCCCAAACAACAACAGCAACAATAATAAAACAAAATGCTTTTGACTCAATCCTAATTTAAGAACTTTGGCATATACAATCATAACCACTATCCCACACCAAGAAGTGCATGTGTATTTTGCTAGATCTACATTAAAGTTGCACAATACTGGGAAAATATGTGAGATGTGATATTATAGTTGAATATTGCAATAACAAATTTTTTTATTTTTTTTAATTAGCTATTTAAAAAACATTTATGTAGTGATCAAATCTAAAATAAACCAGTAAAATCTAAACAAAAACTGTCCATGTATAAGGCCCCATCTGATTTGTCAAATTTGGCTGAACAACCTATGCATTTAACATGCAAATATACAATAAACACAAATGTAATTTATTGCACATCTCTCCGATATGAATATTGCATATTCATTTTCCTTCGGCTTAGTCCCTTTATTCATCGAGGCTTGCCACAGCGGAATGAACCGCCAACTTATCCAGCATATGTTTTACACACCGGATGCCCTTCCAGCTGCAACTCAGTACTGGGAAACACCCATACACACTCATACACTACGGCCAATTTAGTTTATCCAATTCACCTATAGCGCATGTGTTTAGACTGTGGGGGAAACCGGAGCACCCGGAGGAAACCCACGCCAACACAGGGAGAACAAGCACACAGAAATGCCAACTGACCCAGCCTGGACTCGAACCAGTGACATTATTGCTATGACCACTGAGCCACCGTGCCGCCCATATTGCATATTATTTGTAATAATAATATATAAATATATATAAAAAAAAAATTTTTTTTTTTTTTTTTTGGGTGGCGCAGTGGGTAGCGCTGTTGCCTCACAGCAAGAAGGTCGCTGGGTCAGTTGGCATTTCTGTGTGGAGTTTGCATGTTCTCCCTGTGTTGTCGTGGGTACGGTTTCCCCCACAAGTCCAAACACATGCTGTATCGGTGAATTGGGTACGCTAAATTGTCTGTAGTGTATGTGTGTGAATGTGAGAGTGTGTATGGGATTCCCAGTGATGGGTTGTAGCTGGAAGGGCATATGCTGGATAAGTTGGCGGTTCACTACGCTGTGGCAACCCCAGATTAATAAAGGAACTAAGCTGAAAAGAAAATGAATGAATGAGAATATATATATATTTATTTATTTATTTATTTATTTAAAAAATATATATATATTTTTTAGATATACATTTTGCATCCCTAATTTACATGCTATTGTGTTTTGTACAGGCATGCAGTTGCAGCAAGCCATCAAGAAGCACTATTATAATCCACTGAATCTCAACGCTTATTTTGGAGAACCCAAACCGCCCAGACTGGAGATGATCTTTAGCAAGACCAAACCTCGCTTTTTCAAACGCACTAGTTCAGCAGTCTGGAATTCTCCACCACGTTTGGGAAATCTGGGGCATTAATAAGCAAATGTAATTTTTTTCCTTCTCTATTTTATCTGTCATCCTTTTTATGTGTTCTCTTTTATACTCTCTTTAATAAAGCCTTTTAAAAATCTACATGTAAGTAGATTAATAGAAAAAAGATGGGCATGGCATTTGCCCACATAATTCACTTCACAAAGAGTGTCAAATTACTCTGGACCGTTAATAAAAGGTAAAAATATTTAAATGGCTCTGTGATGTCATTCATTCATAGGGAAAAAAGAGGAGCATTGTTGTTTTAGTGTGAATGAGTATTTACACGATGGCAGGATGGATATGACTAGTCAGAGACTTGTGGGACTTACTCCCCCTGATATTAAAACAGATTTCTGATATACTGTACTTTATTAAATCACAATTTATGCATATTATTTTGGCTTATATTTGAAATTGCACAAAAGGATTCAATGTTTTGAATTGAGAAACCTATAAACAGATAAACCTACATCACAAAACATCAAGAACATAATGGGAAAAATGTGTAATATTACTAAATGAACTGCTTGGCTATTTTATATAATAAAATCCAGCAAACAAGCCTATAAAAGGGAAACAAATTATAATTAAATAATAAATTTTCTGCTATAGTGTAAATGTAAAACTAATATGATTGTGTAACTAATTTGATTTGAGTATTTAAAAATGTAATTTAATTATAAGTACTTATTTATTAGAAATCTGATTACGTAATCTGGATTAAATGTAAATTAACACTGTTTCTTACATTTTTAACCTACCACATAGTAAAATTGACGCCAAAACATTCTGTAGCTTTGACAGGAAAGTGTTTCGTAATGGACAAAGGATATGTTGGATCAAAAACAACATCTGCTAAATTAAAAAATGAAATTAAATAGACATTAGCTCTGTCCCGAATCCCCACGACATTTCTGGTAAATCGTGTCAGAAGAGATTACGGCTAATGCGCATGCGCAGATGACGACTGTTACTCATCTCTCGTGAGCGCGCACGGCTGTGGAAACTTCATCGTCACTAACGGCGTCGCGCATCCAAGGGACAACAATCGCCCAAGAGAGGACTCGCTAAAAACAGTCCGAAGGTAGGTTAGCGATTAAAACACGTTTATTATTAGAGTAAACACAACCGACTGTGTTATGTTTGGTGTTTGATTTACTGTAGCTGACCGTTTTGCTTTATAATAACAGGTGCAGTTGACGGTCACACGCCTAATAATAGTCCCGCTATTTAAAGCCATTGTGAATTTACACGCGGCCTGTTTTTGTTTACATTTAATAAATAGTAATAATAAACTTGAGTATCGAATATTTACGTATTATATAAAATTCAACCCTCGCTCATGTTATGAAGGAGTGAATTATATAACTGATTAAATATAATAGGAAAATAAAACAACGATGTGTTGTTACTGATTATATTATATTATATTTGGAGACCATTTAGTTTGATGTTTTGGATTTCGTACAGCTCAAACTGACGTAAATACGCGAAAATGGCCTCCGATCGTTGACATACACACACACACACACGCATTCATTGACTGATATACATTTAACTAACACACGCATATGCACTGCTGTTGTCAGCGAGTGCATTTGTGATCAGTCATGCGCTAAGATGAACATGATAACAGATTTGCTTTCGATTATGTTAGCATGATTCTGAGCAGCCCTATATGTGTGACTGGGGGGCTAGTTCTCATTTTGTAGAGGCATAAATTATTAAAGACTTAATGACAAATTGGTTATATGAAAAATATGATGTTGTTCATGTTGTCACATTGGATGCATCCAAAATCACATCAATTCTTTGCACATGTAAAAACAACATATTTGAAAACAAGTGGCGACTTGCCTCACCCAAAAACTAACATGTTCTTTCAGAATTTTTATTATATAGTTTAGATGTGTTATAATGTGGTTTTAATGTGTTTTCAGCCTTTATCAAACATGACGATGCTGGAGATTTGTTTAGCCACAAAAATCACTAACCACGTCTTTTCTATGCAAATACTTCACTGTGTGTCTTAAAGGGATAGTTCAGCCCAAAATGAAATCTCTTCCATCATTTACTGACATTTGATTTGTAAACCAAATTGATGGTTTGTTCGTTTGTTCTGTTAAACAAGAAGATATTTTAAAGAATGGTGGAAACCACTGACATACAGGAATTGGGAAATACTAATACCCAAAAAATCAATACTCTGACATCATTTACTCGCTCTTCACTTGTTCAAAATCTATTTCTTTTATATAATATTTTCTATTCTTCTGTTGAACACAAAATAACATATATTGAATGCTTGTAGCTGGCACCGATTTAATTCCATAGTCTTTTTTCCCCTTCTTTTGTGTTCAATAGAAGAAAGAAACTTGTAAAGGTTTAAAACCACATGGGGGAAAGTAAATGATGAGTAAATTTAAATTTTTGGGTGAAATATCCCTTTAAAGAAACCTTGAAAGGATTTTTAATGCCAAAAGAGTGTTTATGCTGGCCCTAAATCTTTTAATATAGTCTAATATGGATATATTAACATAGCGAGTTTCCATTTAGTGAGTGTGTTTACATGTTTAGGCCACATAAGATGTTGACAACCACAACCAGTCCACTTTACTACTATGAATCAGTGTGAAATACCATTTTTGCCAAAAGTAAAATTGGGTACAAACATTCCTGCGAAAACTATGTGCAACATAAAAACGCTTATTTTGATCAGTGTCTCCAGAATGATATTAGGAGCTTTTTGTCAACTTAAAAAGTAATTACGTTGTCGGATAATTAAACATAATTCGTCATCTGATAGAAGTTTTCTCACATTAATTGAACCCATTTCTCTTTTTTCCATGCAGATGGGTCGCTTAACAATACAATTGCTCTGTATGGCTCTTGTGGTGTCAGTTGTGGCCAAACGGGGGGGTGGATCCAAAGGTGGATTTGGCTGGGGTAAAACTAGTAGTAGCTCAAACAAAGGTGGAAGCAGCACAGGAAACAAAGGTGGCAGCAGCAGCAGTAGTAGCAGCAGCAGCAGTAGTAAAGGCACCTCATCACATGGGACACACTCGTCCCCTGGAAACTATCCTCGCCAACCTCAAGTACCAAACCAGAATCCACCTCCCTACCCTGGTGCTGGAGGTGGGTACCCTGGTCAAGGAAGATATCCACCAGCAGGCTCTAACCCAGGTCAAGGATACCCAAACCAAGGCAGCAACCCAGGACGTGCTGGATACCCTAACCAAGGTGGGTACCCAGCACAAGGTGGATACCCAGCCCAAGGTGGCTATCCTGCGCAAGGCGGTTACCCAGCACAAGGTGGATACCCAGCGCAAGGTGGATATCCACAAGGTAATTACCCAGGACGTAGTGGTTACCCAGGACAAGCTGGTTACCCAGCACAAGGTAGCTACCCAGGGGGAGGATCATATCCTGGAGCAGGAGCAGGATCGTACCCCAACAGGTACCCTGGTGGAAACCCCTACCCAGTTGGTGGCTCCTATCCAGGTTATCCAGTCCGAGGAGGTTCCAGTCCTAACCAGTTTGGTGGAGGTGTTGCAGGAGCAGGCGGATATCCTGGAGCGGCACAGTATCCTAACTGGAACCCCAACAATAAAATCATGAGCCCAGCCTATGGTGGCAACTATGGTGGTTATGGATATGGTGGCAGATCACCATTCGCCCAGTCAGTGCAGGGCATGGGTATGGCCCCTTCTTACAAATCAAAGGGATTCGGCAAGCAAGCAATTATAGCTGCTGGGGCTGGGGCTGTGGCTGGTATGGCTCTGGGATATGGCCTCGGAAGTTTCCCTCGCCCCCGTTTCAACTTTCACAGCCCTCAGGAGGAATACTACTACAATCATTACATGTACAGACGGTACGGCCAGACTCCACCTGACGGTAACGTGAACGGGAACACTAACTCTCAAGGTGGCATTCCTGGCGATGCAGGATCAGCCTCTGCAGGACAAGGAAATGTTAACCCTCATGAAATCTTCCAGAATCCTCCTCCTGAGTCCTATGACAAGTTTATGGACAAGTGTATAAAGAGGACAGATTTGCTTAGAGAGAAATCGGAAGGAAGATCGAGGAGATCCATTGAACTCTTTGAGCCTCAGGCAGCGGAAGTAGGTGATGATCCGAGTGAAATTCAAGAAAATGGTACAAGCACTTCTGAAAAAAACAATTCTGCAGCTGGTACAGATGATTCTGTAACCACAAACCCACCAGAAACTCCAGGTCAACCTCTAAAGCAGACACAGGAAAGAGCAGCAGAAGCCAATGATGATGACGACGATGACACTGTTAGCATTAAGGAGATTGGCTATCCTATGCTAATTGAGCAAATGAAAGCTCGACGTTGTGTTGAGCTGTACATGGTCTACGCAGAACAGCATGCAGAAAAACAGGCACAAGTTCAAGCTAAGATGGCGGATGAACCCAGAAGTGGTAGTGGCAACCTTCCAGGACCCATAAGCCACGGAGGCATGTTACTTATCACTAGCATCCTGTCACTTATCTTCAGTTCCCTTCTACACTGACATTCTCAAATAGATGACACATAAAACCATTTCATCATGGCAAAGAGACAGATGAGTGAACCAATCACGCCTATGTTACCTAACAAATTTATCTTGGATTTTGGGCAGGGTATTTTTGAAAGACTACTTGAAGATTTAACAGAAAGTACTGACATTTCTCACAATCACTTTTGTTCAGTAACATTACTAAATTGCAACATGAGCCACCTAACAATTTCACATGAGCCTGTACTTGGAAGCGATATATTATAATATTATTTTATTCCCCAGCAAAGTTCACCTTCCATCACTGCCACCCTTCTTGCATGTAGTTTGGTGAACGTTACTTTGGCTTCCAAGACAGCATGCTGCATGAACATTTATCTCCAGGTTTTTTGCATGGCATTGGCATTTGACTAATCGTTTTCTGCTGGCAACAGTAAATGAATCAAACATTTTAATGACATAAAATGATGGCTTCTTGTTGAATTTTCCTAATGGCTCTTTTACTTGTGTAGTACTTACTGAAACATTTGTGTTGTAGTGTTTTTTTTTCAATTATTTGGACTGTTAACTGAATTAGCTTTCTACTGAGCTATTTATTATTGTAATAAATTATAATTTTGACCATTTTAATGTTTGTTTAATGTCCTCCACTGTTGGTTTTCTTATTTTATTTCCTAATGGCACTTCATCCAGAACTCTCTTTGTGTTTTACTCAGCTCTTTTGTGCAAAAATGAACTAGACTTTGTCCATTTAATCCTCTGCAGTGAAAATACTGCATTTTTGGAACTAAAACAATCCACATCCAGATCTTGTGTTTCTTTCATTCCACTTTTTTTCGGTATGTCTCACATTTTAAACGCTTTCTGTGTGAATGACACTTTAGTGAATGTACACTGTATGGTTTTAACTCTATATATATATATGTATAATAATATCCCAGTGTGTCAATTCATATCATATGTATGCATGAATGATATACAGAAACGCTCATGCAGCTCATCTCCATTTCTCACCGAGATAAAACATCATTTTATATAAAGTTGGATCTTTATCAGTAGCTTGGGTACTGTGGTTTTCTTGAACATGACTGCTGAACATTCAAGTAGATTAACAACCCAGCTTGAGACATTGCTAAATTATTGATCTAGATCAGGGGTGCCCAAACTCGGTCCTGGAGGGCCAATGTCCTACAGAGTTTAGCTCCAACTTGCTTCAACACACCTGCCAGGAAGTTTGTAGTATGCTTGTTAGAGCTTGATTAGCTGGTTCAGGTCTGTCTAATTGGGGTTGGAGCTCAAATCTGCAGGACACCGGCCCTCCAGGACTGAGTTTGGGCACCCCTGATCTAGATCATAGATCTCAAACTCGATTCCTGGAGGGCCGCAGCTCTGCACAGTTTTGCTCCAACCCTAATCAAACACAGCTGATCCAAATAATCATGGTGTTCAAGACTAATAGAGACTATTAAGCAGGTGTGAGTTAAAGTGGTTGGAGCTAAACTATGCAGAGTTGCGGCCCTCCAGGAATTGAGCTTGAGACCATTGATATGGACTTTGGCAACCACTGGATGATCAGCAGTAGGCAATGTATAACGCCTAATTGTTATTCAGTCGCATATGTAATAATGTTATGCCTTTGAGATGTTGTGAATGTTCATGTGTGTATTACCATCACTGGGATTAAAGTGAATAAATGCACCTTAGTATTGTGTCTGCCTGTTTTACTTGGGTATTTTTAGAAAGCATAATCTACAATGGGACGTTTTGGTTTTATCTTTGACACAAAACTATGCTAGGTAATAGGATGTGACCCACTCACATAGTTCCAAAGCTTTAACACATTTTATTTGACCTAGTGTTTATGTAATATCAGTTCAGGTGAATGTTTGTAATAACCTGATGCTCAATGTAGAATCTGGTCCCTGAAGGAAAAAAGGTAAGTGACTGCTATGATGTGTTGTGATAGTTTCTCTTGTTTTTTCCACTTATATCTACTCAGGTCTACTTGATTTACACCAGTTGACGCTGTATGTGCCTACTCATAGAGATTGGCTTACTAATTACAAGCTTAATTGTGCCCTAAGTGGAAAACCATGGACCCTATGAGGATTTAAGGAGTGACAGAATACAAATATGAAATGATTTAGGTCAAAACGCACAAAGGTGGTGCCTATGAGAGCCATTTATCTTCAATTGGTTGTTTTGAAACACATCTTGACCCATGGGAAGAAGACTTTACCCCAACAGAGGATCGCAAGAGACAAAAATGCCATTTGGTGATCATTACTGTGTTCATTCAGGCGGATGCAAATCTGAATCACAATATGTTTTTGCTAATGATGTGGTTTTAGATCAAACAAACAATTCAGGAACATCGTGACTGGCACTTCTTGTTTTATGATGTCACTGAGACCAGTTTAGAAGGTATCAATTCCCCTTGTCATTTGAAAGCTGATATTATGTATATATAGAACTTTTTTCCAACTTCCAATCGTGTGAAATCAAAGATGACCATTGGTGGTTCAAGAGAAAACAAGCAAATGAGAAGATGTTTATGGCAATGATGATCTCAGTTGTGATTTGTGTTTTGGCATGCAGCAAAGTATGAATAAGTATCTTGTTTTGGTGCACTTTGGTGTACATTTAAAAAACGATTTTGTCAAAACAGGGCCTGTTTACATCTGAATGTAGCTTTGTCCAAGTGTAAACAGGGTTGTGCTTTTTCACAAGTTAGTAACAGGAATGCAGTCGTGCAACAGCAATGTGAATTGAAAGTGGAAAATGAGAAGTCGAAATGTCAGAGGATTTCACTGTATCAGCTTGAGTTTTTGCACAACCGTAACAAAAGTACATCACCTACAGTGGCAGTGGTCGAAAACGTGCATTTGACAGCCACAGGAAGTTAGTGATTTAAGTTTATATAAAAAAATATATATATATTTTTGTTGAAAAAACGAATCGATCTGCTTTGGCTTACCACCCTAGTGGTGTATAAGTTAGTTTTACAACTGATTTTTTCCACAAAAAAGCCACTACCCAACACCATTATACAGCATGAAGGAGCTAGTATAAAAATTTGTACTCCTACTCCTCTGTTTGTCTGACAGAAGAAAGTCATATACAGCATGAACGGCTTGTTGTTGGGTAAATTATAGTAGAATTTTGGCTTAACTATTCTGTTAAAATACTAAATCACCTATGCCAACTAATGCTGCATATAATCAAGTCTACAAAAACAACACAATGTGCCAGACAAAGGCAACAAGTAAAGATCGCTTTCATATTTTGAATGTACATGAAATCAAATGACAACAAAAGACCACCTGCTGTTTGCTTATTGATTCAATTGTTTCGGGACGTGCTGTTAGAAAACACTCCAAAACAATGTATTCATACGTCACTGCATTGTAAACAAAGGGATTACAGTAAAAATCATGAGGTAGCTTCCACATTCTTATAACTCACTTGTTTTCCAGCTTGCTATAGCCTTGTAGCATGGGTTTGATTCCAAAAGTTATGCAGAGCATGGCAATTAGAGGAAATGACTGAACCAAATACAAACACATGTAATCATATGAACAACATGATAAACGGCTACCCATGGAGAAAGAGAAAAAAATAATTGTGCACTTTTGTTCTTATCCTCTGGCTCTCACGCTCCAGTTGATCCCATGTAGAAATGTAATACATGGAAAATTGCAAATAACAAACATGACATACAGGTTCATATTTGAATTGTACATTAATTAAATGTCATATATGCAACATATATTTTTAAACATTGCAAAGAAACAAAAGAAAACCATGATATTTGTAATTACAGTGGTTGCAAAATATATAATGAAAGCGACCATTTTGCTCAGAGATGCCCAAACTAGAACCCGCAGGCCTAAGTTGTCCCATGTTAAGCTTTGATTTGGCCCACCATCCCATCTGAGAAGAGAAGGAGAATGATGGGTATGGGTTTAGAGATTGTTATTTCAAATTCAATGTAACCTTTTGTTTGTTTGTTTCATTGTTAAGCTACAAAAAAGCTAGATTTTCGTCTAAAATGTACATGCTGTCACTCGGATAGAGGACTTTGGTGAGCAAATCAAGGCAAAGGCAGATTCTGCCTGACAAGTGTATTCAGCATTGAACTCCACTGTTATAAATGTGATTGTTTATGTTTTTACTGCAGTAAGTTATACCGCATTAGTTAATATGATTCAAAGTAATGTTTTCTATTTATTTAGAAAGATTATTAAATAAATTAGGAAATTACCCATGGCAACTTTAATGTAAAATAGTTTGGTATATTTATCTTCGGCCCACGGCTATCAATGATATTTTATTTTTGGCCCTTCATACGAAAACATTTGGGCACCCCTGATTTTGTAGTAGGCCCATATCAAAATATATGTAGAACATATGATGTTTTGTATAGGTGAAATCCAAATATACATTTGTATATCATTTATATATAATTTGCATATATCAGATTTATATGTGGGATGATTTAGAGCAAGGGTGCCCAAACTTTTTCTTATGAAGGGTCAAAAACCAAACTAGATTGAGGGCCGTGGGCCGAAGATAAATATATCAAGCTGTATTACAAGTTGCCTTGGATAATTTCCTAATTCATTTCAAAATAAATAGAAAACATTACTTTAATCTTATTAACTAACGCATTATATATTTTTTACATTTTATAATGAACCTAATATAATGAAAACATAAGAATTCCGTTTATAACTCAATGAATTTTAATGCTGAATACACTAGTCAAGCTGCATCTGCCTTTGCCTTGATTTGCTCCTTGAGGACTTCTGAATTGTGGTCTATCTGTTGAGCAACAGTATGTTCATTTTAAAAATAAAATCAGATTCATTTACAACATTCAATTGAAACATTTAACTCAAGTTTGTCTTTTGTAGCTCAAAAATAAAACTAACAAACGAAAGGTTATGTTAAATTAGAAATGACTGTATAAAAGCAGGGCGACGCGGTGGCGCAGTGGGTAGCACAATCGCCTCACAGCAAGAAGGTCGCTGGTTCGAGCCTCGGCTGGGTCAGTTGGCATTTCTGTGTGGAGTTTGCATGTTCTCCCCGTGTTCGCGTGGGTTTCCTCCGGGTGCTCCGGTTTCCCCCACAGGTCCAAAGACATGCGGTATAGGTGAATTGGGTAGGCTAAATTGTCCGTAGTGTATGTGTGTGAATGAGTGTGTATGGATGTTTCCCAGTGATGGGTTGCGGCTGGAAGGGCATCCGCTGCGTGAAACATATGCTGGATAAGTTGGCGGTTCATTCCGCTGTGGCGACCCCAGAATAATAAAGGGACTAAGCCGAAAAGAAAATGAATGAATGAATGAATGAATGTATAAAAGCAGGAGTTTGCATGTTCTCCCCGTGTTGGTGTGGGTTTCCTCCGGGTGCTCCGGTTTCCCCCACAGTCCAAAGACATGCGGTATAGGAGAATTGGGTAAGCTAAATTGTCCGTAGTGTATGAGTGTGAATAAGTGTGTATGAATGTTTCCCAGTGATGGGTTGCAGCTGGAAGGGCATCCGCTGCGTAAAACATATGCTGGATAAGTTGGCGGTTCATTCCGCTGTGGCGACCCCAGATTAATAAAGGGACTAAGCCGAAAAGA
This sequence comes from Danio jaintianensis, assembly GCA_903798115.1. Classification (NCBI taxonomy): domain Eukaryota; kingdom Metazoa; phylum Chordata; class Actinopteri; order Cypriniformes; family Danionidae; genus Danio; species Danio jaintianensis. The sequence goes on from CAIGQV010017386.1 coordinate 36,114,229, forward strand.
AAATGAATGAATGATTGTTTTTAATGTGCAGTGAACTCCACAATAAAAACACAAAATCATTATCAGTTAAAGTCTGTTATTTGGGTTAAACATCCTGGTTAAAGGGCTTTTAATAGGCCTATGTTTTCAGGACAAAATGAAGCTGCGATTTTATAGTCAAAATAAATCTAAGTGTTATGTTTATGATTTTTATAAGATGGTAAAAAGTGTCTAAACACTGTCTTTCAGAGCTGTGGCTTGTCCGTTGTAGGCCTATATGCTATACTCATATCTGTTGCACTTTTTTTGCACACTTTCCTTTTCCTTTTTCCCCCTCAGTGTTAACCCTCTGTCTTTGGAGAAGAATGAAGCTGTTGTCTTCAAGATGTGATATCACAATTAAACCAAAGCAAGAAAGAAAGTTTAAAAGATCATGCGCCACATGAACATTTGACCCTTAGGCTTTATATTTGTTTTATATGAAGCCACTTTTTTAGTGGGCTATCACAAGATATCTCACATATCATAGATTCTACCAGGGATGTTGGCAGGCCTCCCAAGTTCAAAATTTAAGATAGTTATTATCAGTATATATTTAGTGCCTCCTTCCCCATATGGCATACAAATACATAACATAAAAAATATTTCTATGCATCTTTTCTAGAATTTGTTGCCTGATAAAAATGGCTCTTGCTGCTATTAGAATATTTTTTTTCAATAAATTATACTTTGTTCATTATGGCTCATTTAATTACGTTGGTTTGTATGTATATTGTAGTCATAATTAAAGAATACATAGCCACAAAACACAATTCAGATATGATGTAGGCCTTTTTTCGTAATTTGTTAAATGGTTTAAATGGCCATAAAAGACTTCTATAGGTTAAATAAAATGGAAGAGTATTGCCTAAATAGCTATATATATTGCTAATAAATATCTATCTGGAAAAGTAAGGTTTATTTTTCGTCATTTGTTGAGATATGATCTGCTGACGGGAGAGAGACTGACTAGAATGGCGCGAATTTCTGAGACGAGCCTTCTATCAAAACAAATTATATTAACATTTTATGAAAAATGATAACATTGAAGTTACATTAAAGTAAAATTACGTTGTATCTAAGAATATCAAGATTGGTAATGTTAATATATACGGTGGCTCAGTGGGTAGCGCTGTTGCCTCACAACAAGAAGGTCGCTAGTTCAAGCCCCGGTTCTGTGTGGAGTTTTCCCCCACAGTCCAAACACATGCGCTATATAAATTGAATAAGCTAAATTGGCCGTAGTGTATAAGTGTGAATGAGTGAGTATGGGTGTTTCCCAGTACTGGGTTGCAGCTGGAAGGGCATCCGCTGTGTAAAACATATGCTGGATAAGTTGGCGGTTCATTCCACTGTGGTGATCCCTGATGAATAAAGGGACTAAGCCGAATGAAAATGAATGAATGAATAATATATACTGCATTTTGTTGACTTGCACTTGTACATGTGTAATGACAATAGAGTTGAATCTAATCAACAAAGAGAGCTAGTCCTAATGTCTTCTTTCAACGATCCTGTTCTTGAATCAAGTGATCAAGATGCATAAGTAGTTTAAATCAAGGATTAAAAAACTATCAACAATTTCACAAAATCACAATACTTTTAGAATATGTATGTAGATCATATGTTAGAATTAAGTGGTGACTTTATTCTTTAAAATAAAAAAGAGGCCCATGACCTCTCATTTTTCCACTCAATTTGCATCCTTGAAATATTTACAAAACAATCAGCAAATGTGGAACACATACAGGCTTTGAAAAAAAAGATCATTTTAATTATTTAATCATCACCAATGTTGTTTTTAACATATTTCATTCAAGCATTGATAAAAACACAAAATGCATTCACGTGCTTAACATACACTGATGTACTTGCTCTTTTGGGGATGTGTTTTCTTTTCCCCCTTTGCTATCTATTCCAATGCGCTTGATTCCACATTCATAAGAGATTAGATGAGAAATTACAAGCTTGATTGCATTTACAGTGGAGTCCTGTCATAATTAATCATGTCAAAACACACAAACACACACACAAATCCTGGATCCTGTCAGATGCATTTACTTTCACCTGTATGTTTTGGCACACAAATAAACACATGGGAAGGTGATTTTTGTGTATCAGATAATCAAGGGACATTAAAATGTGTAATTACTGTGATTAACCAGCCAGAACTAATTAGTCTCTGATCAAAACATTGCCTTGTTTGTAAAGTTTAGTTTAGACAGCCTGCTAGGGAACCTGTTGAGCGTAATGTTCTGAAATAATTATGGTAATGGATGACAAGCTTATAGTGACCAAGTATAGTGGACTTTATACTACTTTATAGGCTAATGGAGGATTTTGGGGAATTGGATGAAGTAAATATACTAATATACTAATTGCAATTTGGAAACATGTTCTTACATTTTTGTATTTGTGAATTTAGGTGATTTAAAGACCAATGTGAATATGTGAATTAAAGACCAATGAGAGTGGTGGTAAAAGGTGTATTAGAAAATTCAGAAGAATGGGAATTTAATTGATATTGGGTGAAATTAGCATTCATTCATTTTCTTTTCGGCTTAGTCCCTTTATTAATCAGGGGGTCACCACAGCGGAATGAACCGCCAACTTATCCAGCATATGTTTTATGCAGCGGATGCCCTTCCAGTTGCAACCCATCACTGGGAAACATCCATACACAATTTAGCTTACCCAATTCACCTGTACTGCATGTTTTTGGACTTGTGGGGGAAACCGGAGCACACAGAGGAAACCTACGCCAACACAGGGAGAACATGCAAACTCCACACAGAAATGTCAACTGACCCAGCCGGGGCTCGAACCAGCGACCTTCTTGCTGTGAGGCGATTGTGCTACCCACTGCGCCACCGTGCTGCCTGAAATTAGCATGTGAATCAAAATATATTTATGTTTAAAAGCAGCAAAGAAACAGCACCTTAATGGCTGTATCGAAGACGGCCAAACAACATATGGCAGCAGGCCAACACCTGACATTTGACACTGGAATTTACATGACTTTTCCAGAGCTTCATGTATTTCAATTAATTTAATAAATCCAGATAAGACTATTTCATATAGTTGTGTACACTTACATTTACATACTTGTATTTGTATTTAGGGCCTGAGGAAACTATTGAGTGTTACTTTATTACTAACACAGAAAACTTGAAAGAACATAAGAGTACAGCTATAGGAATGTATACAGAAATTGTAGATTTCGTATGCATAAACATTTTTATTTGTGTGTTATATTTCAGAAAGCAGCTAACAATCTGGGGCAACAGTTTTGTAAAGGTTTGGGCTGAACAAGAACATTATGGGCATTGGGAAATGTATATATGTATAGAGTACTTAGAATCTCAAATAAAAACTTTCTAGGAGATTTATTCATTTTATTTGGATAATGAAGCATGTCTGAAGCCTGAACCTTTTTCACATGTAGGATTTCCCCAGTTTTTAAGGACCATAATGTCTCTTTTTGCAAGTCATATTTTCAGCAAGTTATTTAATAAATTATTCAAATTCAGCAGCTTATAGGCAATACTACATTGTGCTAATTAAATTGAGACACGGCAGCTTGTCAAAGAAAAAGGCACAGAGACAAAGCAACTTGCATTTTATATTTCCATGTTTTAAATTCACCAATGTCTTTTTGGAATATTTTAAGTCTCTTTAAATGTCCTTTTGCTTGTGGTTTTTACAAATCTTGAAGTTACATCTTGCCAGTTTTCTCCACATTATGTCAGACTTTAAATCTCTACATCAGACTTTAGAATCAGCTAAATAAAACAAGTCAAATCTAAGGCCTGTTAGACATCCTTAAACTGCTCTTTTTTGTTGTTCAACTGGCTTAGCTGTTTGATTGTTATAGATAACTGTTTTGACAAAGACCACATTTCTGTTCCCTTGAACATCCATGACTTTACTAGGTCTTAAAAGCCATGACTTTAAATTTTTCTATATACATAAGTAATACAAAGCATTTAAAATAAATCAAACTAAATAAACATTCTACCCTGTAAAAATGACAAAACATCATGACAACGAATGTTTTTATGTTACTTTAACTTATTTTACTTTAATAAGTCACTATTTTTTGGTTATACAAAGTTTAACTTACAATTTTGAAACAGTTTGGCTAGGTTGAGATGACTATTAAAAAGTTAAAGGGCTGTTTACAAAAAGAAAACTACAATTTACTCACTCTCAAGTGGTTACAACCTATTGACATCCATTGCAGAAGAAAATAAATATTACGGAAGTCATTGGTTACAGATTTCCAACATTTTTCAAAATATCTACTTTTGTGTTTAACAGAGGAAAGCACTCAAATAGCTAATAACTAAGTTCATTCAACTAAAAAAAATGAGAATGCAATATTTTACAGTGTATTTATTTGCACACTGTATGTGGGACATATATAAAGTGCCATTTTTTGGTCCTGAACAGTCAATATTGCTAAAAAGTGTATACTTATTATTTAATATCCTTAAACTTGAGCCAATACTTAGGCCCAAATTTAAGGCCCATGTAAGACACCAAAACCCTACTTTCAGTTTCTCTTACAGGAACTCCTCCTGAAATCTGTAAAAGTGAGTGGCGTTTTATCACTTTCCAGAACCTTTTATTTCACAGTTCAGTGTTGGTGGAAGAA
>CAIGQV010017386.1:36118913-36132315 GCA_903798115.1 Danio jaintianensis
ATGTCCGACTCTTATTGTGTGCTAAATGCTTAACAATATTTTAAAACTTCCAAAACTTCCCACATTAAAAAATTTATAGTATCATTTAGGCTACTTAATGTAAAATGTCCTTGGGCATTTGAAAGGTAATAAAACTTATATATATATATATATATATACATACATTCACACACATATACAGTATTGGGTTTTTAAAATATCACTATAGTTCTTACACTATTCTACCAGAGCAAATATCTCCAACAGATTCAAGTTTATATCATGGTTCAAAAGCACTTTAGTATTTACTAAAACTTCCATCATATTTTTAAATGTATGTCAGGTTCTGTCAGTATATTATAGCCTACCTACTTTAGAAACTCATTCATTCATTCATTTTCTTTTCGGCTTAGTCCCTTTATTAATCTGGGGTCACCACAGCGGAATGAACCGCCAACTTATCCAGCATATGTTTTACGCAGTGGATGCCCTTCCTACTTTAGAATCTAAAATATTATATTATTTTCCTGAAAAGTTCAATGTGAATTTAACTTTAAATGTTTTTAAGCATTTCAGTGTAGTCTGACTTTTAAATCCAGCACTATTACCAATGAACCCAACACAACGCATCTGCAGTCACATTGACTATAGACCATTTTGAGGGATGTAAACAATAACAATGGTCCCAACGTATTTCCTGTTTTACATTTTTAATTTCTACAGCTTCCGAGAATCCAAAAAGAGCCACATATTGATAAATAATGTTATGATAGCTGTTTTAACATTAAGTTATGATACAATTGCCTCTTGTTACAGTTATGAAATAGTTTGATAACAAGCAGGACATGTTCATGGGCCAATGACATCACCACATTGAAATGGTCTATATGTATGTTATATTGTGTTTCATTTGTCAGTGTTGTTACTGAAACATATGTGGTCGTCTTTTTTAACAGGGTGGATTCTGGCATTGTGAAGCCCAGTAAAGGAGAAAGAGTTCTCAGCATTACGCGGAGCACCAGAGAAACATGACCACTGCAGACTCCTCTGCTGCTGAAACATTACAGTAGAGTAGCTAAACAATAAAACAGGTTTGACTCTGACAGACTTATTGATAGAATGCCAAAGTGGGTTTTATTATGTCTTGGGATTATTGATGGATCTCTGAATCAAGGTCGGACTTGCTTACATTTAAGCGATTTATTTTTATATGGCTTGTCTTGGCCTAAAAGATTTGAGTATGACTTCCACGCCACATTATTTTGTATTTGTTTCCGGGTTTGGATGAAAAAAAATACAAAAAATCCCAAATACTTCACATGAAACCAAAAAATGAACATGAAACTTACCTGTGGTTGAGGTGTCACTGTGTTTCTCACACCATTTTTACTATTTTAGGTTAGATTTACACACCATGTCGTGAAGTAGCTTTCTGTACCTCATAAATTCGCGCCTTTTTTCTAATAGCCGATGCAAGCTTCTGTAGTAAAGCGCGCGATTTTGAATAAAAAAAAACAATAATGTTGACAAATAATCTTTTTTTTTTTTTTTTTTTTTTTAAACAAACGAGTTTTTAAATATAAACAAACCTTCAAAGTATTCACAAAATATTTATTTATTTAGCAAATTCAGAAAAACAGATTTTGGTGACTAATTCAGTTCTTTAATGTTTCCAAATGTCTAACATATTTTTGCCCATATATATATTTTTTTTATCAAGATATAATATATATCTAATAATAGACGTCATGACTTTCAATTTCAACATTCTTATCCAATATATTAACTCTGTACTTGCATAATTTACAAGTAGTCATGTCTGTATTTGTATACACTACCTGACAAAAGTCTTATCCAAGTTTTAGGAACACAAATAATAACTTGATTTCTAGTTGAGCATTTGGTATCAGAAGTGGCTTATATGAAAGGCAAAGGCCTCTAGATTACGCTTATTTTACCTAAATAAAATATGATCATGCCTTGATGTTTAATTAATTAGGACAGTAAGGTCTGACTTTGCTTAGACAAAAGTCTTGTCACTGAAGAGAAATAATGTCCAGTATAGAATATAAAGTCATGGTGCAGTGGAAGAATGAATATTGTGTCTGACTCCCATGAGTTGGAGGACTGCATCCATACATCTCTGCAATGACTCAAATCACTGATTAATAAAGTCATCTCGAATGGCAAAGAAAGCGTTCTTGCAGGACTCCCAGAGTTCATCAAGATTCTTTGGATTCGCGTCAAGATTCTTTGGATTCATCTTTGGATTAATGCCTCCTCCATCTTACCTCAGACATGCTCAATAATGTTCATGTCTGGTGACTGGGCAGGCCAATCCTGGAGCACCTTGACCTTCTTTGCTTTCAGGAACTTTGATGTGGAGGCTGAAGTATGAGAAGGAGCGCTATCCTGCTGAAGAATTTGCCCTCTCCTGTGGTTTGTAATGTAATGGGCAGCACAAATGGCTTGATCCCTCAGGCTGTTGATGTTGCCATCCACTCTGCAGATCTCTCGCACGCTCCCATACTGAATGTAAGGCCAAACCATGATTTTTCCTTCACCAAACTTGACTGATTTCTGTGAGAATCTTGGGTCCATGCGGGTTCCAGTAGGTCTTCTGCAGTATTTGTGATGATTGGGATGCAGTTCAACAGATGATTCATGGGAAATATCTAACTTCTGACACTTTTCCAAATGATCAACTAGAAGTCAAGCTATTATTTTTTGCTCTTACAACTGAGATCCACCACAAGACTTTTGTCAGGGAGTGTATAATAGTAGTAGTAACTATAAACTGAATTTTTTTTAACTGTTGTTGTTTCAGACAAACAGAACCATAAGACACTATGTACATCCTAAACTTTATTGGACTGTTATAATAAAACTTTTTAAAAAATATTCTCAATTATAAAGATGACGACTAAATACTGTAACTGAAGAGGTTAACAGCATCCGATCAGTGTTTATTCCAAAAAACGGAAACTGAAAGATTAAAAATAACGAACTGAATATCACATCCACATACAAGGAAGAACTGAATGGGAAGTAATTCAAACTTTTGACGATTTGGATAACATAGCAGCAGGTTAAAGCCCATTTTAAAACTCAAAATGTTGAACTGTATTGAAAGAAGTCCGTGTGAGCTGTGAGAACAGCTGAAACCGGTTTGAGAATGAAGCTTTATAACACTGAGACCCTAAAAAAACGGTGAACTCAAAACCTCTATTCAGAGTAAAACCAAACAAAGTCGTCAAACTGCAGGTTTTATGAAACCATTCAAATCTCTCATCATCGCCAGCGGCCCACAAGTTCAAACTCCAAGACCGAGTTGATGGACGAGAGGCGTTTTAAACCGAAATGGTGTTGAAATTGGAAATGAAGCTCTTGCTGCATTAGAGTTCTGTCACGGTAAATAGGGATGAAGATGCAGCCGACCAGTCATCATCTCCAGTCCGCCGTCAGAATGCAAGAAACAAAACGTAGACCATGAAAATGAAGGTAAAACAGTAGATGCAGAGTTTTACTCTCCCTTTGTAACCAAATCTTCAATATAGGCGTCCAGCTCATCGTCACTGCTGATCTCAATGTCCTGCAGATCAAAATAAACACAAGAGAAAAGAATCCTGTAAAATCTCAAAATCAAGACAATTAAAAACAGATAATATAATTATTTAGAAAAATGGTCCACTATTCATTAAGTGGCCTTAACTAATATGTACTCATACTGAAATTAATCATTTGTTACAATGTACTTATGCTTGATTAAATACCTGCATCTAATTACATCTGTAATTACATGCAGGTAAAAAAAAACATTGCAAGAATTAGATGCTTTGTTTCCAGTGAGGACTTAGAGAAACTTGTTCATGCTTTTATCACCAGTAGGGTGGATTACTGTAATGGACTCCTCACTGGCCTTCCCAAAAAGACATTCAGACAGTTGCAGTTTATCCAGAACGCTGCGGCCCGGATTCTGACCAGTACCAGAAAATCAGAGCACATCACACCTGTCATCGAGTCTTAACACCGGCTCCCAGTTACATTCAGAATAGATTTAAAAAGTATTACTACTTGTCTATAAATCACTAAATGGCCTAGGACCTCAATACATTACAGATATGCTCACTGAAAACAAACCTAACAGATCACTCAGATCTTTAGGATCATATAAACTAGAAATTCCAAGAGTTCAGTCAAATCAGGGTGAATCGGCCTTCAGCTACTAACAGCGCCCCCCGCTGCTGGAATCAGCTTCCAGAAATGATCAGATGTTCTCCAACATTAGGCACATTCAAATCAAGACTGAAACACATCTGTTCAGCTGTGCCTTTACTGAATGAGCACTGTGCTACGTCCGACAGATCGCACTATTATGTCTTTCTCTTCTCTTTCATTCTTTTATAACCTGTTTAACACATTTTAATCTGTTTTTACTTATTATTTGGTTTTATTTTCTTATAATTGTCTCTTTTATTCCTGTTTACGTACAGCACATTGAATTGCCACTGTGTACGAAATGTGCTATATAAATGAACTTGCAAAACAACAACAAAAAAAAAAAACTTGGTGACCATACCTTACACCTTAACCCACCCTCTTAAACCTACCCATACCACCAAACCCGACCCGTATCCTACCTCAAAAGCACCACAAGTGTTCTGCAATACATTATGAACACTGTAAGTACATTGTATTTATGTTTTTGAGGCAAGTACACAGTAGTTAAGACAACCTAATATGAAGTGGGACCAAAAATGATTATAATCAGGGGTGCACATAACTGATACGCAGTTCAAAAAGAAAATCTCAGTTATAAAAGTAGCATAGAAAATGTCTAAAAACGAATACATCTAAAAATATTGTGAATATGGGCATTTATATACATGAATATGACAGGATAGGGCGACATGGTGGCTAAGTGGTTAGCACTGTTGCCTCACAGCAAGAAGGTCGCTGGTTTGAGTCCCGGCTGGGTCAGTTGGTATTTCTGTGTGGAGTTTGAATGTTCCGCGTGTTGGCGTGGGTTTCCACCGGGTGCTCCGGTTTCCCCCACAGTCCAAACACATGTGCTATAGGTGAATTGAATAAACTAAATTGGCCGTAGTGTATGAGTGAATGTGATTGTGTATGGGTGTTTCCCAGTACTGGGTTGGGGCTGGAAGGGCATCCGCTGTGTAAAACATATGCTGGATAAGTTGGTGGTTCATTCCGCTGTGGCAACCCCTGATGAATAAAGGGACTAAGCCAAAGGAAAATGAATGAATGAATGAATGTGACAGGATGGCTATGCCAAGAACAGCGTGAGGACCAAGCAACATCCGTATGTACTCTGAACCCATTATGAGTATGAGTTATGAGTACCACTGATTATTGGCCTTATTCTTCATGTATGAGCAGGCGCAGCCATTGGTATCTTTTTGGCTCGAGACTTCGGTCCTATTAGCTTTCATTGATTTTTAGACGTTAAAATTGGCTTGTTATGCTGCAAACTAGTGTTGTCACGATACTGGAATTCGGCACCAATCGATACTGAAATTTTAAAAACGTCCATTTCCTGCTGACATTTGAGCGCTGTTGAGTGCGTTCTTAAACAGCGCTGATTTGCCATTGTGTTCTCAACAGACACGACTGTGATTGGCCGTGAAGGTCATCAGTTCACCGAACTCACCGCTGTTTACTGAGTGTAACCACAGATACAGGGACACTGGAGCATTTTAAATTCACGTCGATCAGCTGGTTTGTCTATAAGCTGACATACGAGCCATCCGCTGATAAATCGCGGCTTTAAAATGCTCCAGTGACCCTGTATCTGTGGTTACACTCAGTAAAAAGCGGTGAGATCGGTGAACTGATGACCTTCACGGCCAATCACAATCATTTCTGTTGAGCACGTGAACACAAATCAGCGCTGTTTAAGAACGTGCTCCACAGCGCTCAAATGTTCGAGGGAAATGGATGTTTTTAAAATTTCAGTATCGATTGGTAACGAATTCCAGTATTGTGACAACCCTACTGCAAACTGATCTTTTCTTCTTATATTTTAATCTACTTTTTATGTATAGTCATGAAGACACTTGTTTGTAGAGCAAGTGGTTTTCTGCCATTTATTATTCCTAGTCATTTCTCCCATAGGTAATTGAATCGGAAGTGCACGAAACGAGTGCAGATCCGCATTAAAAAAAAGATCAATAATAACTGATAATTCCAGTGTGTTTTTCAGACCTCCTGGACTTTCTGCAGAAGAGCGACGATGTTGGTTCTGAGTTTGCGGAGTTTCTCTTCTGACTCCCGGAGTTTGGTTTCTGCTCCGCTGCTTTTCTCCTCCACGGCTCGAGCTCTGGATTCTGCCCGAGTCTGATAGGAATTACACAGACTCTGCAGTCCGGCCTCATACTGCTGGAAATACTCCTTCTGCAATGCACAAGACACTACAATTATTCCTGATTTAATATAAATATGCCCTTAAGTCTTCAATGATGGTCTGTACTCACGATGGGAAAGGCCACAAGGTCCTCAGCATTCATAGTGTTCACAGAATCCTTGGGGATTCGGAAGTCCGGAGGGAAAAAATAGCGTAGCAACGTCCTGTGGCAAGTAAAACAGGAATGTAATGGCAAATCTGTTAATGGCTCTAAAAAACATCAAAATTTAAGAAAGATGCTTAGAGTAGTGGTGGGCAAAGCAAGGCTTCATGAAACACTGAAACAGTTGAAGCAAATGTGTCAAAGCTCCAAAACGTTTTGAAACCCGTCTCTACAGTGACACCTAGTGGTCATTTGTGTAAGAGTTCCTGACTAGCATGCAGAGATAATGGGTTCGAATCCAGGGTGATGCAGCTATAGATGTTAGCTTTTAAACGCTCTGTTCTTGTAACGTGTTTTGTTTTAACATTGGTCTGACATCCGAATGAACACTTTGTGAATAAATGTCTTGTTTTGGTCATAAAAATGTAACATTATTAAAATACATCAAGTCAAAATTTCAGAGTACAAGTCGAGATTCGAACTCGGGCTATTTGCAGCACAGTTACTCTGTGCACACGCACGGTCCACTAGGTTACATGAGATTGTAGGTTTCTTTTCGACCCTGACAGTCAAATGCAGATTTGTCAGGTCTCGAAACGCTTCTGAAACGACCAATGCTTTGAATCGCTGTAGTCACGTGATCTGGATGTTTCGAAACACTTGCGCTTCGGGATCTTGACACTGTGTCGAAACGTCAGCCATCCCTAGCTTTGAGTATAGATTTGCTCAGAGATCTAAAATGAAGCCAAATATGTGTTAAAGTCCAGAATTTGTCGATTAACACCAGATTTAAACTGATTCAATACAAATGGGTAATGCCTACTTATGTCACAGCTTAAAAATTCAATAAGTTTAACTCAAATGTCCCAGATATAGGTTTCAAATGTCCAAAACATAAAGGAAAATATGTATTTGGGAATTGTGACAAACTAAAGCCGCTTTTTCCACTTCACACGACATTCAAGTGGAAATTTGCCCCCTTGTGGCAGCCGTACGGAATTGTCATTACGGTTGTACGTCTAATCATCTTTCCTGCGGTCTTAGAAAAAATAGTGAAAGACTATATAAATGGTAATTTATCTTATTTAAAACATTCTTAACTTGGTTGTCTTAATATATTTTGATTTAGCTTGTGTTTAGTGTTTGTTTTAATTTGTGATATGTCTAATCCAATAACAGTCATATTAATTATTATAGCACGCAATACTTGCCAAGACTTTTCCTATGAGCCAGGTATATTTTTTACACTGATGTGTATGTATGCGTATCTAGTAAAGAAGTGCAAAACCACAAGCCTTTACTCTCTTCATTTTTTTACTTGTTTATGAATAAAAAAGTAGGTTTTTATGTCGCTTGTGGTGTGCAGTGGAAAGGCGGCTCAAAGGACTACTATACAATTTTGGATCTGTTTTTACCGTTTCTAGAAATAAACCAAATATTGAGAAGCAACAAATACCTCACACTCTACTTATTGATATGTGTGTAATATATATATATATACACACACACACACACACACATGTACTTTTGTAAATGGAAACGAAACACGGGTATGGCAGTCTCAGGCAATGCATGACAACATTTTGCAATGCACACAAAACTGTCCTTAGCAAAACAAAGTGCACCTCATCATAGTCACCAGGCCTTCTGACGTCTCTCTGCTCGGCCCGCTCTGAGTGGTGTCAGGCTCAGCAGCAGTGGGCGGAGTCACAGATCGCGCTGGTCCCTGATTGGTGTCTGGACTCCGTGACTCCGGGGAGGCGGGACGCATAAGACGGACATCATCACTGCCCTTAAACACCCTGAAAACAATCAAACACACACTTGTTGTATTAGACCAGAGGTTCCCAAACAATTCAGCCCGCGACCTCCAAAATCACAATGCCAGTGGCTCGTGACCCCCATTATCCTCAGAGGTGGGTATACTGTAAATATACAAACGTTGCAGACACAACAATAGGCCTATATAAACACGAGCATAAACAAGTGCAACAGTCTAACAACCATATAATTTTTTTTATAGTCATTTATTTATTTGTTTAATTTAATATTAACTTCACCTAATGAGACTGGTGGGCACAATGTTTACAGCACAAGTTCTATTCTTGGTTTAATTTTGACCACCACTTGGAGATCATCCTCCATGTTAAGTTGTGGTCTGTATTTATTTTTAATGTATTTGAGTGCCATTAAGGTGTCAGAAAGTTTAACCTGGTGCCATAAAATCAATCTTCAGTCGTGGCCAAAAGTTTTGAGAATTACAAGAATATTAGAAATTGGAAAAGTTGCTGCTTACGTTTTTATAATAGCAATTTGCATATACTCCAGAATGTTATGAAGAGTGATCAGATGAATTGCATAGTCCTTCTTTGCCATGAAAATTAACTTAATCCTGAAAAAAACTTTCCACTGCATTTCATTGCTGTCATTAAAGGACCTGCTGAGATCATTTCAGTGATCGTCTTGTTAACTCGGGTGAGAATGTTGACGAGCACAAGACTGGAGATCATTATGTCAGGCTGATTGGGTTAGAATGGCAGACTTGATATGTTAAAAGGAGGGTGATGCTTGAAATCATTGTTCTTCCATTGTTAACCATGGTGACCTGCAAAGAAACGCGTGCAGCCATCATTGCGTTGCATAAAAATGGCTTCACAGGCAAGGATATTGTGGCTACTAAGATTGCAACTAAATCAACAATTTATAGGATCATCAAAAACTTTAAGGAAAGAGGTTCAATTCTTGTTAAGAAGGCTTCAGGGCGTCTACGAAAGTCCAGCAAGCTCGAGGATCGTCTCCTAAAGAGGATTCAGCTGCGGGATCGGAGTGCCACCAGTGCAGAGCTTGCTCAGGAATGGCAGCAGGCAGGTGTGAGCGCATCTGCACGCACAGTGAGGCGAAGACTTTTGGAAGATGGCCTGGTGTCAAGAAGGGCAGCAAAGAAGCCACTTCTCTCCAAAAAAAACATCAGGGACAAATTGATCTTCTGCAAAAAGTCATATTCTCCGAAGAAGCCCCTTTCCGATGGTTTGGGGCATCTGGAAAAAGGCTTGTCCGCAGAAGAAAAGGTGAGCGCTACCATCAGTCCTGTGTCATGCCAACAGTAAAGCATCCTGAGACCATTCATGTGTGGGGTTGCTTCTCATCCAAGGGAGTGGGCTCACTCACAATTTTGCCCAAAATAAACAGCCATGAATAAAGAATGGTACTAAAACACCCTCCAACAGCAACTTCTTCCAACAATCCAACAAAAGTTTGGTGAAGAACAATGCATTTTCCAGCACGATGGAGCACCGTGCCATAAGGCAAAAGTGATATCCAAGTGGCTCGGGGACCAAAACGTTGAAATTTTGGGTCCATGGCCTGGAAACTCCCCAGATCTTAATCCCATTGAGAACTTGTGGTCAATCCTCAAGAGACAGGTGGACAAACAAAAACCCACTAATTCTGACAAACTCCAAGAAGTGATCATGAAAGAATGGGTTGCTATCAGTCAGGATTTGGCCCAGAAGTTGATTGAGAGCATGCCCAGTCGAATTGCAGAGGTCCAGAAAAAGAAGGGCCAACACTGCAAATACTGACTCTGCATAAATGTCATGTAATTGTCGATAAAAGCCTTTGAAACGTATGAAGTGCTTGTAATTATATTTCAGTACATCACAGAAACAACTGAAACAAAGATCTAAAAGCAGTTTAGCAGCAAACTTTGTGAAAACTAATATTTGTGTCATTCTCAAAACCTTTGGCCACGACTGTACTGCTGCTAATAATTCTATGTTTAAAATTTTTTTTACTTGACTTTTGGAAATCACCAAGAGACCCCCCAACATTGTCCCGCAACCCCACTTTGGGAACCACTGTATTAGACTACATTTTTGCAAGTGCAACAGTAGTGGCTGTAGCAATGTTTTCATTTTAAATAAATGTATTTCACAGATCCTCAAAAATTAATCAAGTTTTAAAATTGTGTAAAACTTTTAATCATAAACATCAGGGTATCTGCAGAGTTATATTTAAGACTTTTTAATACTAAACAGAATTAAATTTAAGACCAATTGTAAAGTATAATAATTTTTATAGAGCTGAATTTACCAAAAAAGCACACAACACAACTAATTAATTAGCATCCTTAACACTCTTTATTATATATAGAAAGAGTAAAAAACCTGAAAACAATCTTTAAACTGACTAATAATAAATTCCGTTTCAAAATGTAAACAAAGTCTTCTTTACGGTGTTGGTTTGCTTGCATTTTTAAGGTCTTTGAAACAGATTTATAACTAATTAAGGCCTTAATTTTATACCATAGTATTTAAGACTTTTAATGATCCGCGGACACCATGAAAATGAAATTAATTTGAAAAGCTTGTCGATTGCTAAAGTTAATTCGGTAACTCTTTACAGTAAGGTTGTATTCGTCAATGTTAGTTAATGCATTTACTAACATGAACAAACAACGAACAGTACATTTATGACAGCATTTGTTCATATTTGTTAACGTTAGTTAATGAAAATACAGTTGTTCATTATAAGTTCATGTAAACTCACAGTACATTGTCTAATGTTACCATGCATGAATTTGGATGTTAATAACGCATTCATTCATTTTCCTTCTGCTTAGTCCCTTTATTCATCAAGGGTCGCCACAGTGGAATGAATCGCCAACTT
Source organism: Danio jaintianensis (assembly GCA_903798115.1). Lineage (NCBI taxonomy): Eukaryota > Metazoa > Chordata > Actinopteri > Cypriniformes > Danionidae > Danio > Danio jaintianensis. Next base: position 36,130,088 of record CAIGQV010017386.1, read on the forward strand.
ATCCAGCATATGTTTTACACAGCGGATGCCCTTCCAGCCGCAACTCAGTACTGGGAAACATCTATACACAATCACATTCACACACACTATGGACAATTTAGTTTATCCAATTCACATATAGCGCATGTCTTTGGACTGTGGGGGAAACCAGAGCACCCGGAGGAAACCCACGCCAACACGGGGAGAACATGCAAACTCCACACAGAAATGCCAACGGGCCCAGCCGGGACTCGAACTAGCGACCTTCTTGCTGTAAGGCCACAGTGCTAACTACTGAGCCACCGTGTCGCCCGGATGTTAATAATGCATTAGTAAATGTTGAACTATGATTAATAAATGCAATACAAGTATTGTTCATAATTAGTCCATGTTAGTAAATACATTAACAAATGAAACCTTAATTTAAAGTGTGAGCATTAATTCAACCATTAAAAACTAGAGTTCAGAGAAATAAAAACAACAACATGATTTCAGAAATATTAAGACAGAAAAAAACTAAACAAAAAATGAGCATTTATAAAGGAACAAAATTGGTAAAATCCTCAAATTTGTATGTATAGCATCTGATATAATTTGCATAATGCATGTTTACTCAAGTGCATATTTGTTCATGTACCAGCGATCTCTTGGAGTGTTCATGGGAACGTAGTCGAACTTGACTTTCCAGCGCACGTTGTCTTTTCCCGTCTCTACTGCGGTTACGCGACCAGTGAACCACTCGCCGTTTACTTTGGCCTCTACCAGAATCCCTTTATCTACAAAATAAACATTTTATTAAATCATTATCTCACACTTCCATTGACCTCTTTTAATGCAAAACAATAGAGACGTTTTACCTTTCTGTGCATTTTTGGCTGCATCTTTTTTCAGATCTTCATTAGTGCTATTTGCTATAACCTGAGGGAGAAATAAGGATCAATTAAATGTGAATGAATCATTTCCACTATGATAATGTGTTACTGTACCTCAGTGTTGGTCTGTTTGACGACTGCTGCTGCCGCTGGCTTTTTTTCCACTACGGTTTTCCCTCGAGCCTGAACAGGCGCCGCCATCTTAGATTTTTTGGGTTGAGGTTCGTCCTCTTCTGACCCGCTGTCTTCTTCGTCCTCTTCTTCTTCCTCTTCCTCCTCTTCGCTTTCTTCTTCCTCCTCATCCTCTTCCTCCTCCTGGACTCGGCCCTTCTTTATAATTGCTTTCTTGTTGGTTGGAGTTTGTTTGGCTGCAGGCTTGGCGGATGATGGCTAACAGAAATATAGATTTTTTATTATTTACAGTGATATTTATGGCCTTTTAAAGGGGTCCTATTATGCCCCATTTTACAAGATGTAAAATAAGTCTCTGATGTCTCTAGAGTGTGTGTGTGTGAAGTTTCAGCTCAAAATACAGCACAAATAATGTCTTATAACACTCTGAAACTGACCCTTTTAGGCTTTGATCCTAATTGTGACTGTCGCTTTAAATTCAAATGAGATTGTGCTCTTTTCAAAAGAGGGCGGAGCTACAAATGCCTGTGTGTCTGCATAGTGGCAGATTCAAAAACAAGACTAACATTCTATGCTAATGAGAGAGAGAGATGGTCACTAGTGGGCGGGGCTTTCCCTCTCTGATGACACGTACAAAGGGAGAATGTCAATCAAAGTGTTTCTGCAGACTGTATTTATCAAGTGTGATTATTAAACATTAAATTAATAAACGTTTATCATTAGAACCTGGTTATATTCACACACTGTTGCCACACAACTGTGTTTAACCCCTTATAAAAGTGCATAATTTTATTTTTTTTGCATAATAGGTCCACTTTAACAATATTTACATTAGGTCGTTCCGCAGATGATTTTCTTCAAAGTGACTTACACATGATGAGGCATTCATCGATTCAACATGTACAGGCAATACTAACAAGAAGAGCTACTTATACAAAGGAACTGTTCATGCTCAGAGAAATAAGAGCTAGAGTAAGGAGGGGGAGGGGATTTTAATTTATATTTTATGTTGTGTGCTTCGTGAAAGAGTTTTAGATTTATTGCCATATTAGCTTCTCTGGGAATTTCATGGCAATCCAGACCAAATTTACAACATTTTATAAATATCAATTTTCTACAACTATAAAAATTATAACAATAAAAATACATTGTGGTGGGGAAGGCATGATCGAACACCCCAAAAGGGGGGAGAGCAAGCGGAGACACCGGCGGCTGGTCAGTGGTCCAATCATAAATAATCAGTAC
>CAIGQV010017386.1:36137380-36151551 GCA_903798115.1 Danio jaintianensis
ACACACACACACACACACACACACACACACACACACACACACACACATATATATATACATATATATATAGATAGTGGCTATCTACACTGACAAAGGGATAGTTCACACAAAAATTACTATCAAAGTCAAAGTGAACCAGCATTTTTCTAAATATCTTCTTTTGTGTTCAAATAAAGAGAGACTAAGTTAATAATGACAGACTTTTTATTTTTTGGTGAACTATCCCTATAAATTTAATGTGACGTCGGCTTGCATAGAGTGTGTTTTCCCGCTTACATTCCTCCCTCTAGCTGTGGTCCCGTCTTCTCGTACATTTTAATGAGACGACTGCAATTATAGACAAACATCCCGTCCTGGTCTCGTCTCTGGATGTTCACGCCGAATATAAAGTTTAGTTCCTTGGGCTCTTTCAAAGCTCTGAAATGGGAACAACAGATGATAGTCATACTTGTTCAAACTTAAACCTGAACAAATTCCATCCCTGATATTTGCACTTTATACATTTTGCACTGACGTTATAGTACATAATGATTAATTAATAAAGTTTATTTGACATGGACATCACAATTACACTGGACAACCAAATGCATTTGTTTGAGTGTTTTAGCAAACTTGCTAATTCTCAACACCTGTCCACAGGAGGCTTAACAGAATAAAATGTAATAAATACATATACACAACATTATAACTCTTTACATAAAATACTAATGGCAAAAGCAAAGGCGGCATGATCAAACAACCTGCTAGTGGACTATTTGTGCAAACACTGCTGATTTGTTTTTAACCACTTTTTAAGAACTCTACTAAAAGTATTTATATTACCTTCTAATTTTAGACTAACAGGTAAATCATTCCACAGTTTGGCTCCCTTGACAGAGAAAACAGATTGACCAAAAGAGGTCTTACACTTTGGCACTAGACAGTCACCATTAGCAGTTGCTTGTGTGACTCTGTGAGAAGCTTGATGCCTACTGATTAGATCTGAAAACACCATTGGAGCATGATTGTTTAAACATTTAAAAACCAATTTAAGATAATTAAATTTAATAAAACTATCAAAACTAAAAAGGTTACGTTTACATAAAACCTCACAGTGATGCCATCGCACAGGCTTTAAGTCCATAATTTTAACTGCTTGTTTATATAATGATTCAATAGGCTTCAATATAGTTAAAGAAGCTTGTGACCACGATGTAATGCAGTATGTCAAGTGCGAAAATATCATTGTGTGCATATATAGTTTTGCAACTCGATACGTTAAAAATCTTCTAATAAAACGAAAACAGTTTAGACTTGGCTTAACCTTCGTACATATATTTTTAACATGACCATCAAATTTTAAATTAATATCTAAAATTATGCCAAGATACTTAAATGCATTCACTTCTTGAATAACTTTATTTTTAATCAGCACCTCAAATTTACCCCTTACAGGCCTACTTCTTATAGAGAAGCACATAGAGACTCTTTTCTTGACATTTAACGTTAAATGAGACAGCTCAAGCCATCTTGAAATATGTTGCATAGCCTGAGTCAGTTGCTCGCCTGCCCGGCAAGGTGTTTTAACAGACACATAGATAACTGTGTCATGTGCATATAGCTGGCAGTTAACCCCTGAGCAGCAATCGGGAAGATCATTTATGTACATTGCAAATAACAATGGGCCAAGAACAGACCCTTGCGGTACTCCCATATTATTAGAATGCACAGATGACTTCACCCCATTGACCCTCACACATTGCTGTCTCCCACCCAAATAAGACACGAACCACTGTAAGGCTTCTACTGACATTTTGAACTTACTTAATTTATTTAGTAAGATATTGTGATTAACTGTGTCAAAAGCTTTCTGTAGGTCTAGGAACACAGCCCCAACCACACCACCTTTATCCAATGACCCTTTTATTTTTTCAAGCAGATAACAATTTGCTGTTTCTGTGGAATATTTCTCTCTAAAACCAAACTGCTGTGAATAAAGCAACTGATTAGAGTGTAAATGCTCCATTAATTGTTCCGCAACAATTTTCTCCAACACTTTTGAAACTACAGGTAGAATAGCAATAGCCCTATAGTTACAAACAGCCTCCTTATCTCCAGATTTATAAATCAGTATAATTATTGCTGTCTTCCAACTTTCTGGGAAAGTCTTTGTTTGTATTGACAAATTTACTAAGTAAGTAATTGGCTCCAACAGGAAATGTTTATATCTCTTAATTAATTCAAAGTGAATATTAAAAATATCCTTGGCTGTAGAATTACTCATTACTCATTGTTTCTGCATTATCTTGAACTTTATAATCATTTATAATGTCTTAGAAACTATTAAACCAAAATTATAATTTTATTTTAATCATTTTATTTGTCATAGAAAAGTAAGAGAGTTTCTTGAGAGCACATTAAAAGGTCACATTAAAAAACAAGGCAAAAAATCTAATAAAACTGCATAAAAATCAATCTGCAGGCTTTTGTATACAACATAATACATCGTGTAAGGTCTTGTTCTTCCATTTTTTTTTTCAAGCTGCTCACACATTTCTAATAAATAGCAGATTATACAGCAAATACTATATTTATAGGAGTGGATGAGCATGCATTACTTTTGTTTGGATGCATGGATGGCTTGTTTTCTAGTAGCTTCGGCTCGTAACGCAACAGCCGAATCCTGTGCCTTTCTCAGCGCAGCCTGAAATCATAGAGCAGAAAATAAAACATTAACCAAAAAACACAAACACATTAAACATTTCCTCACACTCAAGTGGTTCTTAACTTATATATTTTTTTCTTCTATTAAACAAAACCAAAACCAGATATTCTGATAAATGATCAACAAAAAAACACTGATATTCATAACAGGAACAAAAATGCTATGGAAGTCAATGGCTGTTTTTTTTTCAGCATTCTTCAGTTTATCTTCTTTTGTGTTCAACAGGAGGAGGAATCTCATTTGAAACAGGTTTGAAAAAAAGTGGAGGATGAGTAAAGGCTGATTTATACTTCTGCATCAAGCGCACGTGTATGGTCCGGCGCAGCCTTCATGCGGTCGCATAGCCCTCACCGTGGCTGACGCTGACCTCTCAAAAAATGTAACCACACGTTGCAACAACACCTAGCGCAAGCTCTGTGATTGGTCGGCTTGGTAGCAGTGACAAGTGTGGGCGGTGCTGATAGCTGCGAGCTCGATGGAGTGGGTGTTTACAAGTGTCGAGTCCCGTGAAGGAGCTCCAGATGGAAACTGTTGTTTTATGTTTACCTTATGATTAAAGTTGTTGCACGTCCACCAGTTCCCGCCTCAGAATGAGCGAGTTTGAGCTACTTGTACATTAAGGTAGCGTTCAGAAAAAACAAAACACCAGCAAAGAAACTCGACACAGAGGAACATAAAAATCTACTGCCAGCTAGCGTTTAGGAAGTGTTATTGCAGAGCAACACAAACAGCATGCAGAAGTATAAATGCAAGACAGCCACCGTGGGTCACGCCGATCACTAACGCAGAAGTATAAATCAGCCTTAAATGACAACAGAATTTGAATATTTGCATGAACTATCCCTTTAAATGCAAATGCTACAACCTGCAGATCCAACCCACACCATAGCGCAATTTCTGTGCTTCTAAATTTAAAACAAGCTTAACGTATATGGTCAAGAGAAAAACTGAGTTTTTCAACATATGGAATCCCTTTGTAGGATTTCTGAAGGAAGCTGATACAAATATTTTCTCTGTATAACTAATATCTCTGTATCTTGTATCACCTGCAATTGATATACCGTTGTTATATGATGTACCTTTATTGTATGTGTATGTACATCGATTTATTTATATATATTTGTATTTTTTATCTTAATTATTTAAATTTTTTTGGTTTTGATTTCTTTAGTACATGTTAAAAGCTCCTAAAATCAATACAGTGTTTAAAAATAATAAAATAAAACAAGCAATTGTTTTCTATGTAAAACTCAACATGAAAATCCAAAGATGTTGTGCAAGTAGTAGGGGTTGAACCGACTAGTCGACTTTAATGCTCTGCCGTGACGCTTTTTGATTGACATCGACTAGTCGCACTGTGCAGATCACAGGGTTTGACCTGAGCTACATGGCAGCTTTACACACGAAGGTGGTTCACTGAATGAAACTGCCCTCGGATTATTTAAAGTAATTCTTAAAGTGTAATTTTTCTTATGTCAGCATCAAAGATTCACATGAACTTTAAGTGTACTTTAAATTGGCAAACAGATGCCAGTTAGGTCGCTCCATGCAAATAACCTAGAGCAGATGCTAGCCAATCACGTTTACGCAACCCTGGAACAGTAATGTGATTGGTTGTCGTCCTCTGCGAAGCGTAACTGCTGACATATTTTGTGAATGAATCGTGCCATAAACCATAAAGTGCCAGCCTTTGGAGGTGTGAAAAACTTCATAGCATGTGTACATATCATCTCAGGTGAACATGTGCATCGAGGAGACGTCTGATAACCAAGATGAGCAGTAACCACTAAAAACGCCCGACTTGAGCAGGATTTTGAGCAGCTTTCTAGCACACACTATCATGGCGGTAAAATATGCATCTGAGCAAGTCTCTGACAGTGTAATATGGCTTAATGTTATAGCCTTTGTCTTTCCTGCATCATGTTGTTATAAATAACTTCACATGAATCTGTGTGCTGAAGACGTATGCATTACTTCTGCACTAAAATATCTGTTGTTACATTCTTACTAGAACCTGCAGTGATCAAGGTGTCGACTGCATTTATTTAGCAGTTAAACTAGCCCGAGTGCTAATGTTGCATTATTAACAAAATGAAAGTGTTGACAGTGCATTTGTTTTGCACTAAAATTAGTCATTGGTAATGTTGCATTGTTTTGCAGCCTGTTATGAGCTGCCAAACAGCATGTGTATATATTTCCTGCAAATAAATAGCAAATTGTGGCATGTTGCAAAACATTTGCATTTGTGTTTTATTGATGACGTCACCAGTGACTAGTCGACGTCGACTTTGATAACATAAAAGTCGACTTCCAAAAATCTAAAGTTGTTCAACCCCTGGTAAGTAGTTGCCAGGAGTAGTTTTATTTAAAGCTTATTGCTATGCAGATATTACAATGTTATTAGTGGTTGCTAGGCAGGAGTCTTAAACGGCCAATCCACACCGCAGTGACAAATGTTCTTAGAATGTTGACGTTTGTTGGAAAATCGTTTCACACTGATCAAATGTTCCTCGATCCAACCAAATTGGACCTAAAGGGGTCCTATCATGCCTCTTTTTATAACATGTAAAATAAGTCTCTGATGTCCCTGGAGTGTGTATGTAAAATTTCAGCTCAAAATACCACACAAATAATGTTTTACAACTCTCTTAAACTGACCCTTTTAGGCTTTGATCCTAATTGTGGTGTTTTGGTGACTGTCGCTTTAAATTCAAATGAGATTGTGCTCTTTTCAAAAGAGGGCGGAGCTACAATTGCGTCAGCATAGTATCAGATTCAAAAACAAGACTAACGTCCTATGCTAATGAGGGAGAGATGGTCAATAGTGGGCAGGGCTTACCCCCTCTGATAACACGTACAAAAGGAAAATGTCAATCAAAGTGTTTCTGCAGACTGCTTTTATTAAGTGTGATTATAGAAAATAAAATTAATAATCGTTTACCATTAGCAGCTGGCTATATTCACACACTGCTGCCACACAACCATGTTTAAACCCCTTATAAATGTGATTTTTGCACAATAGCTCCCCTTTAAACAAAATATATCATTCAAGCAAAATGAGATCCTGGACTTACTCTGGCCTCTTTGGATAAATCATCACCAACTTTTATCTCAAGCAAGCGAGCTTTACTCTCCGCTTCTCTTGCTTTTTCCTCGGCTAGAGAGAAATTCATACACACACACAAAGACAAGACAAAGAAATAAAAGCTAATTAATTAATTATAAAGCACAATTTTCATATTAAAACCATTTACTGTCCTCCCGTTACAATCTTAATAAAGGGAAAGGACAAAAATATGCATTTATTAAAATACTCGATGATTCGAGGCATTAGTGTGGTGATAAAGTAAGAGTCTACATCCTCTGCCAAGTCTTGTGGTTTAGTATTTGTAAGGGCTAAGAACGAAATGGTCAGATGGAGGAAGTGACATTAGAGGCCACACAGCCTGACGTCTGAAACTTCCCTTTACAGCATCTGCCATTCACATTCACTTGAAGCAGATTGTGTGGGCCGAGGTTGAACTCACAGAGTTTCGCAAGATGATCTGCCTTTTTGACCTCTTGCTCTGCTCTGGTTTTAAAGCGTGTTGATGTGTATTTGTACATCCTAGAGAGAGAGAGAGAGAGAGAGAGAGAGATTAGAATTTATTGCCATATCAGCTTCTCTGGCTTTTTCATGGCAAAACCAGATCAAATTTACAGCATTTACAATAACAACAAACACTTTACAATAAGGTTGTATTAGTTAATGCATTTACTAACATGAACAAACAATGAACAATACATTACAGCATTTGTTCATGTTAGTTAACATTAATGAAAATACAGCTGTTAGTTCATGTTCTATGTTTATCAACCAATGTTAACAAGCATGAATTTGGATGTTAATAATGCATTAGTAGCTATTGTATTCTACTGATTTCTCATTCTTGATACTGTACTTCTATCAATTGGATACCCCAGTTTAGAGAGACCACAGGGGAGGGGGGTGAGGGCCATTGAATTGATATGTCATTATATTGTTATTCAAGCCTGTATACTTTGTTAATAATAATAAAATAGTAATAATAATAAACAAAAAAGAGAGAAATAATAAATAATAATGCATTAATAACTGCTGAACTATGATTAATAAATGCTGTGCAAGTATTGTTGATAATTAGTTCATGTTAGAAATATATTAACCAATGAAACCTTATTGTAAAGTGTGGCCCATTTCATAATATCACTTTTCCATAATAATAAAAAAATATCTAGCAATAAAAAAAAGACATCAATAGCAATAAATAATACATAGGATAAAATTCTAAAACCTTTTTTCAAGGTTTACCTTTGATCAAAATTGTACCATTTTTAAAAGATTCACGATCACATTTAAATACATTTACTTTAAACTCTCTCCAGATAAAAACATGTTGTCTGATTAAAACATAAAACATTAAAAATAGGGTACTTCAAAAGTACGTTTAACACTTCGGTTACTGTTTTAGTTTTGACAGTACATCCTAGAAGTCAAGAAACAAAACGCAATGCGCATGTAATAAATCTGAGTGTTGAATTTTTTTTTTTCACATTTTGTTTAGCTTACAAGCAAGCTACACCAATAAAGGGATAGTTTACATAAAAATAAATATTTACTCATTATTTACTCTCCTTCAAGTGTTAATAAACCACTTCAATATGAATTTCTTTCTTCTGTTAAACACAAAAGAAGATACTCTGTAGAATGCTGGAAACCAGTAACCACTTCCATAGTAGGAAAAATAAATACTATGGAAGTCAATGGTTACAGGTTTTTTTGGTGAACTACCACTTTCAACAGTGGAAAATAAGAGAGGTATTTTTCTTGTTTACCTAGGGTTATACAGGCAACAGGACAGTCGCTTAGTTCTGACTTTATGCCCTTGAATGAAGATCCTCATTCTGGGGTCGATGTAAAGGACGGCTGCATACGCACGGAAAGACCTTCTCTCTGGTTTCCTGTAAATAACACAAACGTGTGTGTCAGAATACAGCAAGAAAAAAATGCTTGAATTAACATGGTAAAAACCCACTGTATGCCGAAACAAGAGCAACAATGCAGTCAATTAGAGTGGACTACCAACTTTCTCCACCACAACAGTCTGGAAGTTCAAAGCAATCCTGAAGACTTTGACTAGCTGGATTAATTGTGGTTTTTAGGGTGTTATTTATATGTTTCTACTCTGATCAGTCGATGGGGTCTAAAATATTTTGAGTTTCTCTACTTCCTAGCACTTTCTAAAAGGGCTCGGTGGTATGGCAAGAAATAAAAAATAAAATAATAACAACGTATCTCTGTATTTTTTAGCAAATGGCAATACATATCGGTGTACATAGTCTATTTTCTCTGTTTTTTTATGTTAGGAATTTTTTACCCTGTCCAATGAAACAGTGTTCATATTAAAGGCTATGAAAACAAATATAGTCAATGTAACCATGTAGGTTATGCTACACATTAAGAAAATGTATTTATGTATAACAGAGGCCAGCTAGTGAAGTGCTATGCAGGTAAACCTCACTCCTCTGACCTCTAAAGGTGCTCTAGCGACAGACACTAAAGGCCATGGTCTTTGGCCTCCTTGTTAGAGCAACCAACTTCCATGCAAAGAATCGCCAGTTCAATCCTAGCTCAGAGCGGGTTGGGTGCAGTTGGACCGGTGGATTACACATGGGGGCTCGTCTGGGATGGGAGTGAGGTTTAGGGGGGTGAGTGTAACGTAGACCAGCTAGCGAAGTGCTACGCAGTTAAACCTCATTCCTCTGACCTCCATAGGTGCTCTAGCGACAGACGCTAGAGGCTATGGTCTTTGACCTCCTTGTTAGAGCAACTGACTCCCATACAAAGAATTGCCGGTTCGATCCCAGCTCAGAGCAGGTTGGGTGCAGTAGGACCGGTGGGTTACATGTGTATATCACACTACATTCTAACATTAATATCTAAAAAAAAAACTAGTAAATAAAACAATTTATAAATGTAAAGCAGAATGTAAATGTCTATTTTGATTACCCCATTACCAGTGTTGGTAACTAGTTACTGTAATTAGATTAATTTTTTGCTGGAAAAAGTAAAAGGATTTACTTGCTCATTTAATGGTATTCGTCCATTACACTGATGTCGAAAGTAACGAAGTAGGTTCTCAATTAAATGCCAAAACATTTAGTCACAAAAGGTGCATGTTAATTAGGGATGGGCGATATGTAATGTAATGTGTATTTATATAGCTCATTTAACGTGTATGGAAGTACACCCAAAGCGCTTCACAATCATGAAGGGGGTCTCTCCACACCACCGCCAGTGTGCAGCATCCACGTAGATGATGTGACGGCAGCCACAGGAGAACAACGCCAGTGCGCTCACCACACACCAACTATAGGTGGAGGGGAGAGACAGTGATAGAGCCAATTCGGTGGATAGGGATGATTGGGAGGCCATGATCGGTAAGGGTATAACATATATTACAACATAATTTTTATAAAGTCCTAAAGATATTGTAATATGCCCCAATTACAAGGCCTCATAGTTGGGGGTAAAATCTGCAGAAAGCTACAAACTTATGCAAAAAAACTCACACTCCTTCTACAGGCGTCCCGGCCATCATAATGTCCTGGTGGTCTGTCTCGATATCCAGCTCCGGCTCTCGGTTATCCATCAACTTCAAGTTATAAACTACAACCAAAGTACCTACAAACACACAAAGCTTAAATTTAACAACCTGATCGGTCACAACTCAACTAGTTGTTATAATTTCCAAAAAGCGCCACCAACCGCTGGGTCCTTCGATCTTATTGAACTGGCGGAAAAGCTGCTCTTCGTTCTTGAAAGGTGAATATTTAAAGATGAGTTCAGTCTCGGTAGCGTACTTTTCTGTGTCTTGAGTCAGAGGCTGCAGGGTTTTTGCATCCCAGCTTGGTAATGGGACAATAACCTGCGAAAAGAGGCCAATAACACTCAAAAGTCCCGATCTTTGCTTAAGAAAACACTAATTTTTTAGGAAACAGGCTCATTTTACAGCTCCTCTAGAAGTAATCCCTTGAATCCCTTCAGCTGATCTCCAGGTCTGGCGGGAGCAATTTTAGCTTAGCTTAGCTTAGCATAGATCATTGGATCGGATTAGACCATTAGCGCCTCACTCAAAATATGACTTTTGATAATTTTCCTATTTTGATAAATTTCCTATTTAAGTTGACTCTTACTAGTTTTATCATGTACTAAGTCTGACAAAAAATGAAAGGTTGCTATTTTCTAGGCTGATATGGCTAACAACTATATTATTCCTATATTATTACTATTCCACCGTAATAATCAAGGGACTTTGCTGCCGTACCATGGCTGCGGCAAGCACAATGATGTTACGCAGCACCAGAAAATAGTCCCCAGCTAGCTAACAGTGCTGCAAAATATCATTGCGCATTTTTTTCTAATTTATTTGAAAGAGATGCTAATGGTCTAATCTGATTCAACGATTTATGCTAAGCTAAAATAGCTCTGCCAGACATGGAAATTGGCTGAATATATTCCAAAAAAGCTGTAAAATAAGCCTATTTCCAAATAAAAAAAAAAGAGTGAGTGTTCCTTTAAAACTTGTGTTTTCTGCAGGAACCAATGTCTTACCTCATCCAGACCCTCTTCTTCGTGAAATGTTCGCGACAAAAACAAGCACGTTAATTTGTCGTCTTTTTTGGTGAAAAGAATGAAGTCCTTTCCGATACGCATGGAACCCCTAAAAGAGACCAGGATGTTTATGTACAAACCCAAATCACAAGACACAATGGCTGCATCTAAAAATACATGCTCTCGAGTAAGTACTTGTTCTGAATAAATAAATAAATAAATAAATACATGCTTTTTAACACTTAAAAAGTACATTCGATATAGCAATGATGTGTGTAATTTAAATGTAATCTGTATGACACAATACTTTGATTGTAGTACAAAGTAATCAAAGTATTGTCAAAGATTTCAAACAAACCTGAGTATTTTAGTAGAATTTTGAGGAAAATAATCAATTTAATCCAATTCAATCCCATTTAATGCAATAAGGAGGTATGATGAGGAAACAACGAAATGCTACGAATAATTTCCATTTGCACTGTACATTTTGAATTCAGACAATCATTTTGCCACACTCAGTTTTTCACTTACTATATAGTAGGCAAGTCATTTCAGACGCAACCATATTTACTGTAAAAACTGTAAGGATACTTACGACTTTAATCCGTTTCCATACTGGCCGATGTGAGTGGACTCTGGGAATCGTTTGCTAGATTTTCCAAACTGGATGACATGCGTGGCTTCACCTGTTCAAAACAGATCTACTGTCATAATTTGGAAGAAGTGATATTTATAAGACTAAGTGGAAAAACCACCATTTTTGAGGTTGTTTTTGCTTTACTCACTGGGCTCCATTCCAGTGCCATCGTCAAGGAAACAAAGCATAAACCCGCCTCTCAGATCCGGTCTCTTCTCTGATTGGACGAAAAAGTTGAATATTAACATTTGACATTGAAATGTATTTCATTAACCCTTGTGTGCTGTTGGGGATGTTTTTCATCCACTCAGGGATGATTTCGCGTCTTAATTTGGCCACAGCTTTCTCTGTGTTTCAGCAAATGGAATGATTTTTGGCAACAAATCGTATTTTGACACATATTTTGGGAAAATGCTTTGAAATTTTTCAAAAACTCAACAATACACTCTGGGCAAATTGACTCCCCTTTGGTTATGTTGGGGGCTGTTTTTGCCCCATTGACTTCCATTATAATGACAGTTTTGATTGCAAAGCCTTGACAGCATATAATCATGCATTCTTGATTGTTGCTGGTTTTCCCTGTTGGAAAGAGGCAATTTTTTTTTGTTTTTGCTGTTGATCATTAGTTGTAGTGCAAAAAAGCATAGTTTCCGGTTTTTATATGGAGTTATATGGAGTATAGTGTGTGTGTGCGTGAGAGACCTTTGCACACTTACCTTAATGTGTCTGAGAAAGTCAAAATAAGTACCTCAGCTCTCAGAACATAGCAAACATAGTAATTGTATTTATGCACACACACTTCAATTTGCTGTTTTACTCCCCTGAACTCCATATAAAAGCCAGAAACTCTTTTGCACAGGTCTATCTAAAGGGTTAATGCTGCCAAATGATGATCAACAGTAAAAATGACAAATTGTACCTCTTCCCAACAGGGAAAAAAACACCAACAATCAAGAATGCATGTTTATATGCTGTCAAGGTTTTGCAATCAAAAATTGTCATTATAATGGAAGTCAATGGGGCAAAAACAGCCACTAAGACCACAAAAGGGTAGTCAATTTGAACACCACACAAGGGTTAAATGAAAACTGTGGTAACCAACCTGTGTAGATGTCTATCCTTGTGGCATTCGCATCTCTGTCGACAAAGAAATGGAGTGGATGTTCAACTCAATTTGAATGATTTATCGATATGATTTAATGTGTCTGGAATATTTAATAGTTAACAGTTTTTGTACCTTGAGTTGTCCACGAGTTCAGCCAAAGCTCCAAAAAGAAACTCGTGGGTTGTCCTGTTGGCAACAAAATAATTTATCACCAACAAAAGAACCATTATTGTTGTCGCCATGTTTAGTAGTTTCATTAACATCTACTAACACTGTATTGAAGGTACATAGTTTATCAGTTCCTGGATTTCTTAGGAATCGCACCAACAACCACAGTGTTATACTCAGTGTTATATAGCACCATACTCAACTATTTGAGCTACTGGAAATTGTCTTGCTAATAAATGCTGAAATATGAGTTTTTGCTCATACAAGGATAATACATGCATTATTAAACACTATTATAAATGTAAAAACAAAACAACATCCTCATTTACAATTGTTCTTTCAGTTGACAAGAACATGCTTTTCTTATTTAGTATTTTTGTCTTGTTTCTAGACCAAATATCTTATCTCCAACCCAAAAATAAGATTATTTCGCTCACCGCAAAGCCAGATAATTTTGCTTGTGTTAAGAAAAAACTCAATTTTTAATTTATTTTCCGTAAACAACACAATAGACAGTGTATTATTGTTATTATTAGACAAAAATATATATATATTTGTAATAATAATAATATTTTAAAACATTTGTAGACATTTTCTGCACAAGAAACAAGACTAAATCTATAATTAAGGAAAAAAATGTAAGTGTGCTGTTTGCACTCCCAACGATAGCCGATGTATTACTGACAATTTGCATGAAATAATAATTTGCATCACCAATGTTCAACCGTGCAGTAAATTTAATCATGAATGCATGTTCTCAGGTTATGAAAGTAGAAGCAGGATTACTATACTGTATTACCCCAACAGAAAGCAAGTTTTGGTTTGTCAACTTTCATTATGCTTCTTAAATGAAAAGTTGTGGAAACTTGCATTAATTTGCATACAATTAAGAATGCATACATAAAAAAAAACGTAGCATGTTTCAGGAGGTGAACTTTATCGAACTAAGTGGCGATGAAAAAACAACACTATCCTATAAGCTTTTTTATATACACATTTTTCAGCATAAATACACAGAAATATCACTTAATCACACGTTTATAAATAGAGAAATTGATACTTACGAGTTTGTGTGAAGATACTCAAAGGTGAGCTGAGCTCGATTTAGCGAGCTATAATTTGCGTAGGCCATTTTCTCAAAATAAAACAAATAAAAAAGATAAAGCAGCTGATTGTATTCACGTCTCGTCTCTACATTCTCCACATCTAAGGAGAATCATGTGCGATTTTTCTACACCTAAAAAACAAACAAAAATCACGCAATTAATAGAAATGATCAATTAACCCAATGCAGAATTGTTATATAATATAAGCTGCTGACAAAAGGCTGTGTTTAAAACGGAAAATTAAACCTACTGTTTACTGGGAATCAATGGCATTTGTAGTTAGTAAAAATTTAAAAGGTACAACAGTCGGCAATATGCAAAAACAAGCCTTTCCAACAGATATAGGACTATTTGGATGACTGCTGGATATCTACTTTCACCGATATCCATCAATATTTCTTGAAAATTAACAGTTTGGCATTTTTACTGCAGTTTCAGTGTCTTTATTTTAGACTCAAGATTCGCAAACCATTGCATTGAGGGATTTTTTTTATTGGACAGTATGACTTTCCACTTTACCATGTCTATGTAGGAGAAATGCTCTAACGACATATTGTTGTTCATTTTTTTGACAATGACAATAAATTGAATTGAAGTGTATTATAGGGCCGCGCGATATAAAATTCCTCAACAAAATCAACCCATTAAATGAATTTAAAGTCAATAAATATTTCTAAACAGAGCTTTTTAAGTTATCTAGTGAAATTCTACTCAACTATAGTAAATATTAATATCACAAATGTAAGTTTTTTCCCCCAATATAGTGCGTTATGTCATGTATGCATCCTATATACTGCAAATAATATATATATATATAT
>CAIGQV010017386.1:36156734-36179681 GCA_903798115.1 Danio jaintianensis
CGCCAACTTATCCAGCATATGTTTTACACAGCGGATGCCCTTCCAGCTGCATCCCAACACTGGGAAACACCCATACACTATGGCCAATTTAGCTCATTCAATTCACCTATAGCGCATGTGTTTGGACTGTGGGGGAAACCAGAGCACCCGGAGGAAACCCACGTGAACACGGGGAGAACATGCAAACTCCACACAGAAATGCCAACTGACCCAGCCGGGGCTCGAACCAGCGAACTTCTTGCT
Organism: Danio jaintianensis; assembly: GCA_903798115.1. NCBI lineage: Eukaryota > Metazoa > Chordata > Actinopteri > Cypriniformes > Danionidae > Danio > Danio jaintianensis. The sequence goes on from CAIGQV010017386.1 coordinate 36,156,978, forward strand.
GTGAGGCGATCGTGCTACCCACTGCGCCACCGTGACGCCCAAGTTCAATTTCAAATGGTTTATTTTATTTTCAAGATCTGAGGTGAACTATCTGCTGCTGCTTTCAGTAGTATGGCAATAAATGTCATGTAAAATGGCATTCAAACTCACATTATTAGCATTTAACACTGAATAAAGCACATGAGGTGTACCTGAGCTGATCATTGTCAGTTTTCTGTTGTTCAGCTGTGAGAAATAGAAGCCGTTTCTAAAATAGAAATTTCAGGTGTTGCTTAGGACAAAAACTCTTTAATATGGAAAATATTCCTTCTATCATGTGTCGTTGCTTTTATTTAGAACATGACAAATCAGCCTTTAGGCTCCATAGTCAGGCTCACTCCTGTTGGTCCTCAATCTGGCAACCTGCGCTTGCGTTTGTTTTGATCCAGGAATGCAATACCTAGTTCAACCACTGGGTGTCAAACTTACATACTGCACCTTTAAACTCATTTAATAGGTTTAACAAAAATGCAAATGATCAAATTCCACAATGATTAAGAAGCTTTCTGCAATTAATCTACAAGTTACATGCATACCAAATTGTGGCTCCTGGTCAACAATAATCCAGACTTTGAAGAACCGTCTATGTGTCTATTGCAGATGTCGATGCTGAAACGATATAGTGTGTAAAACTCAACATGTGTAAATGCGAGCACTATGTGAAGCTCCACCACAGTTGTACCTTTTGGAGATCGTTCCCCTGGTAAGAGCGCGGTGAACGTGAAGAAAACGTCCCACAGAGACTCATGAGGACGCAGATGATCAGCAGCGCAGCACTGACCAGCAGCAGGTGAAACCTACATAAGGCCTTTTCATCCTGTTCCAGCAATGAAGAAAAGAATTTAGCCAGATGGTGCTTATATGACTCTAGAGACATCAGAGACTTATTTTACATCTTGTATAAAGAGGCATAATAGGTCCCCTTTTAAATCTGTAAACCCTTTCCATGAGCCAACTCTACTCTGATTGGTCAAATAAAGCTCCACAGAATCCATCATTACACAGGTTTATTAATGAAATATTAGAAATTATTAAGCTGAATCTGAATGAATGCCTCGTGTTTTCTACCTTAGTGAGCAGGACGGTCAGCCGTGGATCTGGTGTGTACTCCAGACTGAAGCATTGTGGGTAATTTTGTTTGTATGATTGTACAGCAACAGCTCTGACAGATGAAGCGCTCCTTTCTCCGTCCTCCACCGCTGGACATTCTGGAGGAGTCCTGAAATATCAGTCAATCAGTGTGCAGGATGTTTTTTATTATTTTAGATATGATTTGTGATATTATTAGCATCTCACGGAGTCTGAGGCAGAACGTGGGTCAGGGCAGTGAAATGGACACAGGTCAGGGTTCGCGCACTCGGCGTCCCACCATGATTATTGGGAACATCAGTGTGCAGGAGAAGAGAGATGTTGACCGATTCTTTCGCTGCAGCTCCTGTGATGGGAAAGTTTATAATTATTATTAACAGAAAGCCATTTAAGGAACACCAGCCAAACACATACAAATATCACTCATTCCTTGATGTTTTAAGACATGCAACATGAAAAGTGAATAAAGAAACACATAAAAATATGTTTAAAAAAGAAGATAAAAAATAATAACAAACAAACAATAGATCATTTTCTGTTGCACAATTTCATGGTATTTTGTAAATAATCAGGTTAAAATTTACTTATTTTTTAATCTGGAAGTCTAACTACATTTTTTAAATAAATTTATATTTAAATAGCTACAAGCAAATTAATTCATATTATTTATATGCCAATTGTACTCTAATGACAGAATTATTAGTGTTAATGGATTATTATCTGAAAAAATACACATTACATCTGACATAAAAAAATATGAGATGAAAAACTAAAATAATTAAAAAATAAATAGAAAAAAAAGTAATTCAAAGCACTAAAACAATCACTTGAGATGATAAAAACTAAAAGATAAATAAAAATAAATAGTTATAAAAAAATTTAAAATATATACAACAAATTTGCAATAAATACATAAAAAAAAAGATAATTTAAAATAATTTCCATTGCAAAATTTAAGTTCAGGTAAAATACTGAAATTAGTACTCTGAAAAAGAAATAGAAGATGAAAAATAAGCAAATAATAAAATAAATAGAATTTTACTGGCAACTAACTGAGGAAAAGTTTCATTCAAAGCACTAAAATTAATTAAGATAATAAATAAATTAAAACTGAAATAAAAATATTGATTATATTTTAATAAAACAAAAATAAATAAATACCAAAAAAAAACTGAAATAAAAATATTTATTTTTTTAAATAAATACCAATAAATAAATAAAAGATCATTCAAAATATCTATGAAAACTGCTCTACCATTTCCATTGGAAAATATAATAATAATAAAATAAATAGAAATTTACTGGCAACTGAAGAAATTTTTTTTAGATTTTAATGAAGATATTAATAAATAACAACTAGAACTGAAATAAACAGTTATTCTTTCTCCAATAAAACAAAAATAAATACCAAAAAATAAATAAAAGATGATTCAAAAATAAACAACAACAAAACCTTTCATGCCCAGCTGGCTGCCCATCACTGTGACACTGATGCCAGCCTCATCCGGGACGTCCCCAATAAACACCAGCGGCACCAGTAAAGAAACATGAGTGGTCCTGGTGGAGATATTGATCTGTTCTTTATGCTCCACCATCGGAGGAGAATCTTCCTCCAGCGGCAGATCAGAGTCATTCAGATAAGTGCAGAACTTAAAGCTCGCAACAGAACCCAGAACCCGGTTCCAGTCCTACAAAACAAGCAGAAATAACATTAAAGTACAAATGAAATCAAAACGAACCATATTGATTTTGTTCATCGTCCCATGGCTACTTACAGCGCTGATGTCCGGGTTGTTGATGTCATGATTCTGAGAGTAAAGTCCGACGCAGACGAAGGTTATGGAGAGCATCAGGAGACTGAGGAAAAACACCACTGCTGGAGGCTGTCGAGATGCCTGATCTCTCAGGTTAGACACAAGCCTCCACTGACCCATAATGCACCTGGAGTCAAGTCAAGTGACCTAGATTTATATAGTGCTTTATACAGCATGGGGGAAAAATAACTAGGCAAAGTCTAATGGCTATTTTAAACTCAGTGGAGTCATGATGAAAATAGGCAATAGTGAATAGGAATTCATAAAAACTAAAATTACATACACTTATCGGCCACTATTAGGTACACCTGTCCAACTGCTCGTCAAGACGATCTGCTGCAGTTCAAAGCGAGCATCAGAATGGGGAAGAAAGGTGATTTAAGTGACTTTGAATGTGGCATGGTTGTTGGTGCCAGACGGGCTGGTCTGAGTATTTCAGAAACTGCTGATCTACTGGGATTTTCATGCACAACCATCTCTAGGGTTTACAGAGAATGGTCCGAAAAAGAGGAAATATCCAGTGAGCGGCAGTTCTGTGGGTGCAAATGCCTTGTTGATGCCAGAGGTCAGAGGAGAATGGCCAGACTGGTTCCAGCTGATAGAAAGGCAACAGTAACTCAAATAACCACTCGTTACAACCGAGGTCTGCAGAAGAGCATCTCTGAACACACAACACGTCCAACCTTGAGGCGGATGGGCTACAGCAGCAGAAGACCACACCGGGTGTCACTCTTGTCAGCTAAAAACAGGAAACTGAGGCTACAATTCACACAGGCTCACCAAAACTGGACAATAGAAGATTGGAAAAACGTTGCCTGGTCTGATGAGTCTCGATTTCTACTGCAACATTCGGATGGTAGGGTCAGAATTTGGCATCAACAACATGAAAGCATGGATCCATGCTGCCTTGTATCAACGGTTCAGGCTGGTGCTGGTGGTGTAATGGTGTGGGGGATATTTTCTTGGCACACTTTGGGCCCATTAGTACCAATTGAGCATCGTGTCAACGCCACAGCCTACCTGAGTATTGTTGCTGACCATGTCCATCCCTTTATGACCACAGTGTACCCATCTTCTGATGGCTATTTCCAGCAGGATAACGTGCCATGTCATAAAGCGAGAATCATCTCAGACTGGTTTCTAGAACATGACTGTTCTGAAGGCAAAAGGGGGTCCAACCCAGTACTAGTAAGGTGTACCTAATAAAGTGGCCGGTGAGTGTAGGTGTGTGTGTGTGTGTGTATATATATATATTATTTATTTTTCTTAATAGAAACTTAAACATGTATTAAAACATGGGTTTTTAAAACTTTTAGATATACCTAATCTAAATGTAAAAGGTATTAATTTAGCTTCTTTTACAAAGTCTGGGTTTATACTGCAATTTCATTATTATTGCTTATTTTAAATATTAAATACTTTTAAAAATATATTATATTATGTATTCCACAATATAATGTTATACATTGATAATATTTTATAATAAAGGATCTGAAAGTATTTAAAAAATGCTTGATTTCGTCTTTTAAATAAAGTATCATTATTAATCTTTGTCATTTATTCACAAATTTATTGTGTGTGTCTTAAACACCTTTTTGTTTATTCATTTTAATCAAAAATCCATTATTTACTCAAATCTTATACTTATTTTCGTATTATTTTTAAAGAATTATTAGATTACTCACGGCCTCCATCTGAAATTGCATTCTCTTTTGAGTAGGTATTTTAATAAATAACCTTATTTTGAGTTAGGGATTACATTTGCCAGTCCTAAAAAACAACTTTTTTTTTTTTTTTTACATAAATATTTATCACCGTTGGATTTTCATTTTACTAGTGAATTATTTGATGTCAGATTCAGACAGGGTAACTGTGCTCATAGTTGTAGCATAGGTGTGTAAACTGGTAGTTGCTAGAAGGGATACAGCTGCGACCGAAAGTTAACGAGAAACCTTTTTTATATTATTTATTAAATTACCCGTTAATTGTATTTTGTTAACGTCTACCCCAACCCTCACAGTAATGTAAAAACAGTAATTATACCGAGTATTATTCATATCGTTTATTAAATTACCCATTCAATTGTATTTTATTAATGCCAACCCCTATCCTAAACCCATCCCTCACAGTAATGTAAAAACAGTAATTATACCGAGTATTATTTATTAAATTGTATTTTATTAACATCTACCCCTACCCTAAACCTACCCTCACAGTAATGTAAACATATTAATTATTTCTGTACAGTTAATGTCACAAAAATTATGCTATATTGACGTGAGTATCCGCAGCTGTATCCCTTTTAGAGTTTACTGTGTAAATTAAGTGCTCAGTATTATGGGATACGAAAATGTTGTTAGCTCCTGTTGTATGCTACACATTTTAGCATATGTAGTATGTATCAGAAAATGTGAAGTGTATGTAGTATGATAGTTTAGTATTGACACCGTTTTTAAACAACGTTACAGCTACAAGTATGAATAGTGTAGTGGTCAGTACATTGACACACGAACTACAATTTACAGTCATAAAATGATAATATTATAGGACTTACCTTTAATTACGGTCATTTAATTAGCGCACAGAGACGTGTCACTGGCCAGACTAAAGTGTAGTTTGTCGTGTAAACATTTGATACGATTTCAACTTCCCCACAGGTGAGCTTCCTTCGGGATAGCAACTTTCAAAATAAAGGTCTAATGCTGAAAGCGCACTTGTACGTAAGGTTTTAATTAAATCATGACAATCGTTGTATTTTGTGCTACATATTTTAAAGAATCTAATAATTCAAAGAAATTAAAACATTAAGTTAAAATGCGCACTGTGTATCATTGTTTTATGATATATTAGTAACTTGGAAATAAAAAGCTTAACAAAAAGCATTTATACAATTTAAATGCATTGCTTATTATTACATATTATTTTGGTAATTTTATGTGCAGCTAATCATTTTAGCTAAAGTCTTTTTGTCGCGTTTAGAGATCTTTTATTGTGTAAACCAGCAGCGGAAGTGCTGTCTGTTGTTTCCTCCACGCATCAGCCTGCTCGCTTCTGCTGTATGAATGACAACGGCTAATAACTAATTTCACATTTGATTAACATAATAGGACAAATTCCGTCAATAAAGGTGAGTTTTATGCTTTCGTATTTATCGAGGCGTCTTATTTAAACACAACAAGATGCGTATCTTGCGTTTAAAGCAATCTGCTGTTACTTCAAGAGGCTAATGTTAACCTGATAGCACAAAGTTAGACAGATCAGCGATGTTTTAATAATATTTATGTAGTTTCATTAATTTTGTTGGATGCTTTTTGTTATTTTTTTATTCAGACTTCACTTTTTGTTTTCAATATGCTGTAATTTAAAAATTATGTTGAATCAAATTATAAACAGTTATATATTACTGCGCTATTTATTTATTATCTTACTTTATATGTAGATTAAGTAATAAACTTTTATGTTTAGTAAATTTCAGTATTTAAGCTATGCAGTTATAGTTTTGTTTTGTACTCTCTATCTATCTATCTATCTATCTATCTATCTATCTATCTATCTATCTATCCGTCTGTCTGTCTGTCTAGATAGATAGATAGATAGATAGATAGATAGATAGATAAATAATTAAATAGATATTTACAGTGTTCAGCATATATAAGTACACCCCTCACAAATCTCTCTTTTAAATTAATATTTTTAATAGGAAGTTACACAATATTATATGTGTGCATATACATTAGATTAGTCAGTACTGAAGCCAAATCTGGAGCTTATCTAACAACATAACTTACGATAACTGTGAAAAAACTAGTACAGCCAAATTTATATGTTATAGAAAAATATTAAATACAAATTTAAAAAAGAGGAAAAATCCAGAGGAGCAAAAAAAATTAAAAATGTAGCTGAAATTTTGTAGGTTGTAATTTGTTTTGCAATATTTTGCTTGAATTTAATTGTATTATCTTTCAATTTCTAAGTATGTTTGGTGACTAAAATATTATTTTAATAAATATATCTGTTTAATAAATCTGTTTTGTTTAAATGCACCAAAATACATTGCCTATATTCACTGAGAAAGGGAGAAAAATATTCATTTTCAAAATGGGGTGTAAATATAACATATAAATATAAAACTATAATGAATTTTAATATTTGTTTTTATAACTACTTTATTTTTATTTCAAATACAATAAACATTTAATTACTAAACAAATTAAACTTGTATATCACAATGTAATACTAAATATATTACAATATTTATATTTTCAGTAAATATATATTGATTTTTGTTTTTGCAACAATTGAAATATTTTTGAAGAATGTTTAAATTTTCTTTTCAGTTACTGTAGGAATCGTTAAATGTAAACGACATAATATCAGTTTTGTGCAGCAAAACATAACAGTAATCAACTCTAATCATTTGTATGTTTTATTATAAAACATTATGATTCGTAGTAACATTAAACTTTTTACAAATATGCTGTCACAGTGTTATTTGCCGATAACAAATAAAATATTTTTTAAAGAATGTTTAAAAAAAAAAAGTAAATTACTGTAGGAATTGTTAAATATAAATGATATTATCAGTTTTGTGCAACAAAATATAAAAGTAATCAATTTTTCTTTCGTATATTCATTCATTCATTCATTCATTCATTCATTCATTTTCCTTCCTTTATTCATCAGGGGTCACCACAGCGGAATGAACCGCCAACATATGCTTATGTACATAGCATATGTTTTACACAGCGGATGCCTATCCAGCTGCAACCCATCACTGGGAAACATCCATACACACTCATTCATACACATACACTATGGCAAATTTCATTCATTCATTTTCTTTTCGGCTTAGTCCCTTTATTAATCTGGGGTCGCCACAGCGGAATGAACCGCCAACTTATCCAGCATATGTTTTATGCAGCGGATGCCCTTCCAGCTGCAACCCATCACTGGGAAACATCCATACACACACTCATTCGCACACATACACTACGGACAATTTATCCTACCCAATTCACCTATAGCGCATGTTTTTGGACTTGTGGGGGAAACCGGAGCACCCGGAGGAAACCCACGCGAACACGGGGAGAACATACAAACTCCACACAGAAATGCCACTGGCCCAGCCGGGACTCGAACCAGTGACCTTCTTGCTGTGAGGCGACAGTGCTAACCGCTGAGCCAGCGTGTTGCCCCTTTTGTATATTTAGTTATAAAATATTATAATTTGTAGTAACATTAAACTTTTTACAGTTTATAGTACAATAATAAAACAAAAATGTGCTGTCATAGTGTTATTTGATAATGCCTGCTCATTCTGATCTCTTTCATGTTCCAGTCATGTCTTCAGATGCTGTGAAGAAGCGAAAGCCGAAGGTCATCCGCAGTGAAGCAGGGACTCCGGAGACCAAACGCGGCCGAGCAGAAAGCGAACCGGTGAGTAACTGGGATCTGAAGTGCATTAAATATCAGAGCCGCAATCCTTCTTCTTTTGTCATAACTCTCATATATCCCTGTGCAGCAGAGTGCAGTCAGTTCACATGTCAAGCTCAGGAAGGTCAGGTTGAGGCAGGTGCAGGTACAATCCAGCATGACGCATTCAGGCTTCAGATGTGTGTGTGCGTGCGTGCAAATGTGTGTGTGTGCGAGCGTGCGTACATGCGTGTGTGCGAGGTTTAGGGCTGCATGATACTGGAAAAATATGCGATGTTGTTGATTATTGTAATAACGATATTTCTTACGATACAACATTTCCCTTGAAAAATGCCATTTTTATTAGCTCTGTTTTAAAATCATTTATTTATTTAGTGAAAATAAAATAAACAGATAAAATATATTTTTCAGATTTTATTAATTCTAATTCAGACTAAAAAACTGTGTCGAGGTGCAAAACACTATGAATGTGTCTTCAAAACACTATGAATGAGTGAAAACCTCAGCAGATATTCTGAATCTGATTGACTGTTGTCATTATTTCCGCCATTAGTGTTTATTTTCAGCTCTTTGTGCTCCAGCCAATAGCAGAACGGCAACTACTAAGGGAGGCGGGGCTGAAGATAGTAAGGTCCTATCTGATTGGTCAAATTTAGATAAAGAAAAAGTACATAAATATAATTCATCACACATGTCTGTGGTGCGTATATTGCATTTACTATTATCGCAATAACGATCATTTTATGATATGTTGTGCAGCCCTACCCTAGTGTGTTTCATGAGTTGCTCTGCTGCTGGTTTGTTGATGTGAGATTAATGTGGCATGTGTGCGTAGGTCACGTTTCCAGCCGGACTTCATCTTATCGGACAGAGGAAGCTGTTTACAGCAAAGAATCAGGTTTTACATGAGATCAGTCTCTCTCTTTCTCTCTCAATCTCTCTTTTCTCTCTCTGATGGCAGCAGGGTCCAAAAATGAACCAACTAATTAGGCTGTGTTACTTAAAAAAAAAAAAACAGTGAAGGAATTAATATTCTGGATTACCAATTCTGATGTACAGCCACTAAAATGATACATAGCACAAAAGATTGGAAATCAGTCAGTTATATGATTTAGTGCTTTTAATTATTGTGATTTATTGTGTTATTTATCTATTAACAAAACTGCTTAATATTACACAAAATGTATGTATTATTGTAATTAATTACAATAACAAATGTGTAAAATGTTTTGCAAGAATATTAGAGTGAATTGTCATTATATAAATGATTAAAAATTTGGTTTGATTTCCGTAAAAAATTGTATAACAATTATATAATCATAATATTATTATTATTATTATTATTATGTTAATATAATAATAAAATTGATGACTACAACAATAATATATATTTTGTATAATAATATTTTGGCTGTACTGACTAACATTGAATTGCAAGGCATTGAATACATTTGTAATAATTTGTAAAATTGAAAGAAATATTATTGTCGTTACTATTATCATTTGTTGTGTGATTTAATAGTAAATTGGAGAATTTTAAAATGCGTGTGTGTATTAATAATAATTTTTATTGTTATTATTTCTTCATAAACTAACAAGAATGTTTTTTGTAAGAATAATGCAAATTTTAGACATTACTGTTTATTGATTATATTATTTGAAGATTAGAAACAAGTTTTCAAATCTTATATTATTAAGTTATAGCATGTATTTTTATGTCCTGGTTTGCCATCGCCACCTTTTTACTTGCACTTTTGGGGTTCGGAGGGTCACATAAGGTCACAGTTTTTAGTCTCACCCTGTCAGACAGTAAGTTTTGGGGATTTTTCTGCTCACAGATCATATCTAGCAGGTAGGCAGGGCTGTATATGTGTGTATGTACGTCTGTGTGTGTGTGCGCGTGTATATGTGTGTTTTTTCAGGTCACTCAGTGTGCGTGTGTGTGTTTTCAGGATGTGCGTGTTTATAATGAAGAAGTGGAGCTGGAGGGCAGAGACCCGCAGCAGGACTACACACTCTATAAGGAAACATGCACCGCTCTGGCCAAACTCATGGCAGAAATCCAGGAGCTGAAAACCAGCGGCGCCAAAGATGGAGTGAGTTTCGTTTGGTTGTGTTGTGAGGCAGAATCAGAATATGTAGCTCTGTGAATGAAGCTGATCTTTGCTTGATACATGTCTAGAGCGCTGAGATCGAGCTGAGACGCAAACAGAGCAGCATTCACTTCATTACCCTGAAGAAACTCAATCGCCTGGCGCACATGAGGCTGAAGAAAGGCCGAGACCAGACACATGAGGTAAACACACACACACATTATCTAATATATTTTTCTTCTGGAGAAAGTCGTATTTATTTTCATTTGGCTGGAAATCAATTTTAAAGGGGACTTATTATGCAAAAATCACTTCTATACAGGGTTTAAACACAATTGTGTGGCAGCAATGTGTGAATATAACCAGCCTCTAATGGTAAAAATGCATTAAATCTATTTTTTATAATCACACTTGATAAAAACTGTAGAAACACTTTGATTGACATTCTCCCTTTGTACGTGTCATCAGAGGGAGAAAGCCCCACCCACTAGTGACCATCTCTCCCTCATTAGCATAGACAGCTCTGAGTGTGAAGCAGCCGTCTACCATTAGACTTTTGAATCTGCCACTATGCTAACTTATAGGCATTCATAGCTCCGCCCTCTTTTGAGAAGAGCACAGTCTCATTTGAATTTAAAGTGACAGTCACCAAAACGGCACAATTAGGATTAAAGGCGAAAAGGGTCAGTTTCAGAGAGTTATAAAACATTATTTGTGTGCTATTTTGAGCTAAAACTTCACATACGCACTCTAGGGACATCAGAGACTTATTTTACATCTTTTAAAAAGGGGTATAATAGGTCTCCTTTAAGTTCAATATTATTAGCCACCTTAAAGGGCACGGTTATTTGATGTATTTGTTATGGAGTTATTTCAAGCCTTTCTACAACAACGAGTCACACACAATGTCGTTATAAAGTTTGTGCACATGCACGCGCTTGCTCACGCACACACTCGCGTTTAGCTTTGCACTGTTTTTACACGGCAAATGTGACAGGATAGACGTTAATATCCACTGCTGTATGGATATCCGTTATGTTAATGTACAAAATAAACCTGATTTAAGTCCATGAACCGGGATTGAAGAGTCTTCTTTTATAATTGTACTGACACACGGTTGTGGTGAAGAATTACGAAGCGATTTTACTGTCTTTATTACAAACATGCACTGTTTTAGAAACATTTTAAACTTGTAAAACTCATTCTTGAGGTGCTGCTGAACACAGAGAGCTGAAGAGATCGTTTAATCCCGGTTGCTTTGCGCACGTCTTGTCTTGTGGATATGATTATATGCGTTACTACAGAGACATGTTAATACGCAGCTGTCAATCAATTGGGCAGGGAAACCGCACTCCTACATCAAGTTGCGGTAGGCCTCAAAACGGGAGGGATTTAAATCCTATATTTAACGTCAGAAAATTAAAAAAAAGAGACTTATTGTGTTTCTATCACTCCAATATAACTGTGGACACACTATACCTACACACACTTCTGTCCAAACAGCTTACAAAAGATGATTTTCATCATAGGTGCCCTTTAAGAAATTATAATTCTACAGAACAAACCACAGTATTCTTGATAATTTTTAAACAGTGTTTCTCTCTCTGTCTGCAGGCGAAGCAGCGGGTGGATGTTCTCCACCTGCAGCTGCAGAATCTGCTGTATGAGGTCATGCACCTGCAGAAGGAGATCGGCAAATGTCTCGAGTTCAAGTGAGTGTTGGAAAGACGATGGAAGGGAAATTTCTATTGTTTTCCCATGTTTTTCTTCTAAAACATGCTAAGCTACTTAAATGTTAGCAACTTTAATGTTAGCAACTTTTCGGCAACAAAACATGTTAGCAATGTGCTAACAATGTGTTTAAACATGATATCAGCTTGGTAAAAATGCTAGCAGCATGTTACCAACATGGAATTTATTAAAACTTGCTATCATCATGTTGGCGGGCTAGCGTTGTATTAAACTCCTAACAACTTGGATTGTTAGCAAATTGCTAACATGTTAAGGCTGTGCTACCAATGTGTAAAAACATGCTCCTAATGTTCTACAACATGAAAAATGCTAGTTGGATCTTATTAAATCTTGCTGCCAACATTTCAGAGGGGTACCAGCAATGTGGTGAATCAGGCTAGTGTTGTATTAAACTTTTAATAACTTGCATGATAGCAAATTGTTAACATGTTAAAACATCCTGCTAGTGTTCTACAACATGAAAAACATGCTAGTTGGATCTCATTAAAACTTGCTACAAACATGTTGGAGGGGTACTAGCAATGTGGTGAATCAGGCTAGTGTTGTATTAAATTCCTAACAAGTTGGATTGTTAGCACATTGCTAACCTGTTAAGGCTGTGCTACCAATGTGTTAAAACATGCTGCTAATGTTCTACAACATGAAAAGAAATGTTATTAAAACTTGCTACTGACACGTTTGAAAATACTAGCAATATAGCAAATCAGGCTAATGTCACATTAAATTCTTAACATCTTACTTTGCTTGCAAATTGATAGCATGTTAGCAATGTGCTACCTATGTGTTAAGACATGCTGCTAATGTTGCACAACATGAAAAAAATGCTTGTAGCAGCTTGTTAAACCTTGCTACTCACGTTTAAGGGTCCTAGCAATATAGCAAATCAGGCTAATGTCAAATTAAATTCTTAACATCTTTGCTAGCAAATTGATAACATGTTAGCAATGTGCTACCTATGTGTTAAAACATGCTGTTAATGTTCTACAACATGAAAAAATGCTAGTAGCAACTTGTTAACTTGCTACTGACACGTTTGGAGATACTAGCAATATAGCAAATCAGGCTAGTGTCAAATTAAATTCTTAACATCTTACTTTGCTAGCAAATTGATAATATGTTAGCAATGTGCTACCTATGTGCTAAAACATGCTGCTAATGTTGCACAACATGAAAGGAAATGCTTGTAGCAGCTTGTTAAAAGTTGCTGATGACATGTTTAGGGATATTATCAATATAGCAAATGAAGCTAGGGTTGTATTAAATTTCTAACAACTTACTGCGCTAACAAATTGCTAACATGTTAGTGGTGTGCTTCCATTGTGTTAAAACATGCTGCTAATCTTCTACAACATGAAAAGAAATGCTAGTAGCAACTTGTTAAAACTTGCTACTGACACGTTTGTAGATACTAGCAATATAGCAAATCAGGCTAATGTCAAATTAAATCCTTACTTACTTTGCTAGCAAATTGTTACCATACAAGATTATTAGCAAATAATTTAATGTTAGCTACGTGCTAATAGATGTTCCAACAACCCCAAAATGGTTTAGTAATGTCATAACACATTTTTTTATTAAACGAATATGTCTGTCGGGAAAATATTTAGTTTTACACACGCACACACACACACACACAGCTCAAAATCACAGCAGAAGATGTGATTGAGGCAAATTCTACATGTTTGCGGCAAATGCGTCACTCATTCAAATCAGAAATTCACCTCAATTTGCATGCTTTCATTGACCTGTGTAATTTCCTCGTGCAAATACTTAAATTTGCATGTGGTGTGAACCCATTATAAATGTCTGTGTGTGTGTGTTTCAGGTCTCAGCATGAGGAGATTGAGCTGGTCAGCGAGGATGAGTTCTTCCAGGATGCTCCGGCCGAGATCTCACGGCCTCAGGTCACGCGTGAGGATCACCATCAGCTCACACTCGCCCGACTGGACTGGGAACTGGAGCAGAGGAAGAGGTGATGCACATCTACAGCACTACATGCACCTCAAATACATCTAAAGCTGCCTCTAAATGTTAATAAGGGTATCCAATGGTGCAGGTTGGCAGAGCAGTATAAGACATCTCTGTCCAGCAAAGAGAAGATCCAGAAAGCCATAGAGCAGAAGAGAGAATATCTGAGCAGCTTACAGCCCGGACTGCAGAACATCATGCAGGTATAGTAATGATGCTGAAAATTCAACTTGGATCAATGGAATAAATTGCATTTTAAAGCAACACTCCACTTGTTTTTGGAAATAATAAGCTCATTTTACAGCTCCTATAGAGGTAAACAGTTGAGTTTCAGCATTTTTGAATCCATTCGGCTGATCTTCGGGTCTGGCGGGAGCACTTTTAGCTTAGCTTAGCATAAATAATTGAATCGGATTAGACCATTAGCATCACAAAAAATTCAAAAAAGAGTTTTGATGATTTTTCTACTTAAAGCTTGACTCTTCTGCGCTTACATTGTGTACTAAGACTGATGGAAAATGAAAAGTTGCTATTTTCTAGGCTGATAGAACTAGGAACTATACTTATTCTGGTGTAATAATCTGCCGTACCATGGCTGAAGCAGGTGCAATGATATTCCACAGTGCTATTATTCAGCTGAGGACTATTTTCAGGTGCTGCTTAATATCATTGTGAATTATCGAAATTAAATGTTTAGAAATTTCTGAGCGAGATGCTAATGGTCTAATCCAATTCAATGCTTTATGCTAAGCTAAGCTAAAAGTGCTCCCACTAGACCTGGGGATTGGCTTAATGGATTCAAAAATGCTAAAACTCACATATTTAACTCTAGGGGAGTTGTAAAATCAAGGCAATTTAGTGGAGTGTTCCTTTAAAATAGAAGTAAAGAAGTGGTAACTGCCATTGCAAAAATATTTAATAGTTTTAAAGTATTTCTGACTAAATACAGCTTTGGTGAGCATAAGACACTTCCCTACACTGACTGACGTGTGTCTCTCTCTCGCTCTTTTGCAGGCGTCTCTCCCGGTGCAGGAGTATTTGTCGATGCCGTTTGAGCACATGCAGAAGCAGGCAGAAGTGGCCCGTCACCTGCCGCCCCCTCTGTATGTGCTGTTTGTCCAGGCCGGTGCTTACGGACAGGCCTGCGGTGAGACTGACTTCTTTATTGCAACATGTTGAAACCTAATAGCATTTTTTTTCTCTAAATGTTAGCAACATGCTAGTGATGTGCAAAAACCTGCTATTTTTCTAAAATGCGTTTAGATGCATTACAATAAAAAAAACTGTTAGCAATATGCTAGAACATGGTATGGACATGTAAAACTTATCAACATGAGACATTTTATCAAATATAAAATAACTTTAAAATGCATTAAAAAAAATTAAAAAACTTAGGAAGGTATAAAAACATGCTAGCAACGCAAAACATGACAGCAATGTGTTGAGTGGTTTTAGCAAATTTAAATTCCTTTTTAAAATACATTAGACTTTTTTCAATAAAAACATGCTAGTGACATACAACATGCTAGTGATGATGAAACTAGCAGTATCAACATGCTAGGACGTATTAGCGACATTTTAAAATGCATTAAATATTTTCAAAAAAGTTAGCAATGTATGAAAACATGGTGGCGACATGAAAACTTGATACAAACATGGTGAGACGTTTTATCAAATTTCAATTTCTTTAAAAAATGCATTAGAATTTTTTTATAAAATGTTAGCAATGTGTAAAAAAATGGTAGCGACATAAAACATGCTAGTAATGTTGAAATGTTAAAGTTAGCAATCTATAAAAACATGCTAGCAACATAGAACTTCATAGCAACATGTTAAGATATGTTTTATCAAATTTAAATTTAGTTTTAAAATGCATTAGATTTTTTTTTTAAAGAGCCCCTATTTTGCATTCTAAAAGGTCATATTTTGGTTTTGGGGGTCTCCAACAACAGGCTGATGTGCATGCAAGGTCAATAAACACTTTCATTGTCTTATAATACGCATTTATTTTTACCTAATTATCCCAACGACTCCCATATAATTCGTTCAGCGATTCATTTGTTCCCAAACCCCTCCTTAGCGCGAAGCTAATCTGTGCTGATTGGTCCGATGACCCAGTCTGTGATTGGTCGACTGGGTTCAGTGCGAGAGAGAAGTACCCACCACAGCTATGAAGTAGCAGCGAGAGAGTATGTGAGAGCCCAATGCAGGAATGCAATAAAGCAATGCAGATAAACACCAGCATATTACTCTACTCTTAACCCTAACCCCAAGTAACAACAACGACACACATTCAGTATTAATCCACACAGTGGCTAAAGTTGAACTATTTTGAAAACTGACCGCGCCGCGCGTGTGAGGAACAGCTGATGGTGGCCATAGCAACAAAAAGCAGAGGATCAGGAGCACAACACGCATTTAAATCGGTAAAGGAAGAAGCACTCGTCGCGTTTTCAATGTGGTTTTGGACACAATATGTGAATCGCTTTAACTTCTAGTGAATAGATTTAACCTGAGAGATACATTACAAGCACTGATCTATAATAGATAAGTGATTACAAGCCGCGCGGGGCGATTATAACTTCTAAAACACAATTAAACACACATTTTGCAAACTACACAAAACGAGGCAACAACTTTAATTACACTTACATGTTAAGATCCGGAGGAAGAAGAAACTGGTCCATATGAACTGTAACAGTTACTGAAAAAGTCCCTGTCGAAGCCTGACAAAGTCCCATAAAATTTCTTTAATGAAATAATAGCAAAATGCTAGCAATGTTTTAAAACATGTTAGTGACGTTAAAACACGCAGTGTGTTAAAACATGTAGCAACATGCATGTTAAAAGATGCTAGCAACATGATGAAACCTGCTAAGAAAAGTTGCTTAAAATTCTCTCAATCTGTCTGTATCGATCTAGACAAAAATCTGACTGTGAGCATCCGTGGAGACGTGGATGAAGCTAAAGCTCTTTCCAGACCACCTGAAGACTCACAAGGTACGTGTTTGTGTGTGTTCACTCTGTTTAATAAATGTGTGTGATGTTCAATTAAGTCTTATATTTTGCATCTGTTTCTGTCTCAGATGATGAAAGCGATTCAGATGCAGAAGAGGAGCGGCAGAACACGGTCAGGCTGTGTTTTTATGTCCTTCAGGTTTATTATCTTCTAGCTAATCTGTGCTAATGTTGTCATTTCTGCTCCGTCTGTTCAGAAGCGCCGGCGGGCGACTGTAGGAGTTCAGCTGGATGACAAGAGGAAGGAGATGCTGAGACGCCACCCGCTCTCCCTCGGCATCGACCTCAAGTGTAAAGGTGAGAGAAAAGCAAACAACAATGGAGCCTTCTCACAGCACTGGAAGTTGTTATAGTTGGGTAAACTTATGCTGTGTTCACACCAGACACGGCATGCCATTCAGGTGTATATAGACATGTGAACATTTTGAGTTTACTCGCTTCATTCGCGCGTCAAATTCACTTCACAATAGACGTGGATTCGCATCATGGGCGGGGCTTCTGTCTGGCCGGTGACTCTAGTTTCGTTGCTAAATGGCTAACATGGATTTTATTGATAGAGTAGCTGTCCTTTATGTGCTTTAGGAAGGCTGAAAAACAGCATAGATTCGTCCACTAGATCCTTTCAGAGGTGCATCCAGCTCTGTGAGTTCATCAACTCTTCCAGAAACTATACCTGGATAATGGAAGCTTTCAGCGGTGCTTCAGACTGAGCCGAGCCCAGCTTGATGAGCTATTATCTGGTGTCGGCAGGAGGATTTCCCCTCGGGACACCAACAACAGGCATTATGTCATAGTCACGCCCCTACAAGAGCAAGCTCCTGATTGGTTAACGCGGCTCGAATGTCCGCTGAAGTTCAGATTTTCCAACTCGAGCGATTCATGCATTAAACGCGCAAAACGCTCAACTCGCACCGCAGGATGTCTATTCGCATCTTTGCATTGACTTAACATGTAAATCGCTCGCACTTGATGCTTCATCCATGTCTGGTGTGAACACACCATTAGAGCGCAGTGAATGAGAGAGTCCAACAATTTTTTTTTTCAGTCCTATTTGCTCAAAAAATAAAAGAACTCGATAGTTTTATCAACATTTTCAGAAAATTGTTCATTTTAGCTTTCTTCTGTTGAACCCAAAACAAGATATTTTGAAGAATGTTGGAAAAACACAGCCATTGGGATCTATAATAGGAACAAAAAAAACTACAATACTGTTTTTTTACAGCATTCTTCAGTGTGTTTTATATAATAAACTTATATTTTATTTCCACAATTCATATTGTTATTTATATTGTTTGAAACAAGTGGAAATTGAGTGAATGATTAATTTAGTGATTTAGATTTAGTGTACTGTCCCTTTAAGATTAATGTGGAAGCTGTATTACAATTACAAGGATATTTTGTGTTAAAAGTTCTTTTAATGCATCCTTGCTGAACATAAAGTCATTTCTTCTAGTCATTTAGTATAATCATGCTATATCTTAATTATTTCTTTCTTCAGACGGCAGCGTCCTGCATCTGTATTTCTATTATCTCATGAATCTCAACATTCTGACTGTGAAGACTAAAGTTTCTACGTCTGTGGATCTGTCGGGAGCCATCAGCGCAGGGTCAGTATGACACTGCAGGTAAGAAATATACGTAGTTTATGTAGTTGATCATTTTATAATGTGTTTGTGTGTCTGTCGCAGGGAGCTGTTGAACTCTGAGAGTTTGCTGAACTGTCTTTATGCGTCGGATCACGGCAAAGAGACGCCAAACCCTGCAAACCGCTACCAGTTTGATAAAGTTGGGTACGTCTGCGCTTTGTAGTGATATCATTGTTGCTGAAAAAAGCAGATACATATAGGGTGGATTTATGTATTTTTCTGGATTTGCTTTCAAATGAAAAACTGAAAACATTTATATAATAAAAAATTTTTTGTCATATTTGTTGTATGAGAAAATGGTTTAATTGCTTTATGCAGTCGTTTTTAAGCACATATTTTATTCTATTTATTTAAATATTTTAATTAGTTTTATTTATTTAAAATATTACTATTATTGCATTACTGCTGTGACTTTTGTAATGAAAATGGCATTCGCTTCTGATATGGCATTTATGCAGTGGTTTAAATGTCAGAGATTTAATTAATGGAGATTTTAAATTATTATTTATTATTAATTATAATTTTTTTATTATAATTTTGCGTTTTTATATTATTTATTATTATTATTATTATTATTATTAGATGTTTGAAAAAAATATTAAATAAAAAATACATAATTTGTATTTTTTATGAGATTTTATATTATTTATTATTATTAATATTATTAGATGTTTGTGAAAAAAATATTAAATTTAAATATATATTTTTATTATTATTGTTATTATTATTATTATGAGTTTTTACATTATTATTAATATAAAGATGTTTGTGAAAAAATATTAAATAAAGAATATAATTTTTTTTTTTTATTATTATGAGATTTTATATCATTTATTATTATTATTACTATTATTATTATTATTAGATGTTTGGGGAAAAAAATTAATAAAAAATATATAATTAGTATTATTATTATGAGATTTTATATTATTTACAATTCTACATTTTCTATAATATATTTAAAAAAATAAGTAAATAAATAAATATATATATATATATATATATATATATATATACAATTTATTTAAAATATTTTTTAACCATATTTGTTATATGAAAGAAAGTATTTAATTCAATAGTGTATGAATGATTTTTTTGTTTATTCCATATCAGTTTGACTTTACAATGAAAAATAAATGTCATTTCTGTGCAGAATCACTACATTTGCTGATTACGTGTCAGATCTCGGACATCCGTATGTTTGGGTGCAGAAACTGAGCGGTCTGCAGTTCTCATCTGTTGCTGCGCAGGTGTGTGTGTGTGTGTGTGTGTGTGTGTGTGTGTGTGTGTGTGTGTGTGTGTGTGTGTGTGTGTGTGTGTGTGTGTGTATGTGTGTGTGTGTGTGTGTGTGTGTGTGTGTGTGTGTGTGTGTGGCTTTATAAATGTTTAAATTACTTTGAATTACTCATTTTATATTATATTTTGTAATGCTTTTTTGTTAATCTATTTTATGTTGAATCTTAAATGCACAATAACACACCGGCCATACCAGTATTGTTTTTAAAGTGTGTTTTTCTCATGACTGAGGTCAGTGTTGTAAAGTAATGAGTGTTTGTTTCAGTCGGAGCTGTCGGGCAGTGCTCTGAGTGCCAGTCATATGGAGAAGAGCATGAAACTACTGCGAGGAAGATTACAGTCTCGCCTCGCCCTGCACAAACAGTTCAGCTCGCTGGGTAAAAACAGACACGTGTTTACTCTGTTATTAGTCCTGAATATACACTGCAAAAAATAGAGGTCTGCTATATTGACAAAAATGACATTTATTGGGGGATTATTTTACATATTAGATTTTTTAATACATATTTTGGGTGATTTTTGTAGATAATGTTTTGGTATATTGGCTATTTCTGACCTGTCACTAAAACACCAGTAGGTGGCAACAAGTCCCTGTTTTAATAAGTGACTCATTGAATCATTCATTCAAGTGTTTTGTTCAAAATGTCTTGATTCATTTGTACCCAATGCAGTTGGCTGTCTTTCTGAATGGATCATTGAATTGCTGACTCCAATAGTTTGTCTAAAACAGATTCTTTCATTATTTATTTGTAGAAGCCAAATCTGGAGCTAATCTAACAAAATAATTTATGATAACGATCCAAAAATGAGTAGCCCAAATTTATATCTTTAGGGAAAATATTCAGTATAAATTTTAAAAAGAGGAAAAGTCAAGAGAAACTATGAATGAATTAACAGATTTATCCAGAGCAGCACATATGTTTATCTTTAAAAAAAAAAAATTATTGGCAAAGATAATAAAAATATTATTGTGCCTAAAATGTAACTCGCTCAGTGTTAACTCTTGGTGTATATAACTGGTATAAAATCAATATCACATTACTTCTTTATTTGTTTAAAAACAGACTCATTAGGGAAGATTCTGATCTGGCTTTTTGTTTCTCAGTTCAAATTAGATTCTTCTAATGTTTTAGTGTATTTTTCCTCATAGAATCACTGTATTGTTTCATTTTTTTAATGAAGCGCATCAATTATTTATTTACATAGACGATCACTTGCTTCATTTCTAAATCAATCAAATGCTTCAAATAAATCATTAGAATGAATGATTCAATGAATCACTTCTTAAGAGTCACTGTGTTTCTAAATGAATCTTGCTATTTTGAACAAATCCATTGCATGATTTAATGAATCACTCAGTAAGAGAGTCACTTGAATCAGGGTATCTTCCGTCCATTCCATATCCATTTTCAAACAAAAAAAGAAAAACTATGAAAACGGCTGTTCTTCGGTTTTTCTTTTGCTCAAAAAAATTGAAAAAAAACGAGATTTTGGTAGGAAAACGGATAAACGACTTTAAAATTCATTATACACTTGTAGGCGGTGCTGAAACGCCCCTTTTCCTCCGATAGGCCAACCAAATCTGAGCTCGTGACGTCACCCTTAAAATAATAGTCCTCTGCGGATCAGCACCCAGGCTTTTAATTATTATTATTTAATTATATATATGAACTAAGTTTACATATTCTATCATTTGATCAGTTATCAGGCTTACATTCATTACGTATGCATAAATTAAATAAAAACGTAAATTAGCAGTATTATTACACATTTGTCATTAAAATAAGGTCATAGTTTGCTGCCAAACGTCTTGCTGCTGTACACCTGATGCTAAGCAAAGATAGCCATTTCCGAGCAGAACCTGGTTTGCATGATTGTTTCCGAGCAAGGCCTATATAATAATAATAATAATAATATTAATATAAAGGGACTAAGCCGAAAAGAAAATGAATGAATGAGTAATAATAATAATAATAATAATAATATTAATATAAAGGGACTAAGCCGAAAAGAAAATGAATGAATGAGTAATAAAAATAATAATAATATTAATATAAAGGGACTAAGCCGAAAAGAAAATAAATGAATGAGTAATAATAATAATAATAATAATAATTAATATTGTTTACTTGTTTTTTTTAGTAGTTGTTTGCAGGACCAGAATAAGAACACATTGGGCCCTGGGGCTATAACAAAGGGTACCATTTGTTTTTATTTTATTTCCTCCTATTTTAATTATATATATATATATATATATATATATAGAGGACTATTATTTTGAGGGTGACGTCACGAGCTCAGATTTGGTTGGCCAATCAGAGGAAAAGGGGCGTTTCAGCACCGCCTACAAGTGTATAATGAATTTTAAAGTCGTTTATCCGTTTTCCTACCCTAAACCAAAAAATGAAAATCGAGCCAATCAAAATTGTGAGCAAAAGAAAAACCGAAGAACAGCCGTTTTCATAGTTTTCCTTTTTTTGTTTGAAAACGGATATGGAATGGACGGAAGATACCCTGAATCTGATTATACCCTGAATCTGATTATACCCTGAATCT